>CM076570.1:675466165-675578139 GCA_034641835.2 Pinus albicaulis
AAGAGGAGGAGAAGGCCATTAGGGGACATCTTGGATTTGATCTTTCTTCTTGTATAAGAGGTTGATAACCTGGTTCTCTACTTCATTGGTAGCCCCAGGACGGAAACACTTGGGTGATTCAGTGAGATTGGGCTTGTACCCATCTCCCCTTTTGGTGAATTCATCCAGAATTCACAGGAGAGCTCAGCAGTGGCATTTCAGTTCAAATTTGGAGGGCCAACACAACATTGGAGCATATCCTTGAAGCCTATTTTCCAAAGAAGCGAAAATCACGATTGTTTTAAAAAAATCGCTACTTTTTCGGAAGGCCGATTTAATCGGTGATTTTTTGGATTTGAAAAAATCGCGAAAAAATCGCGATTTTTTCGGTAAAAATCGTGGGTTCATCAAACAGCAACTCTATAAGTTCAAAAATCGATTTTTTTTTTTTGTCATTTTTGCAGCCCTCTCATTTTCCTGACACACCCTGAAGCTCGCTAATGGTAATGTTAAATTCTTAAAGTAAAAGTGATATTTCCTTTATTTTTCATTTTCATCCTACTTTTACTTAAATTTTCAACATTACCATGAAATGACTCAGGATGTTTAAGAGTGGTTTCGACCTCATTGGATTTCATATGAAGAAACTAGAATTTTAGATTTCACTCAAAATTCAAAGAAACACTTAATGGTTTTCGTGGTTTCATGGTTTGGGGATTTGCATTGTTTCCATTTGATTCTATTATGTGTAAGGGTATGAGATTGGCATTTGATCAAGAGCATGAAGTCCTTTAAGAACCTTGATGTTGGTGGCATTGATTGTTGAACTTTGTTGATGTTGGTGGTATTGATTGTTGAACTCCCCCACTGTGGCCTTAACAAGAGTGTACCCTTCACTCAAAGGAAAACAACTAGTTAGGCTGCAGGCATGCTAATTTTTTTCTACCGTATTTTAAGGTTGAGGAGATGAACCCTTCACTCAAACCAATATCATTGGTTAGGCATGTTAAACTTTTTCAATTTCTAGCATGTTATAAGGTTGAGCAATCCAAGTCCGAAGACTTTAAGCTAGATGATGTTTATGTATCTCTTGTTGATGATCCCATTTCTAGTAGCGATGAATCAATGATGAGTTTCATGAGGAGGAGGGAGGAGGAGGTGAGAAACAAGCAGAGGAGGAGGTGACACCACCTACCCTTGCTACTGGTAGAGGACGTGGTCTGCCTCCTTTAGCTCCCGGTGCTTCAGGATCTAGAGCACAACAGAGTCCATTGCCAGCCCCGCCAGCTTCTTCGTCTAGAGGGAAAGATGTTATATTTTCTCGCAAGAGGGGCAAAGAAAATCAATTGAATAGTTTATTTGGTGCATTCCTTTGTATCTAACATTATGACTCATGATATGAGATACATTATTATATTTTTTGTTGATATTTTGAGGTTGAGTTGAGACTCAGGACTTAGTATTCAGGACATGATTCACTATTATGTGTGATGTAGCACTAGACATGATATTACACATCTTATATATTAGTGTTTTTTTCATATTTATGTCTCAATGCATTTATTTTATGTTGTTGGTGCTTTAGATATTAAAAGAATTGAAAAAAAATTGAAAAAAAATGAATATTTTTGTATGTGCCGATTTTTTCCCGATTTTTACCGACTTTTTCCCGATTTTTACGATTTTTTTTTTAATTTTTTCCCCTCGCCGATTTAATCCCGATTGCGATTTTCAAAACATTGCTATTTTCCATCTTAGTTGTTTTATTGTATCAGCATGTAAACCCCAGTTTCTGTTATAATAAAAGCTGAGATTATTTCTGCTTATCGTGTTATTGAGTTGCATGCACTCTATTTGTTCTATTTTACATGACAATCTTCTGTTAATTGAATGGTAATTTTATGGAGAAATTTGGTTGAGTTAGATTTCTGCAAAATATCCCGCTTGGGATATTACAGTGTTACTTTAGTCTTGGATCAGTGATGATTTCCTAGTCCAACAAGAAGCAAACTCATGTGGCACTTAGTTCAGTATGAGTAGAGTATATGGAAGTTAGTATGGTGAGTTGTGAGGGTATTTGGATTCACAAGTTGATCACATGATTATTTGGTTAGGAGTTGGAGCTTGTGATGATACATTGTGGTAATTAGAGTTGTATCAAATTCTCTAAGAATCTGAGAATCAATGATAGGTCTAAGCATATTGAGATTATATATCACTTCATCAAAGATAAGATCGAGAAAGGAGCAGTGATTCTTTGGTATATCTCCATAGATTGCATAGATTGCATAGATCCTCACCATACCCTTGGTGAAATGGTAGTTTGTGTTTTACAAGGAGTCAGGGACAAGCTAGGAGTGGTGCAGAATATGTTCCTCCCTAAGAAAGAGTGCTGATGTTTGTAGCTCAGGTAGCTACTTCTGCCTAGGTTTAAGTATCGAGACATGTAGATGTTGCCTAATTACCCTTTAACCTTAGTAATCAATTTAATTATTAAAATAATCTATTTTTATGAGAAAAAATGAGTTTAATCTAATGAATGCAAAGGTTATTTGCATTAGCGAATTAGTTAAACCTCAACTGTTGATTTCAAGTGAAGTTGAGATCTAATCTCAACCGTCAATCACTTTGGAGATAAGGGTTGTGGATTTAGTCATAACTTAAACTTATAAAAAATGCTTAGCTAAGGGAGAAGACACATTATTTAGCACAAGACATGTGATATAAATGAGGATATCAGCAATTGGGTGAATGATATTCATCCAAGTGTACAACAGCCAAAAGAAGTAAACATCATTTTGTGGTACCAAGGGAAATCATCCAAGTGTAGAGGCCGTGGCTGTATAGGAGCAGATCAAGTAGGTTGAGGTGCAGATCAGGCCATACAACAGTTGTAGAGCAGACCAGACTGCAGATATGATCAGCAACGTGGTCATACAGCAGGTTGGAGAGACCGTACAGGCTATATGAGTCACATCAGCAGGCAGCAAGTGGCTTGTGGATAATTTATAAATTTTTGGGAGGGCCGTACAACTTGTACAGGTGCCCAGTTTACTCCCAAAATTTTGCTGTAACTAAATTGTTTTCTGAGTGGGTTATTTCCCAGGAAGGGAGCCCTTGTCTGTTTGGAAATTTCTGTGTACTTTTATGTGGAAATTGGCTGTTTTGTAATATCTCCAAATGGGAAAATGATAGTAATACAAGCAACAATAGAGTAAAACTACAAAAAATAAATTACACCATCAATACATGAGAAATTGAAGCCAAAAGATGAACAGAGCCATTTTATTAATGTTGGGAATTGAGTACACAAGAGGTGTTGGAATAGGTGCACCCGGGCCTACTCAAAGTAGGCTGGAATACTTCTCAACCCAAGCTGAAATGACTCTCTACCACTGGCTCGGCGTGGCTCTGGTGTTGCGCTGCTCTGCCCATAAATGTTGTTGTTGGCTGACTTTGAACTGCTGGTTTGACCACTTCCACTGCTCAGAAAATTCTAGGCTTTTAACCCCGGACCCTACTCACAAAACCCACAAAAACCCGCGAAGGAATTGGCTAAATGTTGACCCCAGAATTTCGGCCCTATTTTCCCCTAGCTCCACTAGCTGTTGGTTGAGTTAAAATCTCTGTTTGACACCTCAAACCTGCCCAAAATTTTCTGCCAAATTAATCTTGGTTTCTCCTCAATAGACCCAGAAAAACCTAGAAAGGGTTCGTCTTAGTTTTGACCTCGGAAATTGGCCCTCTTGGGCTTGGCTCACCCAACTGCTAGGAAATTCGACTCCTGGCTGGAACTGCTGGTAGATATCTCCAAAATGCTGCCAAAATACCTGGTAGGAGGTGGCTAGCCTCCCCCCCAAATCCTCTGGCTGAACTCTTCTCTCCCCCACACCCAACACTTTCTGTAGACTGCACTGCGCAGTCTCTACTACCTCTATGCAGTCCTGAAGAGACTATGCACTCATGTTGTTGCTGCTATGTTAACTCCTCACCAAAATTGTGGAACTACTCTCCTGAGCGGGGGCACTCGAAGTCCCCTAAGGTAGAGGTTGAGATCTCCACCTGAAGATCTCGTGTGCTAAACAGCACGACAGACTTGGCATCCGGCACAAGCGTGGTATGTCAAGATGACAATCAAAATAGAAGATGAATCAATGAGGAAATGAGCTGCCTTCACTTCCTTTTATCAATTGAGCCCCCAACGTTCCCTCGGGCCCACCATGGACTGCGCAGTCCCCTCATCCAACCACTCACTGAGCTGCCCCCATAGAGCCTCTCCCACGCTGCCACCTAGGGAGTTGCCTCCAAATCGAATGCTGGCCACATGGACCCCACTAAGGCCACAATTTTTCCTTGTGAACTATAGGAGCAGGCTATAGTTTTTCCCTTAATTATTAATTGCGGGTCCCGACCCACTTTATTTCTGCTTGACATTAGAAACATCTACATTTATCAAAAATTAATATTCTAATTAGTAGAATTGCTAATTGGGGATATTACATGTTTTATTTATTTATTTGCCAGTTAAAGTCTCAGTGGTACTTTTTATTCAGTAAAACTGAAGTTTAAATTTGAAAATCAACAAGGAAACCATGAGACCATCCTTTGTTTTTAGTGTCCTCTGTTCTGGTCAGGCGCAGGCGTAAAGGCTTCTTTGCTACATGAAAAAAATGTTGATACAGAGTTGAATATCAAATATCCCTATCAAAATATTTTTATATGCGAAATCACTGCTGTTTTTAGCCAGGCTGCTCACCTAGTTTTCTAGGAAGAGATTCTGGATATGGGGTTTATCCATGTCAATCTTACATCTGCTGAAAATAAACATTGGAAATAGCATAACTTATGAAAACAGAAATATCTCTCTTCAGATTAAAAAAATGATGTCTATATATCTGCCCCTTCTTCTGGTTATGAAAATTTTTGTACAACTGTCCCTTGAATGCCTAAACAAGAAATTTCCTTTTCTGTAAAATAACATGTTTTTTCTGTGTATAAATTTATTTGAAAAATATATTTCTGTAATGTAGATTTCCTAAAACCTTCTGTGGAATCATTGATAGATACCTCTTCTCTTTGTTTATTATAGATGCCAGGCTTCCTTGCTTCTTACAAAATCATCATTTTTTGTTGCTAGGACAATCTGTTAGAGCACTATCTCCTCTGCAGATTTCTAGCTCTCCCTTCTTCTCAGATATCACCAGAATTCTCTGACATGTTTACCTCTAAATCGTGGAGGTATTTCTTCTGCAAATTGTCTGGGTTCTACAATTTTGTGCACTTCTGATTTCCCATGTCATCTAAATGTATGTAATTTTCCTCTGTTCTCTGTGTTTTCCTCTGCTGGTAGGCACAATGGATTCTAGAATGTTCCAGATTTGCATATATAGAAAATATATCTGTATTTGATTCATCTGCAGATATGCAAGGTATCACTTCCTGTATCAAATATAGACTATTAGTGTTGCAGCCCTTTCTCCTCTTTGAAGGTGTTTCAAACTTTGTTATCTTGCTCAGGTTAGGGGATGGATTTCACCTCTTATTCATGTTTTTGGATATCAGATTAGGGATACAGAAATTCTGATTCAATTTGTGTAATATCTTCTCATATGGGTGTGTATACATGTAATATTCCGAATAGGAAATAGACAGCAATACACAGCAATACAAGCATACAACTATATAGGAAAATGCCGGAAATAGAATATAAAGCAAGTACACATAAAATGCCAGGAATGCTAAGCCATTTTATTAATCTAAGAATATAAATGGGTACAATGGATAATCAGAATAAGAGCACCTATCCTTGCACAAGGCAAGTGAAGAACCCTCTCAGAAACAGGAAATGGCTGCTATAGAGACTGTGTCCCAGCTGCTGGAAGAAACTGCCGTAAACTGCTGCTGCTGCAATGAACTGGAACTAGGGGCTGATCCCCTCGCCGGAATGAGCTGAAAATCTGTAGATCACCTGTACTCTCTGCTCCGGACAAAACCCAGAAACCATGAACAAAATGGACCACCTCCGAAAATCACCCCGGAAGCCCTCCTCAAGGAAAAACGTTGTCCCTCCAGGCCCAGCGCAGATGCCAAATGAAATATGCTGAGAAAGAGCCACAAATCCCTCCGGAAACTCTCCAACTGATAGAGACTAAACCTCCACGCCGAAATACACTGAATCTCCCACAGAAATCCCCACAACTGAACAGCTCTAATTCAAACTGCGTCCTCCCTCCAAAGACTGCGCAGTCACCCAATGAAGCTCAGCTCCTCAGCAAAACACCCAACCAAATCACTTGCAAATCATCTGCTAAAGACTGAAGAAATACCTTGCCCGAGCAGGCACTCGAAGTCCCCCGGGGCCAAGGGTGAGATCTCCGACCGGAGACACTCAGTCGCACTAAACAGTGCTGCAGACCGACTAAACAGCCAGCGTGCTCAAGTAGACAGAAGTCTAGCTCAAAATATCATCAACAACATCAATAATGCCAAATGGAATGGCTCTCCCTAGTACAATTTGCTAGCTCCCCAAAACCCTAACGTGTCCCCCTCCACGTGCTCCTCCTAAGTCCGCGCAAGTTCCTAGAGCCTACGTGAGGCCTCTCTCATGCTAAGTGTGGACCCCCAAGGCTTTCCTTTAAGTCACAACGTTACTCTTACTAGGAAGCACTTTATTTTATTAAAGTGAGTTGACCCCTCTTTCTCACTTTTATTTATTAATTAACTATAGGCGGCAAAACTATACCAAAATGAAATATTCCAATTAGCAGTGCTAATTAGGAATATTATAGTCTCCCCCGGCAGAACGTTGCTTGTCCTCAAGCAATTGTAGTGATGGGTGCTGCAAAATCTTCTCATCCTCCCAAGTGGCATTCTCATTCGGCAAATTCTTCCACCTCACCAAGAACTCCCGGATCGTCCTGCTCCGCAGCTGCCTCTCCCTAGTATCAATAATAGCCTCCGGCTGCAACACCAGGTGCCCTCATCATCCGTGGGTGGTAGCTCATCTCTGACTGTCACCTGCTGGCCCAATGCCTTTTTCAGGGATGATACATGAAAAATGTTATGGATCTTGCTGCCTTGGGGCAGCTCCAACTCATATGCCACCTGCCCAATCCTGCGTATCA
Source organism: Pinus albicaulis (assembly GCA_034641835.2). Classification (NCBI taxonomy): domain Eukaryota; kingdom Viridiplantae; phylum Streptophyta; class Pinopsida; order Pinales; family Pinaceae; genus Pinus; species Pinus albicaulis. Next base: position 675,473,269 of record CM076570.1, read on the forward strand.
CCCTGTATGGCCCATAAAAACGGGGCTTAAGCTTCTCAGCCCCCTTCTGCTTAAGTGAAGACTGTCGGTATGGCTGTAGTCACAGGTAGACCAAGTCTCCTACCTCAAAGTGTCTCTCCACCCGACCCTTATCAGCATACAACTTCTGCTGATTCTGCGATGTGGCTATATTGTCCTTGAGAGCTCGGAGGATGTCCTGGCTCTCTTGGATCCAGATCTTGGCTCTCGGAGCCCTATTAGCACCAAACATCATGACCACAAAAGATAAAGGATGATATCGATATAAAGCATAGAAAGGTGACATACCAATGGACATATGATGCGTCGTGTTGTAGCAGTACTCTCCTAGATGCAGCCACTTCAGCCATGCCCTCTGCTGTCCACTGACATAGTTACGCAAGTAGCCCTCCAGCCACTTGTTAACTATCTTTGTCTGTCCATCCGTCTGGGGGTGATAACTAGTGCTCGGTGTCAACTCTGTTCCCACTAGCCGGAAGAGCTCCTGCTAGAATCCGCCCATGAAGCGGCTGTCCCTGTCGCTGACAATGATCTTAGGTAGACCATGTAACCTGAAAATCTCCCTGAAGAACAGCTCAGCCACCTGCGCTGCTGTGTGGTGTGCGGATATGGCGAAAAAATGAGCATACTTTGTCGTTCAATGACGACAAAGATGCAGTTCTTGCCCTGTACCATGGGCAACCCTGTGATGAAGTCCATCGATATGCTCTCCCATTTCCCCTCTGGAATGGGAAGAGGCTGCAACAACCCTGCAGGATGACTCATCTCTCCCTTGTTTCTCTGGCAAACATCGCACTCCCTGACATGCCCGGAGCACGTCCTCCTTGAGGCCCTTCCATGAGGACCTCTCCCCCGATGGCCCCGTAAGTCTGCAACCCCCGATGGCTCCGCCAATGGAGAATCGTGTGAAGCATGGAGCATCTTCTTCTTGGAGCGGCAATCCCCGCTCAAGAAGATCCTGTCCCTGTAATAGATAATCTCATCAACCACCCTGTACCTGTCATCCGCTACCTGTCCATCCAACACCTCACATGCAAACCTGTCCTTGGAGTACTCCACCAACAGTCGAGCCCTCCAATCTGCGTTCAAGCTCATAAGAGATAATGTGGCCGGTCTACGTGAAAGGGCATCGGATACCACGTTATTTTTGCCTTTGACGTACTCAATGTCAAAGTCATAGGCTTGGATCTTACTGATCCACTTTTGCTGCCTCTCCTGCAACTGCTTCTACTCCAGAAAGAACCTGAGGCTGTTGTGATCGGATCCCACCCTGAATCTGCTGCCCACTAAATACTACCGGTACTTGGCCAATGCGTGCATAATGGCCAACATCTCCTTGTCGTATATGGAATACAACCTCTCATGCGGAAGGAGCTTCCGGCTCTCAAAAGCTATAGGATGACCACCCTGCATCAATACCGCACCAATTCCCTCTCCTGACGCATCACACTCCAGGACGAATGGCTGCGTGAAATCTGGCAATGCAAGCACGGGGCAGCTACTCATCACCTCCTTGAGCATTTCAAAGGCCTGCTGTGCTGTGTCTGACCAACTGAATGCCCCCTTCTTTGTCAAATCTGTGAGGGGTGCAACAAGCCGTGAGAAGCTCCTGACGAACTCGTAGTAAGTGCAAATGCTACCAAATCCCCGAAGCTCTCGCCTCACATTCTCGCCCGGCCAATCTCTCGATGGCCCCGATTTTCTCCTCGTGGACTCTCACCCCGTCCACTCCTATAATATGCCCTGGGCACGCATCTCCGTCAAGCCGAACTCACATTTGGAGAGCTTGGCATAGAACCTGCCGCTTCTCCAAGATGCGCAAAACTCGTCTCAATGTGTTGGAGATGCTCCTCCCAAGTCCTCGCTATATATAAGTATGTCATCGAAGAAGACCAAGACAAACTTCCTCGGATGACCCCTAAAGATGTGGTTCATGCACGACCGAGGTAAAGGAAAATTGGTCACCGGTGCACACCGTAAACTCGAAGTGCCCATAATGACACTGCTGCGCCTTGGGAATATCCCGTTCCCTCACGCGAATCTAGTGGTACCTAGATCTCAAATCGATCTTTGAGAAGAACTGTGCTCCTCTCAACTCATCCATCAGCTCATCAATCTGCGATATGGGGTACCTATTCTTCATGGTCTTCTTATTCAGGGCCCTGTAATCAATGCACATTCTCAATGTGTCGTCCTTCTTCTTCACCAACACCACCGAAGAAGCAACTACCGTGCTTGGTCAAGGCATCAAGGGCCAAAGAACTCAATAGCATGCCGATCTCATCCTGAAAGTGCGAAGATGGCCACACTGTGTGTGACGTCCGCCGTATACCCCGCCTGCTTCAAGAAGAGGCTCAAACCCCGATCCGGTGGCTCGTGAATATCCCCCGAACACTACAAAGATAATTGGTTTCGAGGATAGTCCGTAACTGTGATGCAATCGCCCGACTCCGCATTCACCGCTCCGTTTCGTGGTGAATCCCCACGACCCACTCTATGTCTCCTTTAAGTGAAGGCTCTATCCCATGTGGCCACCGGCCCCGAGCGTGGCGTGTGCTGTCCCCGTATCTTCTCATGCCTCCCTGTCTTGGGATCATCCCACTCCATCTCTAGGGCCTTCCAATCTGTTGTGACCTTCCCCAGAGTAATGAGCCACTGAACACCCAATATCATGTTGGTGTCCGGGATATCCACCACGAAAAAATGATCTGTCAATGTATAAGTGCCCATCGTCACTGATAACTCGGGGACATACCGAGCACATACCATGGTCTGATCTCCTGGGACCAAAACGGAAAATCCATCAAAACTCTCAGTCTGTATGCCTCTCCGCTCAACCATCTGCGCATCAATAAAGTTGTGGGTGGCCCCACTATCAACCAAGACTGAGACCCGCTGTCCACGTACTGTCCCCCGTACGCGTAGCATCAAATACTTGGGAACTCCCCGCAATGCGGCTAGAGCTCCTCCAGTAGGTGCAAATGATGTACCACCTGCTGCGGGTGGTGGAGGTGGTAAGGTACCCTGCGCTGCATAACAATCTCTTGCCTCCACGTCATCCTCCTCATCCTCTTCCCCGCTGCTCTCGGAGAAGACCTCAATGAAATGTGCTTTCCCCGCAGCACATCTATGTCCCGGTGCCCATGGCTCCTGGCAAGTGAAGCACAACCGCTTCCTCCTCAACTCTCTCCTGGCCTCATCATCAAACTGCCCTCGCCCAGGATTCGCCTTGGGAGGCGGAATCCTCGTGTCCTTCCCCTTAGGCTGGAAGGCCTGTCTCTGGGGGTAGGGTGTCCGAGTCCTGGGTAAGACATCCTGTAAATCTCGGGTCCTGCTGATGGCATCCTGAAGTGTAGTTGGTCTAGTCGACCTGACTAGGCCACGAAGTGGCTCTGTCAACCCCTCCACAAACATGTAGACCATCCGAGCCGCGGATAGATCAGGCACCATCACTGAAACCCTCAAGAAGTCTGAAATGTACGTCTCTAGGCTCCCAACCTGCTTGAGCTTTGTCAGCTCAACGAAGTGCTGCTCCGGATCCCTCTTGTCAAAGCGCTTTATCACCCTCCTGGTAAACTCGGCATATGTCCCCACTGTAGAGTGCCCGAGTGTCGTCATCCCATGAAACCACCAGTCCTGGGCCTCACCATCCAAATGCAATGTTGCCACCTTTATGGCCTCTGACTGCGACATCTGATTAAGCTGGAAATAGATGTCCAACTTTTCTACCCAAGACTTTGCCGACATGTTTGATGTGCCATCAAACGTGGGCAAATGAAACCTGCTAGCTGCGCGGTGGTCATCATGATGATGCCTGTGCCCTCTGTGATGATCACGGGGTCTACCATCACGTTGGAGCTGAACATAATCTCTGAATGAGATAAGATCTCTGATCGCCGGCCCGCGTGCCAGGTACTCTGCAATGTAGGCGTCCATCTGGCCAGGCTCAAGCTCTGGCTCCCACTGTGCTCCTGCCCCTGTGTCCTCCGCTAGGAATGTGGGCATAGTGGATCGCGTGGGTGCATGCGATGTCATGATGGGGATAGCATCACGCTCCGGCATATGGTGGGACGTGCCCGATCCCTCACCGATCTGAAAACCCCTTGGGGTTTCCCGCTGCTTAACCTCTAACGCGGTGAGTCTCTGTCCCACCGACTCCATCTGCCTCGACACATCCTGCATGTGTTGGAGGAGCGCATCTCTAAATCTCCTCGCATCCTCCTCGTCTGCCATAGGACCCTGCTGCTCTGCGTCCCCCACAGGCTCAGGCTGCTCCTGATCGGAATCTGTCACAGGCTGCTCCTGATCTCTGTATATCTCGGGCTGCTCCCGATCTGTGTCCACCACTCGAACACAGTCCCCCTCTCCGTAGGTGTTCTCCAACCTACGCTCAACGTCTCTGTATCTCTTGCTTCTGTAACAGATGTAGGGTCTATCCCCCGGCGTCATAGACTGCTAGCTCCACAGGCTGAGCCAGATCTATGCTCTGATACCACTGTAATATCCCGAATAGGAAATAGACAACAATACAAGCATACAACTATATAGAAAAATGCCGGAAATAGAATATAAAGCAAGTACACATAAAATGCCAGGAATGCTAAGCCATTTTATTAATCTGAGAATATAAATGGGTACAACGGATAATCAGAATAAGAGCACCTATCCTTGCACAAGGCAAGTGAAGAACCCTCTCAGAAACAAGAAATGGCTGCTATAGAGACTGCGTCCCAGCTGCTGGAAGAAACTACCGTAAACTGCTGCTACCGGAATGAACTGGAACTAGGGGCTGATCCCCTCGCCGGAATGAGCTGAAAATCTGTAGATCACCTGTACTCACTGCTCCGGACAAAACCCAGGAACCATAAACAAAATGGACCACCTCCGAAAATCACCCCAAAAACCCTCCTCAAGGAAAAACGTTGTCCCTCCAGGCCCAACGCAGATACCAACTGAAATATGCTGAGATGGGGCCACAAACTCCTCAGAAAACTCTCCAACTGATAAACGTTGAACCTCCACACCGGAATAGCACTGAATCTCCTGCAGAAATCCCCACCGTTGAACAGCTCCAACTCAAACTGCGTCCTCCCTCCAAAGACTGCGCAGTCACCCAATGAAGCTCAGCTCCTCAGCAAAACAACCGACCAAATCACCTGCTAAAGACTGAAGAAATACCTTGCCCGAGCAGGCACTCGAAGTCCCCCGGGGCCAAGGGTGAGATCTCCGACCGGAGACACTCAGTCGCACTAAACAGTGCTGCAGACCGACTAAACAGCCAACGTGCTCAAGTAGACAGAAGTCTAGCTCAAAATATCATCAACAACATCAATAATGCCAAATGGAATGGCTCTCCCACCTTTTATAGTGCTAGCTCCCCTCAAAACCCTAATGTGGTCCCCTCTCTCCACGTGCTCCTCCTAAGTCTGCGCAAGTGCTCCTAGAGCCTACGTGAGGCCTCCCTCATACGTGGTGTGGACCCCCAAGGCTTCCCTTTAAGTCATAACGTTGCTCCTACTAGGGAAGTACTTTATTTTATTAAAGTGAGTTGACCCCTCTTTCTCACTTTTATTTATTACTTAGCTATAGGCGGCAAAACTATACAAAAATCAAATATTCCAATTAGCGGTGCTAATTAGGAATATTACAGTTTTAGAGTGACAGCCTTTGTCCTGAGCGTTGTAGCCCTTGGTGTACATGTTGGGCGACAACAAGGTCCATCAAGTCTATAAAAGAGGAGGAGGAGATCGTTTGAGGACATCTTGGAGATGTGATATTTTCTTTTTGGAGAGGTTCGGAGAACTGGAAGTTCCCAGCTTCAGCAACAGCCCTAGGACGAAACCCCTCGGGTGATTCAGTGACAGTGGGTGAGTACCCATCTCTCTCCTTGGTGAATTCATTCAAAATTCAAAGGTTGTGCCTAGCAGTTCAGTTATTTTGGTGGCCTGATTCAAAGTTGTAGAAAATATTTTTGGGAGGCCATCCTCTTAGCCATTTCCAGCATTATATATACTCTTTATTTAATAAAATAAGACTGATTTCTTCTCCATGTTTTATCTTGTCTATTCTTCAGTTGCAAAATATATATTTTTCTAGATTTGCCTTTAATTTTATGGTTTAATTTGCATAATCTGTTTGTTAAGTTGACGGTGAAAATTTCTGAAGCGATTTTTCAGAAAAAATTATATTTGGAACATTACAGAGTCCTTCCCCTTCTCCAATGCTTCCTAAGATCTAGAACAAGGTGGTCATTCTCATTGAGAGATCAGCACTTTCCCTTGAGTGTGTTTCTGCTTTTTTCCATTAATGTGTGAACATGCAACAAATAAGTCCTTCCAATAATACCAATGCACATGCAACATCATCAATATAAATCAAGAGCATCATAAGGATATACACTCACATGCATGTTATTCAACAAGTGATATCCAACCATATCATGACAAGGACTAGACACACTAAACCATCATCAAAGAATATCATTGCTGCATAGTCATTATCAAGAATATCAATACAAAACAATTAACAAGAAGGAATATCAATGCTCATCACAATCCAGGCAATCACATGAATATTTATCATAACAAATCATCAATAGAAGAAAGCAACAAGGGGATGATGGGTTGAAAACACCATCTCCTTATCAGTCCAAACTAAAAATAATGAGCCAAACATCGGGGTGTTATAGTAGGCATTGCTGAAGTATGTGGTATACCTTTACGTAAATTAGGTTTTTATTTAAATATGTAAATGTTCCTTTTTTTCTGAATTGCCAAAATTTTCACTTGTTCAGGGTTTAATTGGGCAATATGCAGTACCGATATTGGAAGATAAGGCTGTGTGGGGAACTGATGCACCAACACGTATAGCTTACATGGATACCCAGGTGACATTTTTTGTTGATAATAGCTGACCATCCTTTTCTTCCAGGTTATTCGATCAAGTGGGTGGACTTTTACATGGGTATTCTGTTGGTATTTTCCCTAAGAATATTACTCTGCTATGACAGGATATAGCTAGAATGACATTAGCAGCAATTCGTAATGAAAAGACAGACAAGAAATTTTTGACTTTTGCTGGACCTCGTGCTTGGACCACTGCAGAGGTATCAACTAAGTATTTTATTTGAAAAATATCTTTAGCATGCATTGACATTTAACCATTTCTATTATGTTTGTAGCACATTTTAGAACTAGGATGTCAATTGTAGTGGTGAATATAATGTGTAAATTGTCCATATAAGGAGAAAAGCATATAAGGACAAATTAGTTACATAGAAATGTCATAATTTATAGATAATAAAAAATTAGATGAAGTGAAAGGTCAAGAGTAAAATGGAAAATACCACATAAATGTAATTTGTGACTTCTCCTATTCTTAATTCACATGATAAAAATCACTATCTTTCCTTTGCATATAGTGAGATCCTATGTAATGTTCAATTCTTTATAACAACATGGTATGAGAGCATATTTTAAAATCCATGGAGGTTGAAAGGAGTGTTATGGGTGAAGTCCAGGGCTTAATTTGGTAAATAATGTTTATCTAGCCTTTATTCTGTCAAAGTTTGAAATTTTATCAGTGTTGCCTAATTTTGCAAGATTTAATGTATTGGAAGTTTACACAAGAATAGAGGGATAGTTTATAGTCACTGGAGGCCACATTCCATGTATGTGATTGTGCAAACAATTAGAGGGACACTAGAAAACTTTCATTGTTCTTGGAGACTGGTTCATGGGAAGAGAAACTAACATGAGACATCAAAGACTTGGAGTATTAACACTCCAAGAATATTTAATTTTGGAATCATAAATGTTTGTATAAATGTTACTTCATGTTAATGACATGTGATATTTGTAGCATTAAGTGTTTAGGTTAGAGTTTAGGTGGTTAAACCACCTTGACCTCCTTGGGGTGTTATAAATATATTATATATGATGATTATGATGTGCGTGAGAGAGGTATTTTCTGCAGCATTAATGATGAGATTCAATCTATCTCTTTTCTCTCCACCTTCACACTTCTTTTATATGTGCGAGAACCCTAAATTTCTTCAAGACTCTTTATTCATGACCAAGGTTGCGGGGGAGCGGCCCCCCTATCAAAATCGCTCCCGGAGCAAATGCTTAGAGGGTGATATTAATGACAAATATCCTGATTTTCCAACAAGACTCAAAATTTAGACATTTATCGTGGCAGCAAGAGGCCCAAGCATTAGCTATAGATAAAAGATTTATTTGTCCTTTCTAGTTTCTAGTGTTGATTTATGGTAACATCAGATGTGCTCTAGCCTTGTAATTTTGTATACGGGCTAAGACACATGCATTCCATAAAACCCAGAAACGGTTTTGGAAAATTCCACTTGTAGATGATTTAATTAAATTAATTAATTGTTTTTAATGTTTTCTTAAGTTTAAACTTAGGGAAACTGATTAATTAAAGGGTATTAATCAAGTCAAGTGAGAATCTTCTAGATAAAATCATGGATCACCTCCAAGTTAATCTTAGCCCTTCATTATGTTTTAATCTTGGTCGTTGAAGGTTCAACAGGAGAATATAAGGAGGAGGGTGAGGGGCCTATGGAAACACACATCAGACAGAGAAAGAATCAAGAGTTCGATTTCTTCAGAGAGAGGAAGAATCAAAGTGGTTCTCATTTGCAGAGAGGGGAAGGGGACATCTCCACGAGGGAGAATTTTTGAAGCATAGAAAGTGCATGAAGAGGAGTGAAAGAGGAGCCAAAGCATCAACCTAGCAGCAATTATGCTGGGCCAGCGCAAAGAAGTAGAGGGAGTTACGTTTTCTGTTGGAGGGGCAGCTGAGGGTTCTTCTGGTGTCAAGAGGAAATTTCGGGAATGAAGGAGCACTCTAGTCTCATATTGCAACAAGCACAGAAGCAACCACGACAAGCAACAGAAGCAGTGACAACGTGAGTGACGTAGTCATTGCACAGAAATCACGCAGAGCCAGTTAGTGTGTGTGCAGATCAGTGCCAGAACTCAGATGGTGATGTGAGAATTGTCTCACTCAGCCTTTTCTCATCGTAATTCTTCAGGTGATTGATTAACATTTGCAATCACATTTTGTACTTAGAATCTCTACATAGTAAAGAAACCCTCAGATCTGCTACACCGGTTTTCTCACATTAGGTTTTTCTGGGGACAATTTTCCAAAAATAACGGTGTCTATGTGTGATTAGTTGTGCTATTTTTATATGTCATTTGTTAATCGTGAAGTCTGCAACATATTTTTTTTTGTTATTTAACACGAGAAATGTTAAATAATTGTGTTTGACAATAAAATAGAAGAAATTTAATAAGTAGCTGTAGTAGAATTCTCCATTATAGAATTTTCCCATGGTATCAAAGTTGTCAAATCCAAAGGAAGCTAGGTCAGGAAAGGGACTGCGTAATCCAGAAGCTTCAGAGGGGATGCAGCACAGAGAGAAGAAAGCACAAATAAGTATGATATACTTAGATGTTTTATCCTCTAGTTTAAAAGAGGATGATGCATGCCTAGCAAGTTCAGCATCTGCAGGAATCTGGTATATTGATAGCAGGGCTTCAGCTCATATGACTGGAGTACAAGAATACTTCTCGAGTTATAGGGAAGAGCATATGAAATTCCAGATCATGATGGGAAATAGCACGAAGTGCACTCCAGTTGGGAGAGGATCCGTAGTGTTTCAGACAGAAGACGGAACCAGTGTCAGGATCATGGATGTACTACATGTGCCAGGGCTTGGGATGAACCTAATCTCAGTATCCCAGTTGCAGGACAAAGGGTATGACATACACTTTATCGGAAAGAAAGTATATGTCAAGCATCCCAGTTGGAAGCAAACAAGGCAGATCAGAATCAGAAGCAACAGACTATACAGGTTGCAGATCAAAACCCCGATGACACTAGTCAGTTGTAATCTCGAAGACAAGAAAGGGTTGAATGAACTTTGGCATAGAAGAACGGGGCACCTGCATCACGGTGCATTAAAGATGCTCAGAGAAACAATGGATGGGGCACCTATTCTCAGCACGGAGCATGATGATGTATGCCAAGGATGCGTACTTGGGAAATACGCTAAGGCAACTTTTCCCAGAAGTGAAATCAGGGCAGCAAGCATTTTGGGATTGATACACTCAGATATCTGTGGACCAATGTCCACTGACACTCTCAAAGGTGGCAAATATTTTGTCACATTCATTGATGATCACTCCAGGAAGACTTAGATCTACTTCATGAAGACAAAAGATGAAGTCTTTGAAAAGTTCAAAGAATTCAAGGCTCTTGTTGAAAACATGATGGGGAAGAAGATCAAGACATTGTGTTCAGATAATGGTGGGAAATACATAGATGGAGACTTCACAGATTTCTACGCAAAGGAGGGCATCAGGAGAGAGTGGATTGCGCCATACAATCCAGAGAAGAATGGTGTGGCAGAATGGAAGAACATGACAATTGTAGGAGCATCCAACGCCATGTTATTTGACCTTGATTTACCCAGATATTTATGGGTTGAAGCGTGCAACACGGCAGTGTATATCCAAAATAGGACACCTCATAGAGAATTGAGAAAGAAGACTACTGAAGAAGTTTTCACAGGGAAGAAACCGAACGTAGGACATCTTCGAATATTTGGTATCATGGCATACTGTCATGTACCCAGTGAGAAGAGAAGCAAGTTAGATCAAACTGTAGAAAGGGGGTATCTTGTAGGGTACAGTGACACCTCCAAGGCATATAGGATCTATATTCCTAACAGTAGGAAGGTTGTGATAAGACGCGATGTTAAGTTCATGGAGGATAGAGCTTTTCAGAAATCGCCTGATATGCCAACAAAGGATCAAACTACAAAAGTTCCCTTGGTCCAAGAATAGCAGGGGCACCAAGAAGAACAGACAGAAAGACAGACGTTGGTACCAAGGACAGGTACTAACATTTTCACACAGGAAGATCAGGAAGATACTCAGTCCGTGGAGCCATTAGATCAAGAGGAAGAGTTGAGAGAGCAGCCTTCCACCAGTGGTCGGATCAGCAGAGAAGCTCAGCAAGTACTGAGGGACGCAGAGAATTTTATTAGGACTCCCAGGATTGGGAAGAGACAACGCAGACCTCGTGACAAGTACCAGGCCTTGATGGCTCAAGTGGAGGAACCTTCCAGCTTCCAGGAAGTTGTTCAGCACCGAGTATGGGTAGATGCCATGATAGAAGAGTATGCTTCTATCATGACAAATGATGCTTGGGAAGTTGTACCCATACCTCAGAGAAGATCAGTTGTTGGATCACGTTGGATCTACAAGATCAAGTACGCTGCAGATGGCAGTGTAGAGAAATACAAGGCAAGGTTCGTGGCAAAAGGGTATGCTCAAAAGGAAGGCATTGACTATGAGGAGACCTTCGCACCAATTGCCAGATATACCTCCATCCGGACTGTCCTATCTTTATCTGCACAGATGGGATGGGAGATTCATCAAATGGATGTTAAGACAACGTTCTTGAATGGAGAAATTGAGGAAGAGGTATATATCGAACAGCCAGAGGGTTTTGAGACTCATGAAAGGGGATCCTGTGTATGCAGATTAAAGAAAGCCCTGTACGGGCTTAAGCAGGCTCCAAGAGCTTGGTATGGTCGGATAGATAGCTATTTGCAAAAGATGGGGTTTGTCAAGAGTGATGCCGATCCCAATCTCTACTACTTGCTGGTAGAGGATGAGCCATTGGTATTAGTACTATATGTAGATGATCTGTTTCTCACAGGATCATCCAGGCTCATCAAGGATTGCAAACGGAATATAGAAGTTGAATTCGACACGAAGGATTTGGGGTTGATGCACTACTTCCTAGGATTGGAAGTTTGTCAGAAAGATGGAGATATCTTCATGGGACAGGAGAGGTATGCCTTGGAAATTCTAAACAGGTTCAGAATGCAAGATTGTAGACCCATGGCCACACCCATGATCACCAATTGGAAAAAGATAGATGCATCAGAAGATACAGAGGTAGACCCCACCTTATACAGACAACTCATCGGGTCATTGATGTATCTGGTTAACACCAGACCAGACATTTTCTTTGCTTTCAACACTCTTATTCAGTTCATGTGGAACGTAGAAGAGTGCACTGGGCTGCAGCAAAGCATGTACGAGGGACAGTCAGATTCGGTATCAGATATGGCAGAGGAGAGGATGTTAGACTTTGTGGATTCACAGATGCAAACTGGGCAGGAAGCTCAGTGGACAGGAAAAGTACATCTGGGTACTGTTTCAGCGTTTGATCAGGAATGATGTCCTGGTGCAGCAAGAAACATAATTCAGTAGCATTGAGCACAACCGAGGCAGAGTACATGGCGGCTAGTACAGCTACATGTGAAGCAATCTGGTTTCAGAAACTTCTTGTGAGTCTATTCAGAAGCAAGATGGAGCCAAGTAGCGTTTACTGTGACAATCAAAGTTGTATCAAACTCTCTAAAAATCCAGCATGATCGGTCCAAACATATTGACATCAGGTGTCATTTTATCAGAGACTGTGTTCAGCATGGGGAAGTACAACTCCAGTACATTCCCACAGGCGAAAAAACAACAGATATACTCACTAAGGCTCTGGGAAAAATCAAGTTCACTCAATTCAGGGATCAACTGTGTATGACTGAGAATCCATTTCAGTAAGAAATGGATCCTTAGCGCAGTTGAAGGAGGGGGTTGCAGTACAGTGGAAGTTGGTAGTAGTAGTACATATGCAGCATTTTTTTTTGTGCAGTGTTGGTGAGCAGCATCAACAGCACAGTAGCAGATGTTACAGAAGTCAGAATAGAAGCTCATTGAGTTTTTTTGCTAGAGCACTCCCCTCGCTAAGAGGGAGTGTTGATTTATGGTAGCATCGGATGTGCTCTAGCCTTGTAATTTTGTATATGGGCTAAGACACATGTATTCCATAAAACCCAGACACGGTTTTGGAAAATTCCACTTGTAGATGATTTAATTAAATTAATTAATCATTTTTAATGTTTTCCTAAGTTTAAACTTAGGGAAACTGATTAATTAAAGGGTATTAATCAAGTCAAGTGAGAATTTTCTAGATAAAATCATGGATCACCTCCAAGTTAATCTTAGCCCTTGATTATGTTTTAATCTTGGCCGTTGAAGGTTCAACAGAAGAATATAAGAAGGAGGGTGAGGGGCCTATGGAAACACACATCAGATGGAGAAAGAATCAAGAGTTCGATTTCTTCAAAGAGAGGAAGAATCAAAGTGGTTCTCATTTGCAGAGAGGGGAAGGGGAAATCTCCAGGAGGGAGATTTTCTTAAGCATAGAGAGTGGATGAAGAGGAGTGAGAGACGAGCCAAAGCATCAATGCAGAGTTACCCTAGCAACAATTACGCTGGGCCAGTGCAGAAAAGCAGAGGGAGTTACATTTTCTGTTGGAGGGGCAACTGAGGGTTCTTCCGGTGTCAGGAGGGCATTTCGGGAAGGAAGGAGCACTCTAGTCTCACATTGCAACAAGCACAAAAGCAGCCACGACAAGCAGCAAAAGCAGTGATGCAGTGATAGTGTGAGTGACGTGGTCACTGCGCAAAAATCACGCAGAGCCAGTTAGTGTGGGTGCAGGTCAGTGCTAGGACTCGGATGGTGATGTGAGAATTGTCTCACTCAATCTTTTCTCATCAGAATTCTTCAGGTGATTGATTGAAATTTACAATCACATTTTGTACTCATAATCTCTGCATAATAAAGAAACCCTCAGATCTGCTGCATTGGTTTTCTGGTTCCCACATTGGGTTTTTCCAGGGACAATTGTCCAAAAATAACGGTGTCTATGTGTGATTACTTGTGCTATTTTTATATGTGATTTGTTAATCGTGAAGTCTGCAACATATTTTATTTTTCTATTTAACACGAGAAATGTTAAATAATTTTGTTTGACAATACAATAGAAGAAATTTAATAAGTGGCTGCAGTAGAATTCTCCATTGTAGAATTTTCACATCTAGTAGGTTTTATAACTGTTGACTCTTTCATATTTATTATGATATTTTTTGTAAACAATATATGACAATTTAAGTTTGAAGTTGGCAATTATAACTTATTGATAATGAATTATGAATACGATGCTTCGTGAAAGTTGAAAGCTGTTTCATTTCATTTCATTTTATAACATTTCATTTCATGTTAGATATTCTTTGTTGTAATGGTTACACTTAGCTTACAAGTACAACTTTGTTGATCAATGATGATAAATGTTATTTATTGAATTTTGAAAGCTTGAAACTTTAAGATTGATGAATCATGAGACTCAATATGTTGTATGTTACTAACTTGTGGATGTTGTTGATGAAGATTATAACTTCTAGATGATTGATGTAATATGGTTCAATCTATGTTTTTATGCTTTTTTATTTCTAATTCATCATTATACATGCTTTTGTTGACGTATATGCATCAAAATATAAAAATATATATATTATATAAAACGTCGCTCCTCAATTTGCTCCCATACCGGGAGCTTATGAATATGTTGCTCCCACCCCCGCTCCCACTCTCACTCCTTGTTTTCGCTCCCGCTCCCAAGTAACCTTGTTCATGACTGTCACATTTGTACAAGAATGTAATGAATGCAGTAGTGAATCGTGAACAATTGTGGTGTGTTGAACCATGTAATATCCCCATTTTCAGTTTTCCTTATGATGTAGTCAAGATGGATTCCCAGGGTGTGGGAAGCTAGGTCACAGGTGCAGGGTTACATCATCAGTGGGCATGAAGGGTTTTTGGAGGAGTTTTATGGGGTCCAATGGGGTTCACTCATTATATCTCATCATCAGAGCTAGTTCCACATAGTTCGTTCTTGGTTTTGTTGCATTCTGATGATTCCTATAAAACGGGGTTATAACCAACATATGTTAATTAAAAACACCAAAGGTGCTACTGGGAGCAAATTATTTGGAGGAACACCTTAGTGTAATAGCTCGTTGGAACCACAATGAAGAGATCCATGGGATGGGATAATGAAAAGCGAATTTCAGTGGCAGGAGAGGTTGTAGGTATGGATTTACCATTCTCCTAGATTAAAAGTGACTTTAATTAGTCAATTAAAAAAAAGGGGAAAATGCTTAATTGAAGAAAAAAGGCCAAAAAAGGGAAAAGTGATTTAAAATATCACTTCAATAAAATAAGGATGAGAATCTTTTGGAATAGAAATAACATAATAAAATAATGTACTTCTGGAAGGGTGGAGAGAAATCCATCAAGTCTTTAAAAGGAGGCAAAGCAAATAATTTGAAACATCTTGGAGTTGTGATATTTTCTATTGGAGAGGTTTGGGAACGTGGTTCTCAGCTTTCAACAAGCCTCAGGACGAAAACATTTGGGTTTCCTTTTGTGAGTTGGACAAAAACCCAATCCACTGTTAAGGAGATTTCATCTAGAAATCTCACGGAGCTTCAATGACATCAGTTGAAAATCAGATCTGGAGTAGATCTGAGGATTGGAGTGGGGATCATTCAGATTTCCAATTTGGGCATCATTTTCAGCGACCACTTTGGAGGTCAAGTTCAATATTTGTAATATCCCAAATGGGAAAATAACAGTAATAACAAGGTAAAAGATATTAAGGAGACAACAAAACAAAAAATGACATCAAAACACCAACGAAGCCATAAAATACTGCTGGGCCATTTTATTTATTTGCTAGAAATGAATACAATGGAGGTGCTCGAATGAAGGCACCTGTGCTTGCTCAAGGCAAGCTAGAGAAGCCCTCTGAATCAATGTTGAAATCCCCCACTGATGGTACACTGTATGGCCATAGCTCTGCGCTGCAATCTGCTAGAAGTGTTACTGTTACTTCCGAAGAAATACCACTAGGGCCTGCTACACTGCTCAGAAAATTTGGAGACTTTAACCCTAGACTCTACTCAAGAAACCCACAAAAACCCACGAAGGAATTGGCCAAATGTTGACCTCGGAATTTCGGCCCAATTTCCCCTAACTCCTCCAGCTGCTGGCCGAGTTAGGATCTCTGTTTGACACCTCAAATCTGCCTAGAAAATTCTGCCAAATTAATCTTGGCTTCTCCTCAATAAACCCAGAAAAACCTAGAAAGGGTTCGCCCAAAGCTTGACCTCGAAAATTGGCCCTCTTGGGCTTGGCTCACTGCACTGCTGGGTAAATCGATCCTCCTATAAATCCTGTTGCTGGAAGTCTCCAAAATGCCACAAAAATCCCTGTTAGGAATCTCCAAGCCTCCCCAACAAATCTCAGTTGCAACTCTCTCTCTTCTCATCTCCCGGAACAACCAAATCCTCTCTGCACTGCGTCCTCCCTTATGCATTATCCTCCTCCTCTGCACAGTCTAGCACTGGCTACGCTTCCTCCTGATGCTGTTGATGGAAATTCTCCTCACAAGGTCTGGAAATCCTCTCCTGAGCGGGCACTCGAAGTCCCCTGAGGTAGAGGTTGAGATCTTCGCTTGAAGATCTCGGGTGCTAAACAACACTGCAAACTTGGCTCTCCAGCTCAAGCATGCTCTATCAAAATGAAAATAAGAAAATAGATGAATGAATGAATGACAAAAATGAGCCTTCCCTTCTTCCTTTTATCCATTGAGGCCCAACGTATGCCTTGGGTCCCACCTTGGCCTGCACTGTCTCTCCTTAGCAAATCACGTGTTGCCTTCCTCTAGCCAATCCCATGTTGTCCTTTTTGTGCCTCTTCTACCCTTACCCGCGCAAACTCGCATTAAACCCACCTACTCGCATAAGACCTGCAGGTTTCTCATAGCACCCGTATCGGACCCCTATAAGACCCGTCCCACAACAAAAAGCATTTTTTTTGGATTTTTCTCAATTTTTTTTATTTTTCTATTTTTTTTGGAAATGAGGTGGAGGAAAAGGGAATTTGGAGGGAAGGAAATGCTTTATAAGCACCTCTCTCCCTTTTGGAGTAGCAGCACTAGCGAAGTGAACACTGGCGGAGTAGCAGCACATAGTAATAGCAACGTAGAGTCACAACACAGGCGGAGTTTCAGCATAGGCAGAGTCACAGCACAAGCGGAGTTTTAGCACACTGTCCAAGTAGGCTTCATGATCTTTGTTTCATTGCTTTGCAACTAGCTGCTTGCATGTAATTTTTTTTAAATTTTATCTAATCAATTCAATTTTTCTTTTTTTGTTCACTTGCAATTTGCAAATTTTTTTGGCCTTGTAGTTGAGTTTCTCAGCCACACAACGGTCCTATGTGGCTGAGAAACTCAGCCACAAGGGCCTGCGGGTTTCCTCCTCAGCACGCAAGCCCTGTGGCTGAATTTCTCAGCCACACAGGGTTGTTGTGTGGCTGAGAAACTCAGCCACAGGGCCAAAAAAAATTGTAAATTAAAAAAAAAATTAATAACCAAAAAACCAAAAAAAAAATTAAAAAATATGAATTAGATTTTAAAAATTTAATTTTTTTCTTCCAGATTTTGTCACCATGCCACCAAAGGGGTATAGAAAGTCTCGTGATCCGGCATGGGTACATGGTCAACGACTCATTGCCAGTAATGACCACCATGTGAAGTGCAATTATTGCAATGCCACAATGCATGCAGGAATAAACAGGCTAAAATAACACCTAGCTAGAATTCCTGGGAATGGTGTGGGATGTTGTCAAAATTGCCCTGATGAAGTCACTACTGAAATGGCAACTGCTTTGGAAGCCATTAAAGAAGAAACTTCTAAGAGGGCAAGAAAGAAGGATGAGATTGTTGGGATAGGTAGATCTTCATCTCAGAGTGAAACACAAATTGAAAGTCCGGGTATTGGTAACTCCTCTTCAAGTGTTGCAGCAAACAGGAGTATAACCTCTTCTTTCTTCACTCCTCGTACAACTCCAGGATCTCAACCAACCTTGGATAGTTTTAATGAAAAGAAGAGGAAGGAGGCAGATATGGCAGTGAGGAGGTTTTGGTACCATAACAATCTTTCATTCAACTATGCAAAGTCATATTTTTATCAGCCCATGGTGGATGCCACTGCAAGTGCTGGCCCTGGATACAAAGCCCCATCTTATAATGCACTTAGGGGGAAAGAGCTAGATGAGGAGTTGGAGTGTGTCAAGGAACAATTGGAGAGCAATTAAAAGCTCATGGAAAATTACAGGTTGTACAATTATGTCTGATGAGTGGACAGATTAGAGGGGTAGAACAATAATAAATTTTGTTGTAGCTTGCCCTAAAGGAACCATGTTCCTAAAATCCATTGATGCATCTGCAAATGTAAAAGATGCACATTTGATTTTTACATTGTTGGCTGATGTGGTGGAGGAAGTTGGGGTTGCAAATGTTGTCCAAGTAATCACAGACAATGCAGCAAATTATGTAGCAGCTGGAAGGTTGCTTTGTGCCAAATATCCCACGATTTTTTGGACTCCATGCGCTGCCCATTGCATAGACTTGATACTAGAGGATATTGGGAAGTTGGAGTGGGTGCAAGATGTTGTGCAAGAATGCAAGCAAATTACCAAGTATATTTATAATCATGCTTGGGTGTTGAACCTTATGAGGGAATTCACACAAGGTGAGCTTAGTCGCCCAGCTGTCACACGGTTTGCTACAAACTTTCTTTCCCTCCAAAGCCTTTTGTATGAGTACCAAGCTTTGCGAAGAATGTTTTGTAGTCAACAATGGGTATTTTGGAAAGATAGCACAAAACCAGAAGCATTGTCTTTGAAAGCATCTGTCTTTGGTGATAGTTTGTGGGACAAAGTCACTGAGATTGTCAGCTTCACTGAGCCCCTTGTGAAAGTCTTGAGATTGATGGATGGAGAGAAACCTCCAATGGGATATATTTATGAGGGCATGGATAGGGCCAAAGAGGCCATCAAGACTTTCTATAAGGGAGATGAATCTAAATATCTCCCTATATGGAAAATTATTGATTCCAGGTGGGACAGACAACTACATTCACCATTGCATGCAACAGGAGCATATCTCAATCTGAGCTTATTCTATAATGAGGGGTCTAACATTCAAAGAGATCCCGAGGTGATGAGAGGTGTCATGATATGCATTGAGAAGATGTTCCCGGATGTAGATATTCAAGACAAAATCAACCTACGACGAGATATGTACAAGGAAGCATTTGGCATGTTTGGATTCAGCTCAAGCCAACATCTCAAGGACAAGAAAATGCCTTGTAAGTGCAAATTGTTAGAACTTAGCTTGTAATTTTACTAGTTCTCTTTTATATGTTTGGCATTGCAAACTGATAATCTTTGTTGTTATTTTTTTACAACTCATTGGTGGATAGATTGTGGCTCTGAGGCACCGCAATTACAAGAATTCGCCATCAGAGTTTTGAGTCAACCCTGTAGTGCTTCTTCTTGTGAGCGCAATTGGTCAGTTTTTGAGCACATCCACAGCAAAAAGAGAAACAAGTTGGAGCATGAGAGGTTGGAGAAGTTGGTTTTCATCTACTACAACCTTTGAATGCTCACAAAACAAATGCAAAGAAAGGATACAGATCCAATTTTATTGGATACTATTGATTTAGAGTCTGATTGGGTTGTGGAGGAGGAGCCCCCTGATTTGAGTTGGCTTGATGAAGAGATTGAGGATCTCTCTAGTTTTCCATGTCAAATGGAGACTCCCAATACACCTGCCTCACAGTTGCTTCAGCGTTCCGATGCTACCATGAGCTCCACGAGGGCTTATTATAGGCGTGGTCGTCCATGAGTGATGAGACTCAAGATTGTTATGAGACAATCCTTTATCATTTATGACATATGTATTTGAATTTTGAACCTGTTGACATTTTCTATTTTAATTATGGAATCATGATTCCTTTTCTTATTCAGTATCTAAATGTTTTGCTTACAAAAATCGAATATGCTATGATGTACTTTTATAGATATGAGATGATGTTATGAATTATTGCATATATTGTGGTTTTTATAACTTTTAAGGACTAGAATTATCATTAGTTTCTTTTTTTTGCTTAAAATTTGCCATATTTTAATTCTTTTTTGCATTTTGACGAGTCTTATACGAGTTTTATACGGGTTGTTCCCGAGTCTTATACGAGTCGACGAGTCAATGGTCGGACGAGTCTTATACGAGTACGAGTCGTGCAACATTGTTCCCAGTGCCTAGTAACTCTTGCTGAACTACACTCGGGTCCACCACCATCACCAAAACCCACTCCACCGGGTACCAACTCAAAATCTCTCGCCATCCAATCCCAACATGCAGATGCTGCAACCTATGCAACTCTGGTTGTCTCATCTAGCTATCCAGGTCAGCATATGAGATCTGACTAGGTGGCTTTGTCTCTCTCTCTCCAATGGGAAGAGGTGACCCAACAGTGTTGCTAGCCCCGTCTATGTATGCCTGAAGGGGGTTGCTCTGACACTCCAATGTGCCCTCTAGCTGTACCATTAGGGAATCCAATCATTCCCCAATGTGGGCCAACTTGGTCGCTGACTCGGCACTAACCACTCTCATGCCCTCCAACTCTTCCTTTTGCAACAGAATAGCCTCTCGTACTGATGTGGCCTTCTCCTTCAAAGCTAGAAGGTCGGCCCGTAGTTGATGGCATAGTTGTGTGCGACCATCGCCCAATACCACTATATCTCCTAACATCTCATCAAGGGTGGATACATCTCCTGGCACCTCACCCATCTGTTGTGTGCTGCCATCACCCCAAAAATCGAACACGTCCTTGGTCATCACCTCAACGGATGACACTACTAGGGTAGGCTCTACTCTCTCCATTAAGATGTCAACCGACGCAGTCACGGAAGTCTCCAACACGGGCGACCCCTGCACCATATTGGGTGTATCCACTTGCTCCCCGTGATCCTGTGTGCCCTCATCCTCCAAGTGCGAAGTAGCCATTCTGATGGCTTCCCCCTCTGTTATTTGGTTCAGTTGGAAAAATGTATCCAATCTTCCGACTCAATTCGGAGCCATGCACTCGGTGGATCCATCATACTTGGGGAAATGTATCCTCCCAATGGTATGCTGCAACTCTGAGCTCTGCGTGCTAGACTCCCCATCGTTCTTGCCTTTTTCATCCTGCCTTAGCTGGCAGTAATCTCTGAAGGACAAAGCTGCGCTGAAGTTTTCCCCCATGGACTGCCATTCTCGAAAATAATCTCCCATGGTTATATGATCATGCCGCCTACCTTGCTCACTCGGGACTGAAGGTAAAAATGTAGGCAACGTGGTCCTGGTTGGCCTACTGAAGGCTAGCGGGTAAGTGGTTGGTAAAGGGTGGTCACACTGTTGTGAGACCCCTGAAGTCTCCCCAACTAGGGATTCATGATGGATGCTGTCATTCCTATTCTGTTGCTTGAGTCTTTCCAACATTCCCTTCTGTCCTTTGGCTAAATCATTTAGGACTTCAAAGATGCTACCAAATTTTGCTTCTTCTTTGCTCCTTGACTCCCCCATATTTTCCACCTCTACTGCCTTTGGTGGGTGAGGTTCTGCCTACCCTCCTCGTTCATAGAAAAATATCTCCACGGCTGAGCAAAGAACGAAGATTTGATACCACTTTAATATCCCAAATGGGAAAATAACAGTAATTAGAGGCGAAAAGATATTAAGGAGACAACAAAACAAAAACTAACATCAAAACACCAAAGCAGCCATAAAATATTGCTAGGCCATTTTATTAATTTGCTAGAAATGAGTACAATGGAGGTGTTGGAATGAAGGCACCTGGGCTTGTTCAAGGAAAGCTAGAGAAGCCCTCTGAATCAATGCTGAAATCCCCCATTGATGGTACGTTGTATGACCATAGCTCTGCACTGCAATCTGCCAGAAATGTTGCTACTTCTCTCGAAGAAATACCACTAGGGCCTACTACACTGCTCAGAAAATTCCGAGACTTTAACCCCGGACTTTACTCAAGAAACCCACAAAAACCCACGAAGGAATTGGCCAAATGTTGACCTCGGAATTTCGGCCCAATTTCCCCTAGCTCCTCTAGCTGCTGGCCGAGTTAGGATCTTTGTTTGACACCTCAAATCTGCCCAGAAAATTCTGCCAAATCAATCTTGGCTTCTCCTCAATAAACCCAGAAAGGGTTCGCCCAAAGCTTTACCCCAAAAATTGGCCCTCTTGGGCTTGTCTCACTGCGCTACTGGGTAAATTGATTCTCCTATAAATCCTGCTACTGGAAGTCTCCAAAATGCCACAAAATTCCCTGTTAGGAAGCTCCAAGCCTCCCCACCAAATCTCAGCTGCAACTCCCTCTCTTCTCATCTCCCGGAACAACCAAATCCTCTCTGCACTATGTCCTCCCCTATGCAGTCCAGCACTGGCTACGATTCCTCCTGATGCTGTTGATGGAAATTCTCCTCACAAGGTGTGGAACTCCTCTCCTGAGCGGGCACTCGAAGTCCCCCGAGGTAGAGGTTGAGATCTCCACTTGAAGATATCATGTGCTAAACAGCACTGCAGACTTGGCTCTCCGGCTCAAGCGTGCTCCGTCAGAATGACAAGAAGAAAATATATGAATGAATGAATGACTAAATGAGCCTCCCCTTCTTCCTTTTATCCATTGAGGCCCAATGTATGCCTTGGGTCCCACCTTGGCCTACGCTGCTTCTCCTTGGCCAATCACGTATTGCCTTCCTCTAGCCAATCCCACGCAGTCCCTTTTGTGCCTCTTCTACGCTACCACCTAAGGCCAACTCGACCCCACCACTAGAGCCGTAATTTTCCCTTAGGGACTTTAGGAAAATACTTTATTTGGCCTAATAATTGTGGGTCCCCTACCCACTTTATTTCCACTCAACATTAGGATTTGCCGAAATTAATCAAAATTAATATCCCAATTAGCTGACTGCTAATTTGGGGATATTACTATTACATTAGTTATTTGGTGGCCATCATTGTCTCAACTATTTCTTTATATTAATATATATAAAGTTGAGTTTGCTGCATAAATTCTTGTTCTATGCGCAATTACAGTATTTATTAAAATTGTCGTAGTAGCAACACTTTTAATTTCTAGGTTTTATATGTTTTTTGCTAGCAGTTTCTTTGGTGCGAATTCGAGAATTCTCATGGTATTGTTGAGTAAAATTAACATGTTTTTCTGAAGAAATTTTTATATAATTTAATGGAAATATCCAAAAGGGATATTATAGTTGTATTAAAGCTGGATTTCTTGCCATCCAAAGGGGTTATTGTAGATTGATTTTTGAAGGCCAAGCTCAACTATTTCAGGTGATTATTAGTTGATTATCTAAGTGTCAAAGAAGAAACCTATTTGCCGAAGCGATAATATTGTTACAGTTGTTGAAGTTGCGGGGGAATCAAAAAATTGCCCAATAGGCCGAGTCTATCTTGCCAAATTGGAGAGTCAAAATCATTCTTTCATTTGAGGCCAAGCAATAATATTTAAAGGGGGGCAAGAGCAACAAATTATTGGAGGCTGAGAGCCTCCTTGTCATAGGCTGAGAACATCCTTTGTTAGGGTCGAGAGCATCCTTCCATGGAGGTCGAGAGGAATTAATTAGTGGAAGCCGAGAGCAACTATTCTTGGAGACTACAAGCCTTTTCTTGTCACAAGATGAAAGTACATAACCCTTAAGGGTAAAGTCGAGGTTGTGGAGGCCAATTATATTCACTATTGGAGGCTAAATGCCACTTTCTCAAGGGGCCAAATATATCATATTCTGAGAAGCAGAGTTCTTCTCTTTTGAAGGATAATTTGTTTTCTATCCGGAGGTTGAGTATTAGGCATTGTATTCATTAGATTGGAGGGGACGAGTTACTGTTATTGCTGGAATGTTGTTACTGTGAAATGGTCAACTTTACCTTCTCTGATTTGTGTGAAAATTCCAAACTGGAATCCTATTGCAACAATTGGAAATTATTCTCCTAATTGTTAATTTAAGTTAACAATTTTTTTGTTGTTTGCTGTGACAAATACTAAATAAATCACACTGCAAACTACACAAATAAAATTGCAGAAGAATAAAACGCTGGAAGTTGAGAAATGCTAGCACACACACATAAAACATAACACAATTGTTTTTGGACAAAAGTCCTCGGAAAAACCCAACGCGGGAAAACTAGTGCAGCAACTGAGGGTTTTTATTGTTATGCAGCACTAAAATAATTTGAGTACAATCTATATGGTGAATACTAAAAATCCTGTAGAGAAAATACTGGAAAAAATATCTTGAGGGAAATTACCCTCACTCCAAGGAATCTCAGTTCTTGACTGTGTTTTAAAAGATATTCAAATTTAGAAGTATTCGGCTTGTATACAAGCTATGTCCCAAAACCCCTGCAAAACCACTTTGTAAGATAAGACTATGAAGGTTCAAAGAACAAATGCGAGCTCCTTTGAGAATGTATCAAGAGTGGGTTGGTCTCTCCAAAGAATTCCCCCAACACTTGATTCTTTGATCCCAACAAGATGTTCCCTCTACAAAACTTCAATCAAGAATTAATTCCATATAGATCTAGCAATAAACAATGATATGAAACTCTAGAGATTTATTTGAAACCAACTAGAGCATTCTATACCTAGAGCATACTCCTAAATCAAATGTCAATGTAAGATAGCTATACATTAACAAATCTACAAGAGCATATGGAAACAAATTAGATCAAAGCATGAGTAAAAGGAATTATACCAATGATCAACAATTCATCACACTCCAAAAGGAGGAACACCTCATGAATGAAACCCCAAAGTCTTTATTGATATTTCTGAAAGTGTACAAGGTAGCAGCGCTTCCGCAAGCACAATAGTTAGTAAACAATCTTTTCAATATGAGAGCCCATGGCTCCATTATATAGAAAATTGGGAGCAAATCCCAATGAAAAACCATATGCCAAGTGGTGAGAGGGAGGATATCTCAAAGCAAATTCGAATTTGGTAAGTGGAGCTCCAATGCCAAGTGTAAAAATCAAATTCTGGCAAGTGGACATCATTTTCTTCTCTTATGTGCCAAATTTGAATTTTATGATGGAATGACATGTGTATGTGGTTGGTAACCCATGTGGGGAAAATTTCCCACAAAAATCTCCACCAAATATTCTCCCAAATCCTCCCAAATATGCACTAACTTCACAAATTCGAATTTCCAACTAAGCAACTCTCATTTAATGCCGGAAATTCAATTTTATTTGAGCACATGTCTTTTCCTTGATTTTAGGAGTCCATATCACCTTGGGACTTCACTTTAACTCCTCCATAATTTTCCACCTCATTTAGCATGTGTGGATATTTATTTTTCTCCATTTATTTAATTTCTGGCTTAATTAATTGCCAGATTTCCCACTAAACTTAGGAAAAGTGGGCTTTGAGGGTTCAAAACACATTTTTAACCCCTCAAAGTGTGTCATAGTAGAAAGTTGAGCATAAGAGGTGTAATTTTGATTACTCATACCCCATACAACTTCTCTAGACAACACTTATTACAATTCAATTACAATTTTTATTGCAATTTTCGACTTGCGAGAAATCTAAAAAATTAAAAAATCACTACCTAGACCTAACCAAATTCCATGAAATTTTTTGTGTGATCTAGTATGGTAATATACATTGACTCTAGACACTAGGAGTCACCCAAGGCCTCACCATCAAGCCATACTCCGGCTTTGGGGTAAAATTGAAGGAAAAAACTCAATTAATTATTAACTCCTAGTAGGGAGATGATAATTAACCCAAGTAAAAGAAACCTCCCAGAGTAATACTCACTTGTTGGCAAAGTCCCAGGCTACCTAGGCCTGTTACAGACTCAATACTGACTCAAAACTCATCATTACTAGCATCACTTATTACAATTCCCCGTAGGGCGTGGAATCTGGGTACAAAAGAAAATGATAAGAAGTAGAAGTAGAGTTTAAAAACTCTGTTGAACTGATGATATCTGATGAGATATGATGGTACGAATGTCTTCTGGTTCATCCTTGGGCATGGAGTCTTCTTATTATCATCAAGTGCCACTTTAGTGGTCAACATTTGGCTCCATATGGGGATGCATGCTAGATATGAAGTGATAGTGTGCAAGAACCTGGAATCTGCATCCACCGACCAAAGATATATATTAGCAGTATCTATTCAAAATAACATCAAATAAAATCAAGTACAGAAATTGAAATTTATTTTAGGAAATATAAATAATAATTTATTCATGAAATGAAACTACTTAAAAAAAATTTACAAGGGATAGGGTTAGGAATATGATACACAGGATGCCCCATGGCATCAAATGTCTTCGGTGAAATCCATCTTGAGAACCTGCCTACTCACAGGTAAATCCATAGGCTTTTTCTCTGATGTGCCTGGGCCAATTCTGACTATCTTAGGACTATGACTTGCCCCATTGTTAACCTGTTTGTGGCCATCAGATACACCAAACCTCTTCCTTTTCCTTTTTCCACTTTTGATGCGTTGAGGTTTGATCCTGCTCAAAATTGGTGATTCATTTTTTATATCATTTTTCTTTTTTCGTTTTTTTTCTTTTCTTCTTGGTTAGTTGTGATGGCGATGATGATGCAATTACTGTAAATCCTACAACTCTGTCTTGAAAATGCTCTGATGGAAGATTTGAAGTACCCCTTCTTTTTGAGCTATGCCTAATCTATTCATTTTGAATCCATTTTGTTAAGGGGGGAAGAAAATTTGTCAACACAACATCACTTCCTGTCTGACATGATCTATAGATAATCTCATTGTTGGGTCTCCTTGGATCCTCAACATGATATCTTTTCTCTAACTCCCGATCAAGTCTGACAAAGGTTTCATTTGTCATGGGGATGGTGGCATATGATAAATCCATTTGAAGGCTACCACCTAAATCTGATGCCCATTTTCTTGATAGGAGCATTCCCCATGAATCAGGAACATCTATCACAACAATATCCATAGTCATTATTCTGTTTGAGTATGCAGCTAGGAAAACTTGTAAATCTTTAATTATCCCACACACTTCAATTCTTTTAGAATCCATTGAACATATGTTGTGATAGGGCCTAGATACTCTTAAATTCAGTTGCTCCATGACTTTCTTGGTCATGACATTTGATGAAGCCCCTGAATCAAGCATTCAGTTGTGTAAAAGACGATCATTCACTATCAAAGAAACATAAAATGGTAGATGATCTTCATTCCCCACATAACAGTTCATACTTTTCAATACAATTTCTTCGTCTTCTTGTTCATTATTAGGCTTTTCTTTCCTTTGAGTAACTTCAATTACACTTAGTAACTTGGCCCTTTGCGATGGTATCTTTAAAAGCTCTGTCACTGGGATAGAAACCTTTGCATTATTCACCCAATTGCCCAAGTCAAAATTTAATTCTGAAGCAGGAGGAGAAAAATTTCTGTGATTATTCCAGTCTTGAATATCCCTTCTCTGATAAGTCATCCCTTTGTGTTTTGCCATAGCAAGAATTTGTCCAGATGTAGGCTTTTCCCCAAAAATCCTAGTGACTTTGTCAAAATTTGCAATCATATTGTCAACCCCAAGATTATTAGGACTATGGTCAATCTCTTGATTTCTTTCAATGGTGTATATTTGATCTTCCATGGAGAACATATTGATTTGACCACTAGTTCCTACATGTTCATCTTCCAACATGCTACCTTCCATAATTCTCTTTACATATGGGCATGTGGCTTCTTCATGGAACTCATTACATGGCCTACAAAAAGGGGGAATTTGATCTACCATGTTGGTGGATTCCAATGGATTTGGAGACCTATAATCTTGTTGAGGGCCTTTATTCTTTTGCCATCCATTAGTTGGCCTAAGTTTGAATCTTTGCACTTGTGATCTTTCCATGGGCACCAACCTACTTTGCATGGCTTGCATTTCTTTAGTGTGATTTGCTTCCATGCTCTTGATGAGTTGAGTTAATTCCTTAATAGGATCATGGGTAGCCTCTTCCTTGGCCTTGCCTTTGGAATCATTCGATTTCGATGGCCCTCTAGTGAAACCAGGAATCTCAGATTTTCTTGATTGCTTTTTAGCCCTCTCCATTTTCAAGGCTTCAGTTTGAGCTACACCCAAAGTTGCAGGCTCCTTTCTTCTCAACTCATAAGCAGTGTCAACACCAAAAGAATCCAGATAGGAACATAAGAGAAATTCATCAGGAGGTTTAACAGTAGTAGGCATGCTTTTAACCAATTCATTGAATCTCTTATTAAACTCCTCCATGGTTTCAATCTAATTTTTCTTCATGGTGCTAATGGCACTGATCAAATGACTATTCTCTCTTCTCCCTCCATACTTTCCCATGAAAGCATTAACAATCGCTTGTAAAGAATCATACGAGTTAGCAGGTTGCTCAGTGAACCAATCAAGAGCATCCTCTTCCAAAGTGAGAACGAAAAGCTTCATATTTACATCCTCATAGTTAGCAACGTTACACCACTTAAAGATGCAAACATTAAAGTTCTTCACATGTGATGCAGCGCTAATGGCATTGTTACCTTGAAAAGAAGGCAACCTTTCAATAGCCTTGTCAGGGATATTGTGAGGATAGCCATTAATGTTAGTAAAGTTACAAGGAGCAAAAAGATCATTCATGATGTTAGGCTCAACTTGTTCTTGAAACAACAAATGAATGTCAGAAATAGCCTTTTGCCCAAGACTAGCAAGAGCTCTACTATGAGAAAGTTTATTTAACCTCTCTCTAAAAACCCTTTCAGGATCAGGAGAGGGGCTAACTAGACCACTTGAATTTCTCCTAGTAGAAACTCTTGCAAAATTAGGATTGAGTGGAGTCGCCACTTGAGTAAGAATCTAAATCTAAAATTCAAATATGCCAAAACTTAAAGTTAGTCGTTTTCCCAGGTACAAGAAGACTTGTCCCCGGCAACGGCGCCAAAAAATGTTATCGCTTGCCGCCTACACCTACCTACAGTTAGTGGGAAAAGCCTTCAACCCCACAGGTGTGGTTGGTGACAAGGAACTCAGAGAAGGGGCTGTCACCTATTCCCAACTCTCTCCGTTTAAGTTATCTCCTAGGTTAGCTAAGGGGGGTGGTCCCTAAAGGAAAACTAAGTGAAAGATGTAAGATTTCTAGGAGAATTGATTAGAAGGAATTACTTATCAAAGATGACTCGATTCCAATATGTAAACAAGCATATAAGTATATGAGCAATATTCAATGATGTCTACAAAATATAGACTAGTGCTTTAAAGTAGATGACAAATGCTTGCTCAAAAATGAAATTCAAGATATAATGACAATAATCCCACAAAGGAAGTGTTAGACCAAGATCACAATATGCAATTAAATTTGCAACACCAAATAAGGGTATTTGCCAATGAAACGAGATATATCAATCATCCATAAGCATAATTATCATTAAAATGACAACATGCAATGAAGTTGCATGTAGAAGCAAATTTCCAAGTATCATAGAATTAAACTTGTTGCAAAATTTAAGGAATTAAAATGATTGCATCCAAAGTGATTCTTGAGATAATATTTGCATGTGAATCTTTAAACTGTCAAGATAGCAAAAAATTTGGGAACTTTGCAAGTAAATGTGATGAGATAGTGCTCTTGGTTTATTTTATTAATTAGTTCTAAAACAAGGTTACAATTGAACTCTAATTCTCAGACTTCACCCTCACCCAAATATTTGGATCTCACAGTGAGGAGTCCATAGAGGTAGAGGGTCCCTAAAACGTCTATTCAACCAACTTAAGTTGGAGGTAAATTTTAGAGATGCAAGTCTAGTATGAAAAGTGAAATGCCTAAATGATATGAAAGTGAGTTTGCAACTGCTATGTAAAAGATGGAGATGATTCAATTAAATATGCTTCACAATTAGAACAATAACTGAAGTTGCCATAAATTGAAAGTGTTATGCTTCTTTACTTGTAGTATATTGTGAAACTTATCCAAATGAGAAATAGACCACAAAACATAAGTAAGTGATGGCAAATGAGATTGCAAATTAAGAAATTAAAGGACTATGCGATTTGTGTTACTTCCCAATTAGAGCATGCATATGTGATGTGAAAGAAAACGGAAATGTAAAAACCACTAAGTCAATCCATCTACAAATTCTCTCCTTTGAAATGGAGAGATAGGGATGCCAATGGGTAAAACCCACGCTCCCACAACAAAAACTGAAATTTTTTATTAATTTTACAAGAATGAAATGACCATGAGGCATTTTCTAAACCAAGGAAAGTCTCTACAAATAAAAATTGAGGCCATAGACTTTTCCTCTGTGAGAATTTATAAGAACTCAAAATAAATTCAGACTTTACAATAGGAGAATAGAAGCTAAGCCTCTTCTATGCCCACAACCAAAGAAGAGAGAGTTATCTTCCTCATTTGAAATTCAGCCCAAAGGTCCTGCAACAACTTGTTAGTAATTTCTTGTAGTTGTCCACTCAAGCTGTTACAAGAAAAAGTTCGGAAGAGGGCTACAAAACCAATCAAATATTAGATAGACAAAATTACAAAATATTGCACAATAATTTACAAAGGGCTAAGCCAACGAGTTCAAGTAAACTCTCCTCTTTGCTTAGTCATCTTCAAGCTCTTAGATAGCAAATGAAAGCAATGAAGTATAATGTTTTAAAAGATATTCAAATTTAGAAGTATTCGGCTTGTATACAAGCTATGTCCCAAAACCCCTGCAAAACCACTTTGTAAGATAGGACTATGAAGATTCAAAGAACAAATGAGAGTTCCTTTTATAATGTATCAAGAGTGGGTTGGTCTCTCCAAAGACTTCCCCCAACACTTGATTCTTTGATCTCAACAAGATGTTCCCTCTACAAAACTTCAATCAAGAATTAGTTCCATATAGATCTAGCAATAAACAATGATAAGAAACTCTAGAGATTTATTTGAAACCAACTAGAGCATTCTATACCTAGAGCATACTCCTAAATCAAATGTCAATGTAAGATAGCTATACATTAACAAATCTACAAGAGCATATGGAAACAAATTATCTTAAAGCATGAGTAAAAAGAATTATACCAATGATCAACAATTCATCACACTCCAAAAGGAGGAACACCTCATGAATGAAACCCCAAAGTCTTTATTGATATTTCTGAAAGTGTACAAGGTAGCAGCGCTTCCGCAAGCACAATAGCTAGTAAACAATCTTTTCAATATGAGAGCCCATGGCTCCATTATATAGAAAATTGGGAGCAAATCCCAATGAAGAACCATATGTCAAGTGGTGAGAGGGAGGATATCTCAAGGCAAATTCGAATTTTATGATGGAATGACATGTGTATGTGGTTGGTAACCCATGTGGGGACAATTTCCCACAAAAATCTCCACCAAATATTCTCCCAAATCCTCCCAAATATGCACTAACTTCACAAATTCGAATTTCCAACTAAGCAACTCTTATTTAATGCTGGAAATTCAATTTTATTTGAGCACGTCTTTTCCTTGATTTTAGAAGTCCATATCACCTTGGGACTTCACTTTAACTCCTCCATAATTTTCCACCTCATTTAGCATGTGTGAATATTTATTTTTCTCCATTTATTTAATTTATGGCTTAATTAATTGCCAGATTTCCGACTAAACTTAGGAAAAGTGGGCTTTGAAAGTTCAAAACACATTTTTAACCCCTCAAAGTGTGACATAGTAGAAAGTTGAGCGTGAGAGGTGTAATTTTGATTACTCATACCCCATACAACTTCTCTAGACAACACTTATTACAATTCAATTACAATTTTTATTGCAATTTTCGACTTGCGAGAAATCTAAAAAATTAAAAAATCACTACCTAGACCTAACCAAATTCCATGAAATTTTTTGTGTGATCTAGTATGGTAATATACATTGACTCTAGACACTAGGAGTCACCCAAGGCCTCACCATCAAGCCGTACTCCGGCTTTGGGGTAAAATTGAAGGAAAAAACTCAATTAATTATTAACTCCTAGTAGAGAGATGATAATTAACCAAGTAAAAAAAACCTCCCAGAGTAATACTCACTTGTTGGCAAGGTCCCAGGCTATCTAGGCCTGTTACAGACTCAATACTGACTCAAAACTCATCATTACTAGCATCACTTATTACAATTCCCCGTAGGGCATGGAATTTGGGTATAAAAGAAAATCATAAGAAGTAGAAGTAGAATTTAAAAACTCTTTTGAACCGATGATATCTGATGAGATCTGATGGTACGAATGTATTCTGTTTCATCCTTGGGCATGGAGTCTTCCTATTATCATCAAATGCCACTCCAGTGGTCTACAGACTACTTACTAAAAATCAAGTTGTCCTCCTAGCTTTGTGTAGCTACTGCATCACCTCTGCACAGTCTACTACACACTTAGCCCGAAGCAATTGAAGATCAAGCCGTCTTGCCTTCTGTTGACTAGGAAACTGACCCTCCGACACTCTGGAAATACTTCTGGCCTTTGGAACTGAAAATCAGCTTCACCCCATCAAAATTGAATTGCTCACTAAAGCTTCAGCGCTACCTCTATGCAGCTTCCTGGTGAAATCTCGACCTTTCTCTACTATGCGCTCACCAGATCTCGAAATATTCCTCTGTCTTCACTGTCTCTGCCCCTCTCTCATTGCTTCATGCTCTAACTCTCTCTCTGGCAACTGACTACTGCTACTCAGGAAATCGATTTGCCAAGGAATCAAACTGCCCAAGTGTACTCTCCATCACCACATCAACCTCCTATTATAATCCTCCGTTGGAGCACCAACGACCAAGATTAAAACATAATCGATGGATAGGATCATCTCTGGATCGATCTGTGTGAGTTTCTAGATTATTCTCTCCTTGACTTAATTAAAAATGATTAATTAACTAGTTTTCATAAGTTTAGACTTAGGAAACATTAAAAAATTGGTTAATAATCTAATTAAGTCACTTCTAGGCGGAATTTCCAAACGATTTCTGGGTTCTGGAGATCTCATGTATTCTAGCCTCTCCACAAAATTTCGTGGATAGAACACATCCGATGCTACAAATACTAACACCCCATCTTAGCGAGGAATGTGTTCAAGCGCTATAGATGCTGCCACAACACCCTGTCTTCGCATCATCTCGTGTCACACTGTTGATGTCTGGCTGTTGCTGCCCACCAACTACTGTGCAACTCTGATATGCTCAGGATCTGTGCTGCTGCTGACCTTGCTAAACTGCTACCAACACTGCATCTCCACTGCGACTCTGTTGTTGCTGCTACTGCAACATCTGCAACTGAAGAACATCCAAAATACCGAATCAACTGTGATCAGTATAATGCATCTGTCACCAAACTCTCTGACTACTACTAGCCTTTGCACTATCTATTGAAGACTCTGTGCTCTTGCTGACTCTGCACTGTTGCCAACTCTGCACTGCGCTCCCTAGCATCTGACTACTACTAGTCACTGCAACTGTCACTCTGGCATTTGACTGTTGATTTCTGGTAGCATCAAATGTGCTCTAAGTCTCAAAATTTATAGGGAGGCTCGGACACGTGTATTCCAGATAACCCAAAAATCGTTTTGGGAAATTCCACCCGGATTGTATTTTATTGAAAAAGTTAATTGTTTTAAAAGGACCGTAAGTCTAAACTTAGGAAAATAAAATAATTAAAGTGAATTAATAGAATATGGGTGTGAATGTTCTAGAAAAAGCGGATCAAGTCAAAAGTTAATCTTAGTCGCTGATTAGAGATTTAATCTCGACTGTTAAAGTTTCAACGAGAAGATTATAAGAAGGCCTTGAAGGGTCCTTTGGAAAACATAGAAAACCCAAAGGATCAAGAGATCAAATTTTTGAAGTGAGCAGTGCTTAGAGGAAACTTTGATCAAGAGATTCTTTGCAGAGAGGGGAAGGGATAGTATCCAAAGAGAAATCTTTCTCGGTAGGAGAATCATTAGCAGAGAAGGCATAGAGAGATCCAGGAGAGCCAGAGAGGCTAACGTAAAGCCATACAAGGCGACGCAGAGGTTGTGCAGAGGCCAAGAGGGAATCCGAAAATTTGTTGAAGGAATCGATTGTAGAAGCTGGAAGCCGGAGTGTGAGACCAGGAGGCAGAAACCAAAGTTCCTGGGTAGAAAATTGATCCACATAAGGGGTGACGCTATACCTAGGAGGGTTGATGCTGGGACTGCACAGTGACTACGCAGATGCAACACATAGGCTGTCAGGGGCAGCTCATTCAGTGGCCGGATCAGCCAGGATTTCCAGTGATAGTGTGAGGTAACCTCACTAATCTCTCTGTCAATGACATTCTCTGTAAGTTTGTAACTGGATTTACAGGAAAGGCATCTAGAGATTGTATTCAGAAATTACTACTACATAATATATAAACCCTCAGCCGTTGCACCAGTTTTCCCACATTGGGTTTTTCCGGGGACATTAGTCCAAAAAAAACTGTGTCAGATTTGCCTATGATTTGATCTTCAATTTTGTTTCCGCACTTGTATTTTTCCGCATTTTATTTAGTGAAGGTTGCAGTGTGTTTAATTCGATGTTGTCGTAGCAATAAACTGAATAAGTAATTTATCAGTTAGAAGAATTAATACCAGTTGTTGTAATAGGATTCCAGATTTAAGGAATTTTCAAATGGTATCAGAGCTTGTATAAGCTGAGTGCAAGAGAAACAAAAGAACAGATTCGTAGATCCAACGTTGGTGAAGCTGGGATCAAAGAGCTACGTAAGCAACAGATCGATCTCCCAGCAAATTGCGCAGTCCAAGCTAGGAGGGCCAAAACCAACAAGGAAAATCTCTCTCTGAGTGAGTCAACGGAGAGGAAAGATTTTCCAGATTGCAGTTTGGCAGTGGCAGAAGGAGCAACGCAACAGATCAACGTAGATCAATAACCAGAGGAACGCAGTTTTTGCGCAGCAATGATTGTGTGTACAGAAGCATTAGAAGGCACTTTGAGGGAATTTTCTTCCTCATGTAATTCCTAGCCGAGGAATTCTATTTTTCGAGAGCTCGGCAACAGTTTTGGGTAGTTGATCTACCATCTCTAGCAAGGAGTGCATAAGCCAATCCAGCGTTGCGCAGAGGAGAAAGAGAGGGAGTTAGATTCGACATTTTTCAATCGACATAAATGGAAGAAATCAGGTTGAGAGATCAAGACAGGTTGGAGAGAGACTCCAACTATGTGATCTAGCAAGCAAGGATCAAATTCCTGCTGGATGAGCTTGATCTCAAGCTCTTCGTCGAAGGTGTGGTGGTTGTTCCAGTAGATGCAGATCCTCTGAAGGAATAAAAGAAGAATATGGCTAAGGCAAAGCGCCTGATCCTTGATGGAGTGAGGGATTATGTCGTGTGTCACATAGCTAGCAAAGAAGAAACTAGAGAAATGTGGCAGGCCTTGGAGAAGATATATCAAGGATCATCCGAGCAGCGGAAGATGTATCTGGAGGAGAAGATGTAGACTACTAGGATGAAGAAATGTGAGCACATTGATCCGTTCCTATCTAGACTTCAGGAGAACTAAGATCAACTGTCAGTTGTAGGATCAGCTCCTCAGGCCATCGAGATGGTCAGATTGGCCCTCAACTCAGTGTTCGAAGACTATCAAGTCTTTGTCCAGAGCATCCTGGGCAGAGAGAATTTTCCGAATTGGGAGTTAATGTGGGCTGCTCTTCAACAAGGAGAGATGAGGAGGGGCTTACTCAAGTGTCAACTTGAGGGCAGCAACAGTAGTGGGAAGAAGTCGAAGGAGGAGGAAGATAATGTAGCCCTTGCATCAAAGGGGCAACAGGAGTAGCGCAGGAGGAAGAAGGAAATTTCCAAGATCAAATGGTTCCGGTGTGGCGAGATGGTTCATTATGCCACACAGTTTCCTCTCAAGAAGAAGGACAAGGACGAGAAGCATGATTCGCAAGCAGCACCTTCCAGGATCAATGAGGATTTTTCCATGATAGCTCACATACCTCAGGAGGGACGTGGGTTGACTTGGAGCTGTAGACCTAGAGATCTACAAAATGGGCAAAATCCTTGAGGAATCCACCTCTCGGATCAATACCTTGCTACGGGAGCCCAAATCTGATGTAGCAGGATGGACGAGTGCCAGTTGGTGCAGAGGAG
Source organism: Pinus albicaulis (assembly GCA_034641835.2). NCBI lineage: Eukaryota > Viridiplantae > Streptophyta > Pinopsida > Pinales > Pinaceae > Pinus > Pinus albicaulis. The sequence goes on from CM076570.1 coordinate 675,509,287, forward strand.
TGCATAAGTGACAGTGCAGTAGTTAGCAGCGCCAGAACTTGACCAGCGCAGAGCAGAGTTGGCAATAGTGCAGTGAGGCGCAACGCAGAGTCAACAGCAGCGCAACAGCTTCAGAGGGACAGTGCAAAGGCTAGCAGCAGTCAGATCTTCAGTGCCGAGATGCATAATGTTGAACACTTGTTCAGTTTTGTATGTTCTTTAGTTATAGTAAGCAACCATATTGCAGTGCAGTAGCAGTTGGCAGTGACAGTGCCAGCAGTAACATGGATGCAAAATTTGAGAGGGAGTTGCAGTACAGATGCTGTGTTGATAGTGGCAGTGTCAACAGTAGTACAGATGCAGTGTTTGCGCAGAGTTGGTGGGAATAAGTGTCAGACATCAGCAGTGCAGAGGGAGATGTTGCATAATCATAGCAATACTCAACAAGGTGTATTGCTAGAGCACATTCCTCGCTAATAGGGAGTGTTGATTTCTAATAGCATCAGATGTGCTCTAAGTTTCAAAATTTACAGGGAGGCTTAGACACATGTATTCCAGATAACCCGGAAATCATTTTGGGAAATTCCACCTGGATTGCATTTTATTGAAAAAATTAATTATTTTAAAAGGACCCTAAGTCTAAACTCAGGAAAATAAAATAACTAGTGAATTAATAGAATGTGGGTGTGAATGTTCTAGAAAAAGCGGATCAAATCAAAATTTAATCTTAGTCATTGAAGTTTCAACGAGAAGATTGTAAGAAGGGCTTGAAGGGTCATTTGGAAACCACAAAAAACCCGAAGGATCAAGAGATCGAATTTCTGAAGTGAGCAGTGCTCAGAGGAAACTTCAATCAAGAGATTCTTTGCATAGAGGAGAAGGGATAGTATCTGAAGAGAAATCTTTCTCGGTCGGAGAATTATCAGCAGAGAAGGTAGAGAGAGGTCCAACAGAACCAGCGCAGAGCCAGAGAGACTGACACAGAGGTCAAGAGGGAATCCAAAAATTTGCTAAAGGAATCAATTGCAGAAGCCGGGAGCCAGGGTGTGAGACTGGGAGGCAGAAATCGAAGTTCTTAGGCAGCAAATCGATCAACAAAAGGGGTGACACTGTACCCAGGAGGGTTGACGTTGGGACTGCATAGTGACTGCACAGAGGCAGCGCAGAGGTTGTCAAGGGCAGCTCATTCAGTGGTAGGATTAGCTGATATTTCCAATGATAGTGTGAGGTAACCTCACTAATCTCTCCATCAGTGACATTCTCTATAACTGGATTGCCAGGAAAGGCATCCAGAGATTGTATTAAAAAATTACTACTGCATAATATATAAACCCTCAACTGATGTATCGGTTTTCCCACATTAGGTTTTTCCGGGGACATAAGGCCAAAAACAACTGTGTCAGATGTGTCTATGATGTGATCTTGTTCAGTTTCATTTCCACAATTTATTTAGTGAAGGTCACAGTGTGTTTAATTCAATGTTGCCATGGCAATAAACTAAACAATTAATTTATCAGTTAGAAGAATTAATACCAATTGCTGTAATAGGATTCCAGATTTAAGGAATTTTCACATTGACTGCATCTACTGCCACTGATCCATCCTGCTACTGAACACTGTGGGCCCCTGTAGCAAAGGTATTGATCCAAGAAGTGAACTCCTCAAGGATCCAGCCCATTTGTAGCTCTTTAGGGATATAACACCAGGTCACCCCACCTCACTCCTGGAGGTATATCCGCGAACATAGCGAAGTATTCCTCCAGCCTGGAGGAAAGCCTATCGATCTCTGTAGAAGCTTCCTGCTGGTTCTAGTTCTCCTCCTTGTCCTTCTTTCTGAGAGGACACTGGGTACTGTAGTGGCCAAACTTGCCACACCTGAAGCACTTGACCTTCGACAGGTCCTTCTTCTTCCTCTGCTCCCCCTGTCCCTGACTGGGACCCTTAGATGCAAGGGCCACATTCTCCTCCTCCTTTACCGCTTTCGATCCACTCCTGCTACTACTGATGGAACTCTTCAGAAGAGCTCGTCTCAACTCCTCCTGCTGCAAATCAACCCTCACCCTGTCCCATCTTGGCAGTGTGTCTCTGCCGAATATACTTTGAACAAATTACTGCCACTCTTCTGAAACACTGTTAAGCGCTAATCACACTAGCTTTGAAGGTTGAGGTGTTGCCCCAACAATTGCTAGCTAGTCTCGGACCTCTTGAATCCTGGTAAGGTAGGGGTATATGCCTTCCCCTTTCTGCATATGGATGAGCCTCAACTTCTTCTCTAGGTACATCTTGTGTTGCTCGGAAGTACCCTGATATAGCCTGGTGAGAGCATCCCATATCTCTTTGGTCGTTCCCGTGGATTCTATATGTGAGACTATATGATCCCAGACTTCATCTAGGATCAACCACTCCACTCGTGCCATCTCCTTTCTGTACTCTTTCAGCTGATTTGCATGTAGGCTTTCATGCCAAATTCATCCAGAAGGAAGGACATCCTTGCCTTCTAGATGACATAGTTGGAAGCTCCATCCAACCTGTCCTGATCGCGAAGCCCCATAGTGGTGTTCTCAACGAACTCTTGAAAAATCCCTCTTTCCTTCTGCTCGGTTGTTGCACTACTACTCGCACTTCCTTCTGGAGTGAGAAGATCTGCTCACAACTATTGCCAATCTGCAAGGAAATATCGAACTTCTTAAGACTAGAAGTTCCCTGAGAGAAATTTTCCCTCTACTTGTGCTCTTCTCTTCCACCTGACGCTAGATTTGATCTAGCAACAACTGCAAAACCCTCTGCGTCCAACTAGAGATCTGCCCATCGAAAACTCTGAGTTGCTCCCTTTGCCTCTAGAATCACTTGATTTGGAGAGGTCGAATTTTTTTATGTCCCTCACGCAGAAAAATTGAACTTCCACAAGTAACTCGACCTCCTAACATAATGATTGTGTTGCCCTTGGGAATTTTGGCCTGCTGCCCACACTAAGAAGCGGAATTCCTTTCTTTCACCTTTGAGCTCTCCAGTTGATCAGTTGCACTCTGATACCATGTGAAAATTCCAAACCAGAATCCTATTGCAGCAACTAGAAATTATTCTCCTAATTTTTAATTGAAGTTAACAATTTATTTGATGTTTGCTACAACAAATACTGAATAAATCACACTGCAATCTACACAAATAAAACACTGGAAGTTGAGAAATGATAGCACACACATAAAATATAGCACAATAATTTTTGGATAAAAGTCCCTGGAAAAACCCAATGCGGGAAAACCAATGCGACAACTAAGGGTTTTTATTATTATGTAGCTGTGAAATAATATGAGTACAATGAACAATCTGGGTGCCGAATACCGGCAATCCTGCAAAGAAAATACTGGCAAAAATATCTTGAGGGAAATTACCCTCACTCAAAGGAATCCTGATTCTTGACTGCTTACTGAAAATCAAGCCGTCCTAGCTTTGTGCAGCCACTGCGTCACCTCTGCCCAATCTACTACACACTTAGCCCGGAACAACTGAAGATCAAGTCGTCCTGCCTTCTACTGACTCGAAAACTGACCCTACGACACTCTGGAAATATTTTCCGGCCTTTGAAACTGAAAACCAGCTTCACCCCAACAAAATTGAATTGCTCACTGAAGCTTATGCGTTGCCTCTGTGCAGCTTTTTGGAGAAATGTTGACCTTTCTTTGCTATGCACTCACCAGATCTGGAAATATTCCTCTGACTTCATTGTCTTTGCCCCTCTCTCACTGCTTCGATCTCTGACTCTCTCTCCGACAATTGACTGCTACTACTCCGGAAATCTATCTGCCAAGAAATTGAACTGCTCAAGTGTACTCTCCATCATCACATCGACCTCTTATAACCCTCTGTTGGAGAACCAACGACCAAGATCAAAACATAATTGATGGCTAGGATCATCTCTAGATCGATCCATCTGATTTTCTAGATTATTATCGCCTTGACTTAATTAATACTAATTAATTAACCTGTTTTCCTAAGTTTAGACTTAGGAAACATTGAAAAATTGGTTAATAATCTAATTAATTCACTTCTAGGAGGAATTTCCAGAACGATTTCTGGGTTTTAGAGATCTCATGTATTCTAGCCTCTCCACAAAGTTTCGTGGCTAGAAAAACATTTGATGCTACAAAATTAACAATTTGGAGGACAAATTTTCATTTAAACTACTGATGAATGGCCAATTAATTCCCGTCATCGTTGTTATTGTTCAGGGAGCGAATGACTATATGCGTTGCTAGGGCGCATAAGTCGACGTGAATTGGACCGATCCAAATCTTTAGTCAATGTTGTGTGCTTTGTATAATAGTTATGGTGTGCGTTGAAGATTAGTAGAGGTTGTGCAAATGAAAAAGAACAGATACAAATGTATTGTTGTTGAGCATGTTCATTGAACGCGCATGATAGAGACCAATGGCATGTTGAAAAAGTGTAACTAGGTTTGATCTTCATAATGACTTGTAATTATGATTTTATGTAAAAGACAAAGAATAATAAAATATATTTTGCTTGCTTCATGGGTTTCATGAGCAAGGAGTTTTTATATTTCAAAGACTTCTTCTTGATGTCTTTAGGGTTTGTCATTAGGTCATAAATATAATTAAGAAGTCATGTTACACATGACAAATCTTGTAAAAGTTTGTAATATTCCCAATAAGAAGTAGCTAATTGGCAATATTAATTTTGTTGAGATTTTTGCATTCTAATGTTCAACCATAAATAAAAGGGTGTTGGACCCATAACCCAACTTAGGAGAAAATAATCTTCCTAAAGTTACTTGGCCAACATAACACATTCAAGGTAGGGCCCAGGTGGGACCAAGTGGTAGCGTAGGAAGAGGGACAACGCAGGGACATCGTGGGCCAGCCAGCCCAGTGGTAGTGTGGGCCAGACAGCGCAGAGTAGGTAGGGGCAATGTCACAAAGAGGACAGCGCAGCGCAGTGGGACCCAAGGGAACGTTGTGGCCTCAAGCATAAAAGGGAGTGAGGGCCTAGCTTCTCATTCATTCTATCATTCATCTTCAAAAATTTTGTCTAACATATATTGAGCAAGCTTATGCAGTTTAGTTGAGTTTGCAAGTACTGTTCAGCATGTGGGTGACTCTGAGCAGAGATCCCAGCCTCAGCCTCAGGGACTTCGAGTGCCCGCTCAGGTGAGGAGCTTCATCATTAGTTTTCAGAGCAGAGACCAAAGAGCCAGCCTTTAGGAGTTACGCAGTTCACCAGGCAGCGCAGTCACTTAGAGGATTACACAGTTTTGGAGGAGAGCAGCTTTGGGAGTGAGGGAGACTTAAGAGTTTCAGTCCAGGAGAAGTGTGAGGGGATCAACCCTTCACAAGTTGAGTTTTGGAGTAGTGAGAGGCCAGTATTTCCAGTAGATAAGCTCAAAGACGAGCGTACTCACAAGGAGTGCGTAATTTTCCCAAGGGGGTCAAATTCCGGAGTCAACCTTTCCGGAATTCCTTCCTGGGTTTTTCCAGGTTTTAGGAGGAGAGCTCATAGCCAAAGTTTCATAATTTTCTAAGCAGGGGAACAGCCCCAAAGAGCAGCTCCATTCCAACCAGTAGCAATGTTTTCTAGCAGCAGCAACAACCCAGAGAGTTACGGAGTCACTAGAGGAGCAACCATTCCATAGCAGAGTTTGGAGAGATATTTCAGCTTGCCTTGAGCAGGCCAAGGTGCTATCATTCTGATCACCTTTGTACTCATTCCCTATTTCCGGAAATATAATAAAATGGCTCAGCTTTTCTGAATTGTTTGCAGTAATTTTTATGGTGCATCTCTATTTGTTGTAGTTTTTGTTTATGTTGCTTTATATAGCTGTCCATTCGCTTTTTTTGATATTACAGTGGTATCAGAGCTCATAGACTTGGCTTAGCTTGTGGAGCAGATCAGTCTATGACATTCAGAGACAAAGAATACATCACTTACAGGAAGCAGCGGTATAGGAGCAGAGAGCGGAGGCTCGAGCCCACATTTGGTGAAGGGGACTGCGTTCCAGTAGAGGACACAGAGGAGGAAGCACCAATGGTAAATGAAGTAGATGACAAGAAGGAGTTTAGTAATCTCCTCCTGAAATCTGTACAAGAACTCTCCAAAAAAATAGAGGAGATGGGTCAGAAGATTGTCGGGGAGAACAGACAGCGTGAGAACCCAAGGGGATTTCACATCAGGGAACGGTCCAACACTTCTCATACACAGGAGCAGAACGTTGCGCAATAGGTAGTGCTACGCACTCCCCCACGTTACACTATGCCCACGTTCTTGGCTACAGGTACGGGAACGGATGGACCCCAGGAGCCGGAGGTGGCTCATTACGGGGATTATTTTGTTGAACATCGGTCATACGGGTCGGAGTTTGGAGAAGCCCTCACCTTCCATGATTTCTTCCAGCTGAAGAACAATAGCAGATCCCGTAGCCAGAATAGAGGAGGTGGGTACTCGCAGGGAGGTGACCTGCAACGTACCATGGGTAGATTTTTCTTGCCTACATACGACGAGTCATCAAAATGTTCAGCAAAGGCTTGGGTGGAAAAGCTGGACATTTACTTTCAGTTGAACCAGATGGCGGAGGTGGAGGCCATCAATGTGGCAATGCTGCACCTTGAGGGGGAAGCGCATGACTGGTGGTTCCACGGGATGTCCACGCTGGGTCATTCAGGAGTGATAGCGTATGTAGAGTTCACTCGGAGATTGGTGGAAAGATTTGACTGGAAGGACCCTGAGGTGCATTCTGTAGAGCTGACCAAGCTCAAGCAGACTGGGAACCAGGAGACCTACATCTCTGAGTTCTTGAGACTTTCAGTGATGGTGCCAGACTTGTCTGCAGCCAAGAGGATTTACATGTTCATTGACGGGTTGGAAAAACCTCTACGTGGGCTAGTCAGGTCTACTAGGCCTGCTACACTTCAGGATGCAGTTGGGAGGGCAAGGGACTTGCAGGATGCCCTGCCCAGAACTAGAGCTCCTTTCCCCTAGAGACCGACATTCCAAGGGGAAAGACATGAGAGTTCCACCTCCAAAGGGGAACCGGGCCGAGGGCCTTTGGACGATGATACCCAGAGAGATCTGAGACGGAGGAAGTTATGCTTCACATGCCAGGAGCCATGGGCACCGAGTCATCAATGTGCCGCAGGAAAGGCACACTACATCGAGGTCTTCTCCAACAGTGAGGGAGAAGAAGATGCGTATGAGGAGTTGGAGGGAGATGCCAACGATGATGCACCGAGAGGAGATCATCCACCACCACCTCCCCCAGGAGTAGGAGGGGCGGCGTTTGTACCGACAAGAGGAGTCCTTGCATCCTTGCGAGGAGTTCCTAAGTATTTGACATTGCGTGTCCAAGGCACAGTCCAAGGGCAGCGTATTTCAGTATTGGTGGATAGTGGGGCCACTCATAACTTCATCAATGCCCAGCTAGTGCAGAGGAGGGGCATACCAACAGAGAGTTTTGATGGATTCTCCATGTTGGTTCCAGGTGCCAGGACCATGCAGTTCATGAGGTATGTTCTAGCATTAGCAGTGACCATGGGGACATACACGGTGACTGACCACTTCTTTGTGGTTGACATCCCAGATACCAATGTGGTATTGGGAGTGCAATGGATGATTACGCTGGGTAAGGTCACTACGAATTGGGAGACATTGGAGATGGAGTGGACATACAAGAAGAGAGGGAAGCATGTGATGATCAGAGGCATGCACACATACCCTCCTCAAATAGTTTCAGAACACTGGATGGAGGCAGACTTCTGGAAGGGGGTCATAGAGTGGGCAGTAGAGCTGTGTATTTCAGAGGCAGGAGTCACAGGGCAGCCAGTCCACCCCGATGTGCAGTCGATATTGGACGGATACTCCATGGTTTTTGGGGACATACCACCGAGACAACCGTCGGACCGAGGGTTTGAGCACACTATTGAGTTGGAGCAGGGGATCTAGGCAGTGATCACCACCCCCTATAGGCACCCCAAGGCCTATGGGGATGAGATTGAGAGAGCTATCCATGAGCTCTTGGCACTGGGACACATCCGACCCAGTACTAGCCCATTTGCTTCTTTTGTTGTATTGGTGAAGAAGAAGGATGTCACATTGGGGATGTGCATTGACTACAGGGAACTCAACAAAAAGACCATGAAGAACTAATACCCCATCCCCAGGATTGATGAGTTGATGGATGAGTTGAGGGAATCGAAGTTCTTCTCCAAGATCAATCTGAGGTAGGGGTACCATCAGATCAAGGTGAGGGACTAGGATGTTCCCAAGACTGCATTCAGGTGCCACTATGGCCATTTCGAGTTTTTGGTGATGCCCTTTGGGCTAACCAACACACCGACCACCTTTCAGTCTTGCATGAACCACATTTTCCGTGGTCAGTTGAGGAATTTCGTGCTGGAATTCTTTGATGATATCCTCATCTATGGCCGCACATGGGAGGATCACTTGCAGTACATTGCGGTTGTTCTACATATCTTGGAGGAGCAATATTTCTATGCTAAGCTCTCAATATGCAAATTTGGGCTTACAGAGATGCTCTATTCAGGGCACATCATTAGTGTGGACGGGGTAAGAGTCCATGAGGAGAAGATTCAGGCCATCTGGGATTGGCCGGAATCAAAGAATGTGACAGAGCTCCAGGGATTTGTAGGCATCTGCACCTACTACCGGAAATTTGTCAAGGGGTTTTCACAACTTGCTGCACCCCTCACGGACCTCACCAAGAATGGGGCATTTGGCTGGACTGATACTGCCCAAAGGGCTTTTAACAAGTTCAAAGAGGTGATGAGCAGCTATCAAGTATTGGCTTTTTCGGACTTCACGCAGCCCTTCATTCTGGAGTGTGATGCTTCAGGGGAAGGAGTAGGCTGAATTTTGATTCAGGGGGGCCACCCTATAGCTTTCGAGAGCCGAAAGCTACTGTCGCATGAGAGGTTGTATCCAATATATGACAAGGAGATGCTGGCCATTATGCACGCATTGGCCAAGTTTTGGCAGTATTTTGTGGGTAACAGGTTTCAATTGAGGACTGACCACAACAACCTCCAGTTTTTCCTTAAGCATAAGCAGTCGCAGGAGAGGCAGCAGAAGTGGGTCAGTAAGATACAGGCCTACGACTTTGACATTGAGTATGTCAAAAGGAAGAACAACGTGGTGGCAGATGCCTTGTCACGCAGGCTAGCGACATTATCCTTGATGAGCTTAGATGCAGACTCGAGGGCTCAACTGCTGGTGGAGTATTCGAAGGACTGCTTTGCCTATGAGGTGTTGGATGGCCAGATTACAGATGACAGGTATCGGGTGATGGATGAGTTCATCTATTACCGAGACATGATCTTCTTGACTGGTAATTCCCAGCTCAAGGAGAAGATACTACGCGCATCCCATGATTCGCCGCTATTAGGCCATCAGGGAGAGGTTCTCTTGGAGAGGCCTCAAAGAGGACGTACTTCGACATGTCAAAGAGTGCGAAGTGTGTCAGAGGAATAAGGGGGAGATGAGCCACCCTGCTGGTTTGCTACAACCACTTCCCATTTCGTAGGAAAGTGGGAAAGCATCTCCATGGACTTCATCATAGGGTTGCCCATAGAGCAAGGCAAGGATTGCATCTTTGTGGTTGTTGATCGACTAACAAAGTATGCCCATTTCTTCGCCATATCCGCACGGTACACAGCTTCACAGGTGGTCGAGCTATTCTTTCGTGATCTTTTCAGACTGCATGGTCTCCCCAAGACCATAGTCAGTGACAGAGACAGCCGTTTCATGGGAGGTTTTTGGCAAGAGCTCTTTCATTTGGTGGGTACCGAGTTAACTCCCAGTACCAGCTACCACCCACAGACGGACGGGCAGACAGAGATAGTGAACAAGTGGCTGGAAGACTACTTGCGAAACTATGTCACGGGGCGGCAGAGGGTATGGCTGCATTGGCTTCACCTGGGAGAATACTACTACAACACCACTTTCCATATGTCTATCGGTATGTCTCCATTTTATGCTTTGTATAATGCTCTAACTTTTGCTGATGTTATGTTTGGAGCTAGCAAGGCTCCCAGGGCCAAGGACTGGATCCAAGAGATTCAAGATATACTCCGGGCTCTTAAGGACAACCGGGCTACAACACAGAACCAACAGAAACTGTATGCAGGTAGAGGGCGGATAGAGAGACAGTTTGAGGTAGGTGACTTGGTCTACCTCCGACTTCATCCATACAAGCAGTCTACGCTGAAGCAAAAGGGGGTTGAAAAGCTTAGGCCCTGCTTCTATGGGCGTTACAGAGTGGGCAGGCGGGTAGGAGATGTTGCATATGAGTTGGAACTACTGGCTGGGAGTAGGATGCATAATATTTTTCATGTGTCATGCATGAAAAAGGCTTTGGGACAGCAGGTGACTGCAACAGGTGAGCTCCCACCCACGGATTATGAGGGGCATCTGGGGTTACAACCGGAGGCTATTTTAGATACCCAGAAGAGACAATTGTGGAGCAGGACAGTCAAGGAGTACTTGGTGAGATGGAGGAACCTTCCAGATGAGGATGCCACTTGGGAGGGTGAGAATATCCTACAACATCCATCCTTGCAGTTGCTTGAGGACAAGCAACATTTTGGCGGGGAGGATTGTAATATTCCCACTTAGCAATAGCTAATTGGCAATATTAATTTTGTTTAGATTTTTGCTTTCTAATGTTCAGCCATAAATAAAAGGGTGTTGGGACTCATAACTCAACTTGGAGAAAATAATCTTCCTAAAGTTACTTGGCCAACATAACACATTCAGCGTAGGGCCTAGTGGGGACCAAGTGGCAGCGCAGGAAGAGGGACAACGTAGGGACAACGTGGGCCAGGCAGCCCAGTGGCAGCGTGGGCCAGACAACGCAGAGTAGGCAGGGGCAACGTGGCAAAGAGGACAACGCAGCGCAGTGGGGCCCAAGGGAACGTTGAGGCCTCGAGCATAAAAGGGAGTGAGGGCCTAGCTTCTCATTGATTCTATAATTCATTTTCAGAATTTTTGTCTAGCAGATTTTGAGCACGCTTACGTTATTTAGCTAAGTCTGCAAGTGTTGTTCAACACGCGGGTGTCTCTGAGTGGAAATCCCAGCCTCAGCCTCGGGGGATTTTGAGTGCCCGCTCAGGTGAGGAGCTTCATCATCAGTTTTCAGAGCAGAGACCAAAGAGCCAGCCTTCAGGAGTTACGCAGTTCACCAGACAGCGTAGTCACTCAGAGGGATTACACAGTTTTGGAGGAGAGTAGCTCCGGGAGTGAGGGAGACTTAGGAGTTTCAGTACGGGAGAAGTCTAAGGGGATCAACCGTTCACAAGTTGAGTTTTGGAGTATTGAGAGGTCAGTATTTCCAGTATATCAGCTTAGAGGCCAGCGTACTCATCAGGAGTGCGTAATTTTCCCAAGGGGGTCAAATTCAGGGTTCAGCCTTTCTGGAATTCCTTCCTGGGTTTTTTTGGGTTTTAGGAGGAGAGCTCATAGCCGGAGTTTCAAAATTTTCTGAGCAAGGGAACAACCCCAAAGAGCAGCTCCATTCCAGCTAGTAGCAGAATTTTCCAGCAACAACAACCCAGAGAGTTACGCAATCACTAGAGGAGCAACCTTTCCGTAGCAGGGTTTGGAGAGATATTTCATCTTGCCTTTAGCAAGCCAAGGTGCCATCATCCTACTCATTCCCTATTTCCGAAAATATAATAAAATGGCTCAACTTTTCTGAATTGTTTGCAGTAATTTTTATGGTGCATCTCTATTTGTTGTAGTTTTTGTTTATGTTTCTTTGTATTATTGTCCTTTCCCTTTTTGGGATATTACAAAGTTGTACTCTAAAGATATTGTCACTATGCTCCTTGATGTCGGCCAAAAGAAGGATGAAAGCCTCCTTGTTAAAGTCGGTTGATCTCCATGTCTTATGTTGGCTTAAATAGAAGGACCAATCACTATATATAAAGGTAACGTGACCTCCTGTACAAACCATAAACTCAGATATGTGTGCAACTACAAGTGCAGATCTCAAATGCAAAGTTAAAGGGTGATACAACGAAGAAAAGGTTTGCAAGATGTGCGTAAGGGTTTCACTATATATTGGATTTAAGTCTGTAACATTATCTCTGCAATTACAAAGAAGTCTGAGGACTGTTTCAAGGATTGATCTAATTAGATCTAAACAAATCTAATGAATCCTACTGCAACCATCCGAATTACTTCATCTATTATGCAATTTATTTTACACAATTATTTCTGAATACATTCATCAAATACTGAAGCAGCCACATCACCTTGGGACTTCAATTTAACTCCTCCATAATTTTCCACCTCATTTAGCATGTGTGGATATTTATTTTTCTCCATTTATTTAAATTTTGGCTTAATTAATTGCCAGATTTCCCACTAAACTTAGGAAAAGTGGGTTTTGAGGGTTCAAAACACATTTTTGACCCTTCAAAGTGTGTCATAGTAGAAAATTGAGGGTGAGAGGTGTAATTTTGATTACTCATACCCCATACAACTTCTCTAGACGACACTTATTACAATTCAATTACAATTTTTATTGCAATTTTTGACTTGCGGGAAATCTAAAAAATTAAAAAATCACTACCTAGACCTAACCAAATTCCATGAAATTTTTTGTGTGATGTAGTATGGTAATATACATTGACTCTAGACACTAGGACTCACCCAAGGCCTCACCATCAAGCCGTACTCTGGCTTTGGGGTAAAATTGGAGGAAGAAACTTAATTAATTACTAAGTCCTGGTAGGGAAATGATAATTAACCAAGTAAAAAAGACCTCCTAGAGTAATACTCACTTGCTGGAAAGGTCCCAAACTACCTAGGCCTGTTACAAACTCAATACCGACTCAAATTCATCATTACTAGCATCACTTATTACAATTCCCCGTAGGGTGTGAAATCTGGGTACACGAGAAAGATGATGAGAAATAGAAGTAGAGTTCAAAAGCTTCATTGAACTGATGATATCTGATGATATATGATGGTACAAATGTCTTCTGGTTCATCCTTGGGCATGGAATCTTCTCATTATCCTTAGGTGCCTCTCCAGTGGTCAACATTTGGCTCCATATGGGGATGCATGCTAGATATGAATTGACAGCGTGCAAGGACCTGGAATCTGCATCCACCAACCAAAGATATATATTAGCAAGATCCATTCAAAATACCATAGAATAAAATCAAGTACAGAAAGGGAAATTTTATTCTAAGAGCATAAAATAACAATTTATTCATGAAAGAAATCTATTTAAACAAAATTGACAAAGGATAAGGTTAGAAATATGATACAAAAAGATGTCCATGGCATCAGATGTCCTCAATGAAGTTCATGCTAAGAACCTGCCTACTTTCAGGTTGATCCATGGGCTGCTTTTCTGATGTGCCCTGTCCAATTTTGAATATCTTAGGACTTTGATCTGTCCCAACACTGTGTTGTACATGGTCATCAGATTTACCAAATCCGTTATGCTTTTTTCTTTTTTCTTAATAGATTGTGATGTTGATGCGATCAAAGTAGACCTTTCTTCCCGATCTTGAAGATGCTCAGATGGGGAATTCGAAGTATCCAAGACTTCTTTGACCTGCCTTTCTCCATTTTGCATCTGCTCTGACATGGGTGATGGATCAATCTCATAAGTATAAACTTGATTCCCCTTAGCTTCCTTTCTATCCAGATTCCAAGTCACCTTCAATTATCCATTTTTCAATGGAATGAATGCCCTCATAATGAGATGAAGTTTTCTCTAGAGGATGGGGAGGCTTAAGATTTGTTTCTTTGTTCCTTTCCCATTCATCATTTGCCCTAAGATGGAATTTCTGTATCTATAATCTTTCTATTTCCTCCAACCTATTCTGAAAAGTGATCTAATTAGCCTTCATAACATTTATTTCCTTAGCATGATTTGTTTCCATGGTGTTGATTAATTTCACTTGTATTTCTTCCATGGCGAGCAACCTGTTTTGAATAGAGGTCATATGATTAGAATGATTGACCTCCATGGCCTTTATTGCGTGTGCATGATTTACTATTAATCTTGTTTGATTGAGTTCCATGTTTTTTAATGAGTTGAGCTTGGTTGAGTTGCATATCCTTAATCATTCGAGTCAACTCCCTGATGAGATCCGTATCATTTTCGCTTTGATCTTTCTTTCATCTCTATATTTTTCTTCAAAGGCATCAATGATCGATTCTAGAGAATCAAAACTTTTAGCAGGTAAGTCTATGAACCAATCCATAGCATCGCCATCTAATGAAAAAATGAAAAGTTTCATTTTAACGTCCTCATGGTTAATATCATGTCACCATTTGCTCACACAAAGGTGGAAATTCCTAAGGTGAGTTTCGGTGGTAATGGCATTGCTACCTAGAAAACTGTAATATCCCCAAATGGGATATTTCACTGAATTTGCCTAAATTTACTTATATCTCAAAATATGGCATGAATTCAACAATTATTTAACAGAAGATTGCCATGTAAGATTAAACACACAAGTACGTGCAAATCCATAACACCATAATGCAGAAATATAGCTCAGCTTTATTATATTATCACTGGGGTTACAAGCTGAAATGAAAGATAGCTGAGATAAATGAAATACAACTGGCCTCAAGAAAATCTGCTGCAACTGCTGCACTGTGCTAGCCTCCAAGACTGAACTGTTGCACTCTCCCTCTGGCAACAGCTACCACTGAATCCACTGAAGCTCTCGTTGAAGATCTGAATGATCCTCACTCCAATATCACTGAAGCTCTGTGAAACTTCTGAATGAAGTTTCCTCAAGAGAGTTGGGTTTCCATCCAACACTCACAAATGACCTGAGGGTTTCCGTCCTGGGGCTACGGCCGAAGTAGAGAACCACGTCCTTAAACCTCTCATACACAAGAAAATGATCTGATCCAACGATATCTCCCAGTGGCCTCCTCCCTTTATTTTATAGATCCCTTGGAGCCTTCTAGAGCATTATTTTATTATTATTTTATTCATGGAGCACTTTTCCCTTTTATTAAAATATTCCTTTTTAATGCAGAAAAGGGTAAATTGGCTACCACGCCTCCTTCGGTCACTGAAATCTGTCCCACCATGTAAGTATTCTCATCCCGGTTCCAATGAGCTATTACACTAAGGTGTTCCATCATGTATTCCTCCCGGAATGCCACCTTGAGCATAATTAGCTGAGTTAAGCCCATAAATAACTCAAATTTCCGAAAGTTATCAGAATGCATCGAAACGAAAGCCAAACTGTTCAGATGATGGAGTATATCAAACGAATGCCTTCGGACACCATGAAAACTCCTCAAAACTCCTCCGAAAAGCTCCTGAGCCCACTGATAGCACCAATCTGTACATGTGACCTGTCTGCTCCTAACTCTGGAAGTCCAACCTGGCCCTGTCGTAGGTGACACCAAAAATGGGAATATTACAGACCTTCCGCCCCAAGATTGCTTGCCCTCAAGCAATCGAAATATGTGGGCCACTCTGTTGGCCCGCCGCAACTGAGACCCAATACTTGGATCCCATACAAACCTCTGGGTGCTGCTATGCACCTGTGTCAAACCACTCGGAATAGTCCCCTCAATGCCGGGATCCCAAACTGATCTCTCATTGTACCAGCCAACAAGCAATCCTCCCGGATCCCATCGCCACCATGGCCAATCATCGCCCGAGTCCCACGGCTCGGACTGCGCATTGCCTCTGGCTATGATTGATGCTCTAAGAGGTGAAGACCATGACTCCTACTGAGCGGTATATGTGACTGTGTAAGCTGTCCCATCAACTGTGTACCAACTCATCACCTCTCTCCAATCCAAGTCCTGACTCAATCCCATGCTGATCCTGCTCTCCTGAAATCGGGATGGCGTGCTGAAGAAACGACGACCTGTGCCCCGCTGCCAACTGGAATCTGTAACATCTACTATGTCTAAGAGCCCCTGCTCCGCTGCGCTCCCTACGAAGAATACCGTACCATCAAGAGGGTACCAACTCATGATCTCCCACCAGTCCATCCTGGAAGAAGAATCCAATGTAGCAACAACTGCACATGGAACATGCCCAGAGTGTTGCCGCCAGCCCGTAATCAACTCCCACTGCTCTGCCCTGTCTGCCAATGGAAGCTGCCTGTAGAAGGAAGCCCCTCTCTCTATAATGGGCCAAAGTGGGCAAGATATGCTGCAAGCCCCATCGATGTACTCCTGGAGAGTGCTACCCACTGAAAACGCTGCAGCTCTGCTGACTGCGTGTACATCTATCTGCGTCTCATCCCTGTGCCGACTCACAGATGGATGCTCCACCATCTCCGACTGCTCCTCCCACTCCTGATCAGGAATGTCATACTCCTACTGTCTACTAGCCCCCTGCAGAACAATCCCATCAACCTCCAACACCTCCAGAGGATATGGATCTGCAACTGCCGTCACCGCACTCGATGTCAATGCATCTGACTGCTCCACCTCAATGGCTGACCCCAATGTTAGCCGCATATCCCACATCGGCTCAATGGGGGCGCCCATCTGGCTCTCCCCCAAAGGAATATCATGCCTGATGTGAATAGTGTCCTCCTCTGCCGACTCAGGCTCCATCACATGCTGCTCTGGCTGAATCCTCACAAGTGACTCTTCACCCAGAGTATCTCCCGCAGAGTCCCGTGACTGCTCACCCTGCACACTGGAACACAGCTCCAGTCTACTGTCATCATCTCTGCATGACTGCTCTCGCTCCCCAGAAGCGTTCTCAACTGATCCTATGGACTCATATGAAGAAGAGTCCTCACTCTGGCATATGGAAGGAATGCCCTCCTGTCCTATCTCCGCCACATCATCTACATCTCTCAAACATGAATGATTAGGCCCCCAAGGTCCTTTGCAAATGAAGCAAAGTCCCTTCCTCCTCAGCTCATTCCTGCTGCCTGACCCACCAAACTGGAGCAGCTCCTCCCTGGTCAACCGTCTCCTGAGAAGCTCAATGTTTTGCTCAACTAGCCCTTGGGCTAGCTCATAAGCAGCGGGCGAGACCAACTGCCCTCTCCTCCAAATGCTCAACAACCGGGTCTGCAACTCTCGGCCAATGGTCTCATGGTCTCTCATACATGATGACAAGATGGACTGCATGTGTGCTATGACGGTGTCAGGATGATGTCTCCTAATGCTGAAGAAGCATTGGAACATCTGCAAAATCAAGTCATCACACTCAAGGTCAAACATGATGACATAAGTCTTGAATGTGGCCATACCCCATAAAATCTCAAGCTTCTTCCCGAAGGTAGAGCCTGTGCTGTTGTCCAAATCCTGAAAAGTCTCTACAATCAACCTCATAATCCTCCTCATAATATCATCATTATATGGGGCTATAGGTGCGGTCAATTTCATGATGTTACTGAGGCAAGCTGCAACTGGAAGTGTGACCCCTTCACAAGGTTCCTCCAAGAATTTGGGCTATATAAGAGCAAGCATAGCTAGTTTTAGAGCCCAAATCAATTTCTTCCCTTCTTCTTGGCTTATTTTGGACAGAAGTTCATTAAGCTCATCAAGTTTGGACAGAACTCTCCATGTCATCTTCATGTGTTTCAAATCTGTCCCAAGTGCAAGGATTTTGTGACCAATCCCCAATTCTTCCTGCAAATCTTTTGGCTGTCCTTTTTGAAGGATGGCATAAATTCCTCTTGAAAAGGGTCTGCTGTTTGGTTTCGTTTTCTGGTCTTCAGATGCATGGTAGTTTAAGGAACCAACTTCTATTTTTATTTTCATCAATATGTTTAGGAACCCCTCCATGGTTCACAATATATAAATGGTTAAACAAAATGAGACCTTCCCCTTGTAATACAAGATCTGCTCAACAACAACCTCTCTTTATGATTACTAACCACTTCTAGGCACTAGCAACACCGCACATACAAACAGTCTTGCTCACCTAGTCAAGGCCCTGACTTATACAAACAACATCAATGGCATTAAAACAGACATCCACCATACAACCTCTGCTCATGACAGCAACTTACATGTTTTCCTCGCTCAGACCCACATCATACAAGGACTAAAAGTGTTGTTTGAATCGAGATCCCTGTCACTGTGCAACCCTACAGCAAAACACCAATAGACTAACAGCTGTAGTGGCATCTGTGAAATTCTTTGTTATGTCAATAATTTTTTGAGTGTGCTTGGGATTATTTTTGGGAGAATTTGTGAAATGGTTGACTTTGATAATTTTGCTTCTGGATTAGTCTATTAAGTGTTCAATAAGTACTCAACAAACTTCAAAAATGGGCTTGCTCTAATTAATAGCAGACCCAAAACTTAGCATATTGCTTGTATTTGACAATATGAAAATGACACCAACATAAACAGTCCTTCTTAACTTGAAACAAGAATATATGGTGAGCAGATGAGAGAGCGATTGAACTTGGTTTAGATGCCGACAATAAGCGTCAGTTCTGGGAACAGTGATGACAACAAACAATTTCGCTCTGTAATAGTAGCAACATGCATTCCTTTGTGGAATATGTTGGCCACCATAATTTTCGATCCCAGAAATGATAACCTTGGAGACTTGATCCTTGGGAATAAGAATTTCGGCCTAGATTTATAAATAAACTGCAAATCAATATTCAGTAGTGTGGCCCCTCCTTCGCTCTTCTCCTCGTATGGCGGCTTGATCCCAGCATTACAGATGTGATTTTTTTTTTTTTTTGGATTCCTATCCAACACTAACTGACAACGCTGCATTCTTTGCTCAAGTCGATAGCATTAATCCATCCAATTTTGAGATTAAATAGTACAACTCCGGTCCTCTGTCAAGTCACATATGCCCACAGCACATCAGGGTCACTAGTATTCGTCCTCCGACAGTCACGAACTCGACTTCTCGTTTATCAGTGCGAAATGCGGCTCCACAAGCTGGGGCTTGGCGGCTATCACTTCACTAATCTGTCTGACTGATAGTTAAAAAAAATTAAATTTTTAGGCTCGATAAAGGTTGACGGTCGATTTCCCATCACCCAAGGATGACCTCGTCACATGGCTTCACGCACATGCCCTCCGACTGGTTTGGTGACCATATAAAATTTGCGTGACTGCTCTAATCAGAGATATGCACACAATTCAAAATCGGGCTTCCATTCGATTTAATGTGGCCGCCCATTGAGGTTCTGAGTTACCCACTCAATACTGCTTTACGATCATCAAAATTCTTTGTGGGCCTTCGATCCCGACGTTCAACACCACCGCCGGCTTGCAGACACGTTTTCTTCGTAGATGTATTGTCAAGTGCCAAATTCTCCAACATATATCAGAACTGCAGGGTCAACTTTACGATACGTCTAGAATTTTCCACGCCTGATAACAAAAGTGAGCCCCCATGCCACGATCTCGACACATTGCAAAAACAATAGATTCAACCTGCTTGAAGGGTGAGATAATAATTTTGGCCCCACGTAGAGAATAATTCGGCGTTTAATAAATAGATCGAGCCACGACGAGTATGAACTCGGCCAAAAATTTATCGGACAATTATTGACGGAACGACAATTGGGAGAAATTTTGTCGGATTCTTAATAAGGGATATTTGTCGAACAAGCCGGGTCTTTGGCTACTATGGCAAAACCCTTCAAAGGAAACTGAAACCCGCAGTCTGAGCCAAGACTGAGGCTCCGATACCACTGTAATATCCACAAATGGGATATTTCACTAGATTTGCCTAAATTTACTTATATCTCAAAATATGGCATGAATTCAACAATTATTTAACAGAAGATTGCCATATAAGATTAAACACACAAGTACATGAAAATCCATAACACCATAATGCAGAAATATAGCTCAGATTTATTATATTAACACTAGGGTTACAAGCTGAAATGAAAGATAGTTGAGATAAATGAAATACAACTGGCCTCAAGAAAATCTGCTGCAACTGTTGCACTGCGCTGGCCTCCAAGACTGAACTGTTGCACTCTCCCTCCGGCAACAGCTACCACTGAATCCACTGAAGTTCCCGTTGAAGATTTAAATGATCCTCACTCCAATATCACTGAAGCTCTGTGAAACTTCTGAATGAAGTTTCCTCAAGAGAGTTGGGTTTCCGTCCAACACTCACAAATCACCCGAGGGTTTCCGTCCTGGGGCTACAGCGAAAGTAGAGAACCACGTCCTCAAACCTCTCATACACAAGAAAATGATCTGATCCAACGATATCTCCCAATGGCCTCCTCCCTTTCTTTTATAGATCCCTTGGAGCCTTCTAGAGCATTATTTTATTATTATTTTATTCATGGAGCACTTTTCCCTTTTATTAAAATATTCCTTTTTAATGCAGAAAAGGGTAAATCGGCTACCACGCCTCCTCCGGTCACTGAAATCTGTGTCTAACTGTCTCACCATGTAGGTATTCTCGTCCCGGTTCCAATGAGCTATTACACTAAGGTGTTCCATCATGTATTCCTCCCGGAATGCCACCTTGAGCGTAATCAGCTGAGTTAAGCCCATAAATAACTCAAATTTCCGAAAGTTATCGGAATGCATTGGAACGAAAGCCAAACTGCTCGGATGATGGAGTATATCAAACGAATGCCTCCGGACACTATGAAAACTCCTCAAAACTCCTACGAAAAGCTCCTGAGCCCACTGATAGCATCAATCTGTACATGTGACATGTCTGCTCCTAACTCTGGAAGTCCCTCCTAGCCATGTCATGGGTGATACCGAAAAAAGGAATATTACAAAAACTAGGCAACTCATCAACAGCCTCAATGGCTTCATCCGGAATAAAATTCGAATAGCCTGGAATGTTAGTGAAATCACAAAGGGCGAACAAATCATTCATGATGTCATGCTCACTCGACCCTGAAAGAGCAAATGGACATCAAAGAGAGGTTCTTGTCCAAGATTAGCAAGAATACTAAAAGAAGAAGGCTTTAAGCAGAAATCCTTGCAGGAAATGAAATAAGTGGAGTCGCCACTTGAACAAGAATCTAACTCTAAAATCCAGCATGCAAAAACCAAGATTTATTCGATTTCCCAGGTACAAGAAAGCTTGTCCCTGACAGCGGCTCCAAAAATGTTAATCGCTTCTCCTTGTCGCCTACACCTATCTACAAGTCAGTGGAAAAAGCCTTCAACCCCATAAGTGTGGTTGGTGGCAAGGATCTCAGAGAAGGGGCTGTCACACTAATCCTGACTCTCTCCGTTTTAGCTCTCTCCTAGGTCAGCTAAGGGGGGTAGTCCCTAAAGGAAAACTAAGTTAAAGATTTGAATTTCTAGGAGAATATTAGAGTGAAAATGGATTACTTTTAAATATTCATGAGCATTTATGAGCAACTTTGAAATAATAATGACAAACCATTTAACCAGTGCCTTATCAAATAACGTGCTCAAAAGTAAAAGTAATGCTCAAAAAGATGAGAGCACGGTAATCCTGAAAAGGAAACAAAATATTGTTATCACAAGATATCATAAATGCTCTCAAGATGAACGAATTTATAAATCAAAGCACATGAAGGTATCTTGTTCACAAGGAAACAATTAGTAATCTAAATATAAACCAGATGATAAAAAGACTTGAAAGTTAAACCGACATGCATTTAGCCTTGCAACATGAAATAAGAGTACTTGAAAGGAAACGAGATTATCAAACATCCATGAACATGATGAACATTAAACATGAAATGGAGCTTTCTAAAGTAGATAATGTCCAAGTTCAAGAAAAATTAAGCTAAACTTGTTGCAAAAGAGATTACAATACTTGCATGAAAGTAAATGCTTCTTGAAAAAGGGAAATGATAATTCATGTGAGACTTTGAACCATCAAGAAAGCAATATTCAAAAACTTGCAAGTAAGCTAAATGTGATGAAAAATGCTCTTGGTTTATTTTATTAATTAGTTCTAGAGCAAGGTTACAATTCAACTCTTTAAACCATGGACCTCACCCTCGCCCAAAGATATGGATCCCACAGTGAAGAGTTAGTAAAGGAGTAGAGAGTCCCTAAAAACGCCTATTCAACCAACTATGTTGGAGGTAAAATTTTAGTGATTGCTTGGGGCATGTAAGTAAATCAATCAAACAATGAAAATTAACTTGACTTGAGATGTATTTGCATGTCATGAAGTAGAATGTTACTTTATGGAGAAAATTTGCCCAAATACTTATTGCATGTAAGATGTAATTAAAGGTGAAGCATAAGTGGTTTTGGAACAAAATTCATGACAAATTTAAAAGTGCATGCATGCAAAAGTTTGAACCTGCTATGAAAGTAAATAGACTGGAAATCTGTAGCAAATTAGATTAAGGTGCATGCAAAATGAGTATAATGCATGATTTTGTTAATTCCCCAATTAAATGATGTGCATGCAAGTGAAAAAGATCAAATATCAAGCCACAAAGTCTCTCCACATTGGTGGAGAGATAAGAATACCAATGGGTAAAACCCACGCTCCCAAAACCAAGATTTTTATTAGTTATTACAAGGAGAAAACTATGAAGTCTTTTCTAAAATCCAAGGAAAGTCTTCACAATGTTGGCTTGAGCCATAGATCTTTCCTTGCTGAAAATTTCTTCAATTTGAAGCCCACAAAAGCCCAACAAAATGCAGATTTTTCGAGGAAGAAGAAGAAAGGCAAAGCCTCTTTGAGTTACATGGCCAAGAGAGAGAGATAGAGACCCCAAGTGAACTCGGCCTTCTCTAAGAAGAACTCGGCTTCATCCAATAAATTTCCTCTAATGCTCACGGCTAAGGGAAGAAAATAATCTAGAAGTTGGAGTCCCAAGGTCATGCATGCAAACTTGTAAGTAGTTTTCTGAAACTTGCAAGTAGCTGCAAGACAACAAGTTGGAGAAAATCTACAACAACAAATGTTAGCTGAAAAAAATCACAAAGTAATATTACAAACATAATTTACAAGAGGCTAGGTGAAACAGTATGAGCAAGCTCTCCTCTTTGACTAGCCATAGCTTGACTCTTTGAAATAGCCAGATATTAAAGAAATGAGGAGCAATACTTGAAAACTAAATTATTTTAAGTTTGATTTTTTGATGCAAGAAATAAGAGCTTTGAGAAACTTAAAAGAACCTCTGCAAGACAAAATAAAATATAGATTAGACTTTGGAAATCAACACTTGCATGTTCTCCTTGAATATTTTCAAGAATTGGTTGGTTCCATCGAGAACTTCCCCTCACGCTTGAAAAAAGATTGACCAAAGACGGATCCTTCTACACAATCTCACCACAACATATTAAATCCACATGAAATTAAATAAAAGTGATGGAAAGAACTCCTATAGATATATTTGACATCAAATAGAAGATTTCTTATCCTAAAGCGATCAAGTAACTCTTATGCTAATATGAGATAGCTGCATACTAACATAACTTGAAAAAACATGAAGGAAACAATAGCATGAGGAAATAAATAGAAGCATAACAAGTCAAAAATTTACCATATATGCAAAGAGAAGAACACCATCACAAGTTACCCCAAAGACTTTTGTATTATATTGCAAGTACATGTACAATTCGACAGCGCATCCTCAAGACAATAGCTCGTATTACATGATACAATATGAGAACTCATGGCTCCATTATATAGAAAGTAGGGAGCAAATACCAAGGACGAATGCATGTGAGAAGTGAACTTGTAGCAAATCCCCAGTAAAGATAAGCCAAGTTCCATGTGGAGAAGAATTAGACACTCACAAAATCGAATTCCTTTTGTGCACACCAATGGAAATCGAATTCCCCATATGATCTAGTGAACTCATCCATAAGCCAAACGAAGTCCCATGCTACACCAAGTCCACCACTACAAACTCGAATCAACTGAAACCATACCTGTAGATGATCCTAGTGATCTTCTGCGTAGGTCCTTGAGAACTGCGTGTTTCCTCTAAGTGATTGCGCAATCTAAGCTCAAGGAATAGTGTAAATCCTCTGAGTGAATTGTCGAGTATTGTTGCACTCCAGATAGGTTGTGAGAAGAGGTCTCCACTTCGTCTTCAATCAGCTGATCATGTAGAATATTACTTTTATGCTCAATTGCCTTTAATAATTTCGATTTTCCTTGTGTGTAACTTCTGCTTTATCTCTGGGAAATTCGATTTTGAATAAATAAATGATGAATTAATGATGCAGTGTGCTCATTCATCCTCCACATGTCTGTTGACTCAACTCTTTGACTTAGAATAATTTCCAAGTCATTTCCACGTCATTTTGTCACATGGAATAATTTATTTTGCTCTATTTTATTTAATTTTAGCCTAATTAAATGCCACAATTTCCACTAAACTTAGGAAATGTGGGTTTGAGGTCCAAAACTCATTATTAACCCCTTAAAGTGTGTCATAGTACAAATTTGAGGGTGAGAGGTGTAATTTTGATTACTCATACCCCATACAACTTCTCTAGACAACACTTATTACAATCCAATTACATTTTTTATTGCAATTTTCAACCTGCGGGAAACCTAAAAAATTAAAAATCACTACCTAGACCTAACCAAATTCCACGAAATTTTTTGTGTGATGTAGTATGGTAATATACATTGACTCTAGACACTAGGACTCACCCAAGGCCTCACCATCAAGCCGTACTCCGGCTTTGGGGTAAAATTGGAGGAAAAAACTCAATTAATTATTAAGTCCTGGTAGGGAGATGATAATTAACCGAGTAAAAATAAACCTCCCAGAGTAATACTCACTTGTTGGAAAGGTCCCAAGCTACCTAGGCATGTTATAGACTCAAAGTTGACTCAAATTCATCATTACTAGCATCACTTATTACAATTCCCCGTAGGGCGTGGAATCTGGGTACAAGAGAAAGATGATGAGAAATAGAAGTAAAGTTCAAAAAATCTGTTGAACTGATGATATCTTATGGTACAAGTGTCTTCTGGTTCATCCTTGGGCATAGAGTCTTCTCATTATCCTCAAGTGCCACTCTAGTGGTCAACACCTAGCACTTGACATTGTATGTTATGCATGTTAGAGTAGTGTACGTTGCATGTTGATTTTTTGCATTAGAACTAATCTCATATGATATTTGTCATGATAAATTAACTACATTTAGATAAAAAAAATTGCATATTTTTATTACTTGTTGATTTTATGGCCTGACATTAAGCATGGGTGATCATAAGACACCATGAAAAACATGTTGCCCCTTGGTTTTGATCATTGATATGTGCATATAATAGGTCTACGGTGACCAAGCGATTGTTGGAGTTCTTGTGACCCCCTGTTCGAGTAGCTTTGCCCACCTCTTCGAGAGATCATGTCCCAGTTGGAGCCAGATGTTACCCACCACTTCGTGGGTGATATCCCTAGGAGAAATTTTTTTTCCATGATGGACCTCAATCGGCAGCCAGCAGCCTCTTGCAACCCTCAACTAGCTCATTGTGCCATTTCTTCGCCACCTGAGCTAGCCATGTGGTCCCTCACCCATCTATATTGATCGTATGCTTGAAGGTGGGCCTCACGAATCTAAAGCTATGTCTTTTCATTTGGTAATTGAGTATTGGGTTACTTATCATGGACACTTCTGGGCATGGATTGATGGGGTGATTCGACAAAAAGAGTGGGCTTAGTTTGTGCATATGTTCCCTTCATATCTTTTGGATGTTACCCTTGGATTTTCGTCTCGTGGAATCTCCTTTACTGACCATTTTGTTTTAGGGTGGTACCACTTGGGAAACCTCGACTTTGGTTGTGTGGTCCCACTCCCTTATCCACATATATTACCCCCCTTCCATTCACTATACCCCCATTCATCATCTCTCCCACCTAGGTCCACATTGCCTCTTTGGGTTCACATAGGGTTAGCCTCCTCATTTCCTTTCCCCCACCTTGGTTCAGGCTTGGAGTGATGCCTTGGAGGTTGAAGCGGTTAAAAAGAAAAGTAAAAGCATACATGGCCACATTCAACAGGAAAATGTACCACAAGATGCAAAAGATGGTCGGGACAAACATAATTAGCACACGGGAAAAAGCCAACACATGATCTCTACCCCATACCCATGGCCATCACCACGGTTCCATAGGTCTTAGATAAGCCTCCTTTATCATTCAAGAACCCATGATTGTCCTAACCCCCGAAAGGCAATGAACCGCCCTTCCAGAAAAGGGGGTAATCGCGCTATATCTTACACATCATGCTCTTGTCCTTTGAGCCTCGAGAAGTTAATCAAAGAAAAATCATAAAAGGAAAAAGGTATATAAAAAAGAGTAGAAAAATCAAGGTTGGGGTACCTCATGTACCACTATTGCTCCCTCATACACGTTATACTCCCAGGTGTGGGCTTCCCTTTCTCTAGCTACCCTTGAGCCCCGATTTTTGGCCCAGGATTTCCCCTCTCATTCCATATTCCATTTCACCTCTTTATCACATGCCATCACCATTCTAGGGATGTACCTTCGGCATACTATCACCTCTAAAGGTAGAAACTACATAATAAGGTACCTGGTTAACCCGCTTTGGAGCTTGGAGACATTTGCACATGTCAAAGTCCACTATGGAAGGGAATGCCATTATGAAGTGTCCACTTGTCCATGGTTTCTAAGATCTTTTACTTGATTAATTTAATGACTTTTTGTACTCGAAGACTAGGGGACACATTGGATCTTATGCAGGATTGCAGATGATGTCCATTTGGGTTTGGTCTCCCTATATGGGGTCCTAACCCTCTAGAGGGCTACATTAGCACATATAGGGTGTGTGTAGAGAGCCATGGGCCTCCACAGCAGTAGACAACACTCCATGAATCCCCACAAATGTTCAAAAATTGTTAGTGATCCACCTCTTGGACGAGGAAGATGCATTTGGTACACTATGGCCAGTTGTCCCCACTGGTACACCACATGCTTGGCAGGTGTCCCGGGATTTGTACGATGACATGGCAACATTTATTCCATCATATGAGCCCTTACAGATGGTCTACAGGCATCTTCGACTCATATGGAGACCCATGAGGTCAATGGTGTGCCCCCACACCCACTGCGAGCACCACAGGTTTATTGTTTGGAGAACAAGGGGCCACCCCTTTGTCCATCACTTCTGAGGATTTTATTCATCATTATGGCACGTATGGACCTCATCAGGCCACTCGGAGGGCCTTACACCATGCATAGATTATTATTTGACCTCTTGAGAGGCTTATCATTTCATTTGTGAGCTAGTTTGGTGGGCTTGTCACAAAAAGTTAGTTAATTTGCACATTATTTTATTTTTAGGGGCTAATGTAGGCCCATTAGGTAATTCGAACTCCTAATTGGTGTATAAATAGGAGTTGGATGGATTCATTTGTATCATCACTTGGATTTGGATCTCTCTCTCATTAGAGAAGTTCACATTTTTTCCTTGGTGGATATTTTTGGATGATGGATGAATTTTGATGTATGGATTGGGTTCTTTTCTATCTTGGAGCTTCTTACATTTCAAATGTGATGTTGGTTGGATATATTCTCTAACATGTAAGTGCATGTTTAACGCTATTTTTTCATTTTGCTAAATACATTAGAACTTCGCTATTATTAGGGCTAATTGTTGCATGTGTTTAATGTGGAATTATGTGTCTATTTAGCTTATCTATTTATGGGCCACGTTGGATGAATGAAATTTCCTAGAGATCGTGTTATCTTAATAAGCCTTCACTGTTTGTAACAAAGTATAAATGTTTCAAAGTTGCTTTTCTTCTCTTGCCTTTAACATTGGACGAAGTTGACTTTTAGAGCTTCCTTGAGCAAGAAACAAAATCCGTCATCACAATTCTACTTGACTCCATATCCCCAAGTGGAATTAGGCACCAGTCCATCAAAGGGTGATCATTTCAACCCCATTTTTCACCTTTTTCCCCCTTTCCTAGGTCTAGCCTCATTAGGTTACCTAGGGCATCAATTTCCCGGGAAAATGACCATAGAAAAACTTAGATCTCCTAGCCTCTACTGCGCTGGTGGGTCCCCAAGGTCTCCTTTGAATTTGAAGGAAATCCGACGATGGAATCTCGAGATATCCCAAACCCTAGGTCTAGGATCAAGTGTTTCCCTAGTGTTCCCAAGGCTAGTACCTAATAGGGTCATTTTGACATCTTTGAGTGAAAAACCTTGTTTAATCCATTTTCTTCACCTTGGTCAGGTCAGGAATATCATTGGTTGCTAAAATCCATCCCCTAACCTGGGTTGGGTCCACTTGGCCTCGTGTGGTCTCATTTTTCTCGAAAGACTGTTTATCAAGGACTACCCAGGAATCCAAGTTCCCAAGGGATTTAAGGGATTGGGAAACTCCTTTACAAGCCATATTCTTCTCGCTCAACCCCCAAATCCTCATCTCCTCTCCCTAGAAAATCAAGTCCCTTGCTTAAAAAGAAAGCAAGTTCCATTATTTATCCTATCCTAGGGAAAATGTCTAAGGGGTCACTTCTCATATATTTGTTGATATATCCTCTATATGTGGCTTCCTAAAAACATTGGGTCTCCTCCCATTGGTGAAATTCCATTAAGAGTAGGGAGCCTTAGCTGTGGTGATAGTGGGCTAAGTTTCCAACGTTGCCCTTAACATCGCAATTGCCCTCTTAGGAACCCCTTTTAGGTTCCCTGTTGGTTTGAGTGGTAACAAGTTGCATGTTAGTTTTGTGCATAAAATCACAAGTGCGTGATGTCTCTGTATCCTTAAAGTTTTGCAAGGTTGTATGTTGGTATATATTGCAATGACTTCATACCTATGCAATGATTGTTGTATGGACTTAATTAAGATGAATATGCACTGAAGTGTTGGCAGCGAAATTAGCAACATATGTGAATGGTGTGGTTGGTTCATATACTTTTATATACATTACAAATTGGTCATATATCTAATAATCACTGGTGGGATTTATTTTTACATTGCAAATTTGTCATACATCCAACAATTGTTGATGGGCCATTTTTGTAGCACTAGTACCAAGGTTTCCTGCAATAGTACACATACGAAATATTTGCACTGAGCTTTGAAACATTATTCTTTGATTATGATTGTTTGGTTATAAGCTTGTGAGTTTCGGAGAATAGACTTTTGCAGGGTTTAGAGATCCTTGTCGGCTTGATCAAGTACAAATTTTAGCACAGGGATTCAAGAATAGTGTGTAGAGATCAATATTTTTGGTACAACAATATATTTACTAATATACCTATTACCAACTACCTATGGATAGTATGCATAGGAGAAATTTTTTCTCCTAGATGGTTTTCAGTCGGCAGCCAACAACCCCTTTGTAATGACCCATCTACAATTACAAACAGAATGTGAATATTAGCATGCATATGAGGCATGCATATGATAGCTACATATGCATGTATCGCATGCACTGCACTAGTATACGCACGAACTAATTATGGAAAATGTCTAAGTATAAGGTTATTAATTAAGTATTGAACTGGTATGTAAATACAGGCATACCTGTTGTCGCTAAGATTGTATAGGCACTGTGACAACCGCTCAGGGCAGGGTTGTCACTCTGATCCCCGCCTACTCCATTCTATTTGTCTTCCAACAACAGCCTATGGGGGGTATGTTGATTTTTGATAGCATCGGAAGTGCTCTAAGTCTCAAACTTTGTGGAGAGGCTTAGGCACATGTATTTCAAAGAACCCATAAATCGTTTGGGGAAATTCCACTCAGGATATGTTTTATTAAAATAATTAATTATTTTAATGGAGACCATAAGTCTAAACTTAGGGAAATTAAATAATTAAAGGGTATTAATAAAAAACAATGTGAATCTTCTAGAGAACATGGATCAAGTCAAGTTATTATCTTAGTCGTTGATTAGAGATCTAATCTCAGCCGTTGATATCTCAACGAGAAGACTATAAAGGAAAGCTTGAGGGTCATTTGATAAACATACCAGTGCAGATACTCAATTTCCCAAGTAAAATCGATTTTCTCAGTGGCTGAAGTTCGGCAAGAGAAAATCGATCCAGAGGGAGAGTTGCAGGTGGAGGAGAGACAGAGAGGGTTCAACATCAATCCATGGTACAGGAGCAGGTGACGCAGTGGCAGGAAGGGACAATGCAGAGGCAAGAAGGGAACAACACAGAGGTGACACAGATCTGCGCAGTCCCCACGCAGAGCTAGCGCAGTGGTGACGCAGGAGGCCTAGGAGAGTCCTTCTGGGGTCATTTCTCATCAGAAAATTTTGTGAGAAATTTCTCCACTGTTATCAAAGAGAATTTCTCTTCGTTACTACTGATTGTAAATTGTGCAAGAAGATTTGTTCAAGAATAATAGAAACCCTCATTTGTTGCACCGGTTTTCCTTCATTGGGTATTTTCGGGGACAATTGTCCAAAATACTTGTCATTCTTGTGCTAGTATTTCCTTTTTTTTCTCAGTAATTGTTTGGTGAAGTCTGCATATGAATTTATTTCGATATTTACTGAAGAGATTTCTACAAATAACTTATTTCTGAATAATAAGTAGAACAAATAACATCAGATGATGCAGTAGGATTTCAAAATTGAAATTTTCACAGGGTAGTCCCTATGGAAATGTGGTGATGGAAAACAAGTTGGGAACGAACTTGTCCTGGAGACACAGTTGAGTGGCCTAGCTAATTAGTAAAATTTAGCAAGATTAAGGATTTGATTAGATTTAGAATTGATACCGGTGCCTTATGGAGTAAAACTTTCTTGCTGGTTACAAATTAGATTCAAGTAATTGGATGGACAACTGCTGCTTAGATGATGAACTAACTTATATGAAATGCAAGTCTTAAGATCTAGGTGAAATACAAGGATCTTGTTTATTTTAAGTTAAATGCCTAGTCTAAGTTGAACCTTCCCCTTAATTATTTTGAGACCAGTTTTATGAGTAGGTTGTGGGATGAAAGCCAATGGGAAGCAAGCAAAGACTTGATTAACGATACCTCCCCTGGTGTTCCAACCACCCAGTGCCTCCGACACTGCAAACTGTGGCTATGATGACTTCAAGGTCATTGTTTTAACCACTAGAAAATGTTGAATCCCTCAAGCTAAAAAAGAAAGGGTTTCCCTAGGAGTCTATCAACCAAGCTTATGCTTGGAGGTAAATTGTTAATGCAACTAGTCTTAGGATGAAGTGCAAGAGGGATGAGTGAAGTTAGAAGTTACTTGAATTAAAATTGATTGAGTCTTTAAGTACTTAAATCGTAGTTAGCCTTTAATGACAAGAGTACTTAACAATAATTAGAAAACAATCTTAAAACAAGGCAAATGCTTAAGGATACAAGTGCCAATGTTCAACACCAGTTGATAACAATTATAAGAACTTATAGAAAATTATCCACTTATCAATTAGCCAATGGTTACAAGATGCCAATCACAATTACTCACAATGATTCTACAACAAGATTACTTATGATCTTCTTACTCAATGCCAATTATCAAAGATGCTCAATTAGATTATTGTATTCAACAATGCTTTTAACCACGATATCGACTAGATCTTTAATGCCCAAAATGACTAAACCATCAACAATATCAACAAATTAGAGGTTAGATGTGTGAGTGCTTTAAGTGAAAACTTAGATAGTTCTTATGACCAGGATAAGATAAGCAAGTGTTAGATTTCAAATAACCATAATCAGCAGTAGCACTTCAGAAATTTCAGCACTTATTAACCTTATGACAACAGTAAGAAAATCATTTCAGAATCAAGAGACAACAAGCATATAGCAACTAGATATGGTAACTGAGATGCCCAACAACCTGCCAAAGTAAAACTATGAGTTTTAATCGACTTAAGATGCAATATTCAGAATTATATCATATCTGAAATAACTTGTGACAACAGTAAGTAAAATAGACAATAAGTGAGCTATTGATGCTACACAAAGTGCTAAATTAGGTCCAAAACTTGGAAGAAAATAGCCAAACTGAAAAATTGATTTTTTGAGCCCTTTAAGATGCAATGTTCGGGAAATATCAAATCTGATTAAGAGATTATGTAGAGAATTTCCAGCAAGCAAATTACTAGATCTAAGCTAAATCATCAATGCCCAAGTGGCCAAAAATTTAGGAAAATTTTATTATGCAATTTTAGATCATTTTGACCATTTAAATATGTTTTTAGGGAACTTATATCACTTCTATGAAGATGAATTTACAGCTGTAGTAAAACAATAAGAAATTAGAGTTTAGAGAGGAAACACTAGGCCAAAGACCCTGAAGATCACTTTGTCCAAACTTGCCAAAATTTTACAATGAAGTTGCCACCTGAAAATCAAACTTTTTATAGCCCAAATTTCTGCAAAACCCACCAAGTATTTAGTCCCAAAATTTTCAGAAATGGATAGAGGTCAGACTAGTGCTAGAAGAGGGATAGAGAGGGCAATGCTAGGCTCAATAGGGCTAGCGTTGGGAAAGGGAATCAAAGGAAGAGGCGGAGGATGAGGGAAGAGGCCAATAACGCCTAACATTGAAGGGAGGAGGCTCCTTTAGGGCTAGCGACTAGGGTTAGAGGCTCCTTTAGGGCTAGCGACTAGGGTTAGAGGCCCTAAAGGGTTGCCATGGCACAACAAAGGCGATGTCCGAGGGAAGGAGGGCCGCAAAGGGAGGTCGAATGACTGGGCCTAGAAAGGCCCTAAAACTCAGACAATGGGGGGATAAGGAGAGACCGGGGCATCCGGGCCTCACGGCCAGCCCTAAAGAGGGCTAAAAGGATGACGGAGGGAAAGAGAAGGAAGAAGTTGGCCTTGGAAGGGCTAGACTTGCTCTCGGGAAGGATAAAACATGAAACCTCAACTTCAAAAAAATAAATTTGCTTCAGATCTGAAATTTTGCTCAATCTCTTCAATAGTTGGCCCTACAAAAATTTTTAGAGAATAGATCTTGCCCTCAAGGGTTTAGATCTAGCTCTATTCCAGTTTTCTCCCCTTAATCTCACCTGCACAAATAGATTTTCAAATACCCAAAACCCCAATATATACAAAAATCTTAAAACCCCAAAACCCCAATTAGTAAAAAGAACGCACAAAATTATTTTACTAATTTATTTACAAATATACAATGCTTGAAAGAAATTTTGAGAATTTCTTTATGGAGTTTTTCTTTGATAAATGGCTAATAATACTTTGGAAAATTAATGCACACTATAGCCTTAGCAAAGTTAGATCAACCATATAAATATCTGGAGTCCAAACAAGGTCAATTCATGCCCACAATTTGTGAACTTGGAGACTAAGGACTAGGAAACCTGCAAACACTATATTTTTCTCAATAGAATTTGTTAGACATATGGCGAATCAAATCATCTAAGATAAACCCAAAATCTATCAATAGAATGATTTTATCCCCATATAATGAAAAATAAATTTTAAAATTGATAAGCACAATATAAGAAAGCTTGTACCCAGCACACACCACAAATCAATGAACACTGAACACCATGAACTACACCCCAAAGTCTTCATTATGATTCAAATAAATGTTCCCAGCGAGACTGTAGTGTTACATAAATTCTTTTGCAGCATTTACCTTAGCCAAAAATCACATGGATTTGACACACAAATGACTCTATATATAGATAAATCCTCTAAGTGGAAAAATAACGGCTAGTTGGCTTGATCCTTGTCAAAATAATCTTGGCAGTTAATAAATACTTGATGATCTTTTAATCTTGACCGTTGAAAATAATTATTTTTGAGGAATTTTCGAATTTCTCATTTAATCCTCTTTCTATTAGCTTAAAATTAATTATTTTGAGCTAATTTCCTAAAAAAATTGACTTTGATTTAACCACCAAGGTCTAAGGGTCCCATTTTTCTTGAAATATCCAATATTCCCTTGGTGGAGGACCTCCAAAAATTAATTCTTTTGATATCCATGAATTTTTCCACTTGGAGAATTTGATTTCTCTAAGACATTTAATTTGACTCTAATTAATTAATTTTCTGGCTTAGTGTAATATTCCTAATTAGCAATGGCTAATTGAAATATTCGATTTTGCTCAATTTTGCCTTATATAGTTTATTTATAAATAAAAAGGTGGGTAAAGGGGGGATATAACTCACTTTGGGAATAAAGTCACTCCCTAGTAGCACAACGTTGTAACTTAAAGGGAGCCAAGGGGGGGCCAAGGACCACGTAGAGAGGGGGCCCATGTATGCACTAGGAGGGACTGCGCAGATGGAGAGGAGCACGTGGCAAGAGGGAGGCTATGTTGAGGAGATGGGCCTTAGGGTTTTGAGAGAGGCCAACGTTATAAAAGAGAGAGGAGCCCCCTCATTTGGTCATTCGATTATTATACATTTGAGCTAGTCACTTCGACTTCTTGAGCACGCTGGCTGTTTAGCCTGTCTGCAACACTGTTTAGTGCATTGAGTGTCTCCGTTCAGAGATCTCACCCTTAGCCCCAGGGGATTTCGAGTGCCTGCTTGGGCAAGGTAGTTTCATCAGTCTTTTGCAGGAGGATTGATTTGTGGGAGTTGCGGAGGAGCAGTGCCTTTGGTGACTGCGCAGTCTTGAGAGGGAGGACGCAGTGTCTTTTGGTGGGAGTTCCGGATTGGGATTGTTTGGAGGATTTGAGCTTGGAGATTGAGCAAGGGACCAGCCCTTGCATATTTGAGGATTTTGGCAGAGTTTGGGGTGGATTTTTGGAGTATTCTCTTCAGTGGCAGTGCAGAGCCTTGAGGGATAGCGTAGATCCTCAAGGGGGTGATTTTTGGGGGTCAACGATTTTAGAAAAGCTTTCTGGGCTATTCTGGGTTTATTGAGCAAAGGCTGATTCCAGAGTTTCAGCATTTTCTGAGGAGGGGAGCAACCCCAAATCCTCATTTTGATTCCAGCAGTAGCAGCAGCACAACAGTTCTCCGATAGCTTGGACACAGTTCAGAGACAGGCCATTTCCTTATCATTCTGAGTGTATTTCTTCACTTGCCTTGTGAAAGTCGAGGTGCCATCTTTCTGATCACCTCTTGTACTCTTTCCATTACTCAGTATAATAAAATGGCTTAGCATTTCTCTCTGCATTTCTTGAGTATCTGCTTATATTCCATGTATATGCTATTGTATGCTTGCACCACTGTTATCTTCTCTTTGAGCATCCCAGCTACTATACCATTTGTGTGTGTTTTTCCCCTATACTCTTAGACAGAGTCTAGAAAGGGCCAGGTAGCCTCCAGATCTCGTCCTCTTTTCAGAGGCGACATATCTGGTAAACGCCCTCCCAGTCCATCTCTGGTTGGAGTTTGCTTGAGTTTTAGAGATATCCCCAAAACGGGAAATTACAGTGGTATCAGAGCATAGTTCTAGCTCAGCCTGTGGAGCTAGTTGTTTATGACACCGGGGGAGAAGCCCTACATTTTTTACAGAGGCAAGAAGTACAGAGATATTGAGCGTAGGTTGGAGAACACCTACGGAGAGGGGGATCGTGTTCGAGTGGTGGAAACAGAGCAGGAGGATCCTGTGATAGACGCAGAACAGGAGGAGCCTGTGGTGGACGCAGAGCAGGGAGAGCCGATGGCAGACGACAGTGATGCAAAATAGTTTGGGGAAGCACTCCTCAGATCAGTGCAGGATCTGGCGAGGCAGATCGAGGTGATGGGGCAGAGATTCACCGCTGTAGAGACTAGACAGCGTGAAACCCCAAGGGGTTTCCAGATTGGTGAGGGATCAGGTACATCTCACCATTTGTCGGAGCGTATTGCCACTCAGCGTGATGCTACCCAGCACCAGGCATCACATGCACCTACACGCTCTACCATGCCCACTTTTCTAGGAGCAAACATGGGCAGGAGCCCAACAGGAGACAGAGCCCGGCCATATGGGCGATTATTTTGCAGAGTATCAGGCCTATGGGCAGGAGTTCAGGGATGCTCTCTCGTTCAGAGACTTTGTTCAGCTCCAGCGGGACAGTAGACCCCGCGACCATCAGAGAGGGCCCCGACATTATCATGATGGAGATACCCACCGCACAGCTAGCAGATTCCACTTACCTATGTTTGATGGTTCATTAAACAGTTCGGCAAAGTCTTGGGTGGAGAAGTTGGACATATATTTCCAGCTCAACCAGATGTCAGAGACGGAGACCATTAAGGTGGCGACATTACATTTGGATGGTGAGGCCCAGGACTAGTGGTTCCATGGGATGGTTACACTCGGACATTCCACAGTGACAACATATGCCGAGTTCACCAGGAGATTGATAGAGAGATTTGACCGGAGGGATACAGAACAACACTTTGTTGAGCTGGCGAGGCTCAAACAGACCGGGAGCCTAGAGACATACATTGCAAACTCCTTGAGGATTTCAGTGATGGTGCCAGATCTATCCGCAGCACGGATGATCTACATGTTTGTTGAGGGGTTAGCAGAGCCACTTCGGGGTCTAGTCAGATCTACTAGACCAGCCACACTCTAGGATGCTATTAGCAGGACCTAGGATTTACAGGATGCTTTACCCAAGACCCGGACACCTTATCCCCAGAGACAGGCTTTCCAGCCCAAGGGGAAGGATGTGAGGATTCCGTCTCCAAAGGGGAATCCAAGACGGGCACAGATGGATGATGATGCCAGGAGGGAGCTGAAGAAGAAGCGGTTGTGCTTTACCTGTCAGGAGCCGTGGGCACCGGGACATAGATGTGCTGCTGGCAAAGCACATTTTATTGAGGACTTCTCCGAGAGCAGCGGGGAAGAGGATGAGGAGGATGACGTGAAGGCAGGAGACAGTCATGTAGCACAGGATCCTTTGCCACCTCCACCACCACCACCAGGTGGTGCGGCTTTTGCACCTACCGGAGGGGCCCTTGCAGCATTGCGAGGAGTTCCCAAGTATTTGACGTTGCGCGTACTGGGGACAGTACGTGGCTAGCGAGTATCAGTCTTGGTTGACAGTGGGGCAACCCACAAATTCATCAATGCACAAATGGTTGAGCGGAGAGGTATACAGACTGAGAGCTTCGATGGATTTTCATTTTTGGTCCCAGGGGATCAGACCATGATGTGTGCTCGTTATGTTCCAGAGTTATCAGTGACGATGGGCACCTACACATTGACTGATCACTTTTTCGTGGTCAATATTCCGGACACCAACATGGTACTGGGTGTTCAGTGGCTTATCACTCTAGGGAAGGTCACGACAGATTGGAAGGCCCTAGAGATGGAGTGAGATGATGAGAAGACAGGGAGGTATGAGAAGATACGGGGACAACACACATATCCGCCTCAGACTATTTCGGCTCATCGGATGGAGGCAGTCTTCCAGAAGGGAGACGTAGAGTGGGCAGTGGAGCTGCGTGCATCAAAGGCAGGGACTACAAGGCAGACGGTGCACCCAGAGATACAGTCTATCCTTGACAGGTATGCCACAGTGTTTGGAGAGATTCCGCCGGGACAGCCACCGGACCGGGGGTTTGAGCACACCATTGAGCTTGAGCAGGGCATACAGGCAGTGATTACTACCCCCTGTAGGCATCCCAAGGCCTATCGAGATGAGATTGAGCGGGCCATCCAGGAGTTGCTGGCTCTTGGGCACATCCGGCCGAGCACGAGTCCTTTGCTTCTTTCGTGGTGTTGGTGGAGAAGAAGGACGACACATTGAGGATGTGCATTGACTACAGGGCCCTGAACCAGAAGACCCTGAAGAACAGGTACCCTATACCCAGGATCAATGAATTGATGGATGAGTTGAGAGGAGCACAGTTCTTCTCAAAGATTGATTTGAGATCGGGGTACCATCAGATTCGCGTGAGGGAACAGGACATTCCCAAGACCGCCTTCAGGTGTCACTATGGGCACTTTGAGTTTTTGGTGATGCCCTTCGGGCTAACCAACGCCCCAGCGACATTCCAGTCCTACATGAATCACATCTTCCACAGTCACTTGAGGAAGTTTGTGTTGGTGTTCTTTGATGATATCCTCATTTACAACAGGACTTGGGAGGAGCATCTCCAGCACATTGAGACAGTATTGCGCATTTTGGAGGAGCAGCAGTACTATGCCAAGCTCTCCAAGTGTGAGTTTGGGTTGACGGAGATGTTGTACTTGGGACACATCATAGGGGTGGACGGAGTGAGAGTCCACAAGGAGAAGATCAGGGCCATCAGAGATTGGCCGGAGCCGAGGAACGTGACAGAACTTCGAGGATTCATTGGCATTTGTACTTATTACAGGAAGTTCGTCAAGAGTTTCTCACAGCTTGCTGCACCCCTTACAGATTTGACGAAGAAGGGGGCATTCAGTTGGTCGGATACAGCGCAGCGAGCCTTTGACAGGCTCAAGGAGGTGATGAGTAGCTGCCCAGTGCTTGCATTGCCAGATTTTACGCAACCATTTGTTTTGGAGTGGGATTCGTCGGGAGAGGGGATCGGCGCAGTATTGATGCAGGGAGGACACCCGATAGCCTTTGAGAGTCAGAAGCTCCTTCCGCACGAGAGGTTGTATTCTATATACGACAAGGAGATGTTGGCCATTATGCATGCATTGGCCAAATTCCGGCAGTATTTGGTAGGGAACAGGTTCAGGGTGAGGACTGATCACAACAGCCTCAGGTTCTTTTTGGAGCAGAAGCAGCTACAGGAGAGGCAGCAGAAGTGGATCAGTAAGATCCAGGCATATGACTTTGACATTGAGTATGTCAAGGGTAAGAACAACGTGGTAGCAGATGCCCTTTCACGTAGACCAGCCACGTTGTCTCTTATGAGCTTGGATACAGATTGGAGGGCTCGACTTTTAGTAGAGTACTCCAAGGACAGATTTGCATGTGAGGTTCTGGATGGACAGGTGGCGGATGATAGGTACAGGGTGGTCGATGAGATCATCTACTACAGGGACCGGATCTTCTTGACTGAGGGATCTCAGCTCAAGAAGAAGATACTTCAAGCATCACATGATTCACCATTGGCCGGCCATCAGGGGTTTACCAAAACCTACAGGGCCATTAGAGAGAGGTTCTTATGGAAGGCCCTCAAGGAGGATGTACTCCACCACATCAGGGAGTGCGATGTTTGCCAGAGGAACAAGGGGGAGACGAGCCATCCCGCAGGATTATTGCAGCCTCTTCCCATTCCGGAGGGGAAATGGGAGAGTATTTCGATGGACTTCATCACAGGGTTGCCCATGGTGCAAGGCAAGGATTGTATCTTTGTCGTCGTTGATCGACTGACAGAGTATGCACATTTGTTCACCATATCCACACACTACACAGCAGCACAGGTCGCCGAGTTGTTCTTCAGAGAGGTCTTCAGGCTACATGGTCTTCCTAAGACCATCATCAGTGACAGGGACACCGGTTTCATGGGAGGATTTTGGCAGGAGCTTTTCCGATTGGTGGGGACGGAGTTGACACCGAGTACCAGTTATCACCCACAGACAGACGGACAGACGGAGACAGTTAACAAGTGGTCGAGCTGTTCTTCAGAGAGGTCTTCAGGCTACATGGTCTTCCTAAGACCATCATCAGTGACAAGGACAGCCATTTCATGGGAGGATTTTGGCAGGAGCTTTTCCGATTGGTGGGGACGGAGTTGACACTGAGTACCAGTTATCACCCACAGACGGACGGACAGACGAAGATAGTTAACAAGTGGCTGGAGGGCTACTTGCGTAACTATGTCAGTGGGCAACAACGAGCATGGCTGAAGTGGCGGCATCTGGGGGAGTACTGCTACAACACTACACATCACATGTCGATTGGTATGTCACCATTCTACGCTTTGTATGGGTATCATTCTTTGTCTTTTTCTGATGTGATGTTTGGTGCTAGCAAGGCTCCAAGAGCCAAGATTTGGATCCAAGAGAGTTAGGATATTCTCCGAGCTCTCATGGATAATATGGCTACAACGCAAAACCAACAGAAGCTGTATGCAGACAGAGGTCGGGTGGAGAGATAGTTTGAGGTAGGGGACCTGGTCTACCTACGATTACAGCCATACTGACAGTCGTCACTGAAGCAAAAGGGAGCCAAGAAGCTCAAGCCCCGCTTTTATGGGCCATACAAGGTGATACGCAAGATTGGGCAGGTTGCATATGAGTTGGAGTTGCCCCAAGGTAGCAAGATTCATAACGTTTTTCATGTGTCATGCCTGAAGAAGGCACTGGGGCAGCAGGTGACAGTGACAGATGAGCTACCACCCACGGATGATGAGGGGCATTTGGTGTTGCAGCCAGAGGCTATTATTGATACCAAGGAGAGGCAGCTACGGAGCAGGATAGTCCGGGAATTCTTGGTGAGGTGGAAGAATTTGCTGGATCAGGATGCCACTTGGGAGAGTGAGAAAATTTTGTAGCATCCATCACTTCAGTTGCTTGAGGACAAGCAACATTTTGCCGGGGGAGACTGTAATATTCCTAATTAGCAATGGCTAATTGGAATATTCGATTTTGCTCAATTTTGCCTTCTATAGTTTATTTATAAATAAAAAGGTGGGTAAAGGGGGGATATAACTCACTTTGGGAATAAAGTCACTCCCTAGTAGCACAACGTTGTAACTTAAAGGGAGCCAAGGGGGGGCCAAGGACCACGTAGAGAGGGGGCCCAAGTATGCACTAGGAGGGACTGCGCAGATGGAGAGGAGCACGTGGCAAGAGGGAGGCTATGTTGAGGAGATGGGCCTTAGGGTTTTGAGAGAGGCCAACGTTATAAAAGAGAGAGGTGCCTCCTCATTTGGTCATTCGATTATTATGCATTTGAGCTAGTCACTTCGACTTCTTGAGCACGCTGGCTGTTTAGCCTGTCTGCAACACTGTTTAGTGCATCGAGTGTCTCCGTTCGGAGATCTCACCCTTAGCCCCGGGGGACTTCGAGTGCCTGCTCGGGCAAGGTAGTTTCATCAGTCTTTTGCAGGAGGATCGATTTGTGGGAGTTGCGGAGGATCAGTGCCTTTGGTGACTGTGCAGTCTTGAGAGGGAGGATGTAGTCTCTTTTGGTGGGAGTTCCGGATTGGGATTGTTTGGAGGATTTGAGCTTAGAGATTGAGTAAGGGACCAACCCTTGCATATTTGAGGATTTTGGCAGAGTTTGGGGTGGAGTTTTGGAGTATTCTCTTCAATGGCAGCGCAGAGCCTTGAGGGATAGCGTAGATCCTCAAGGAGGTGATTTTCGGGGGTCAGCTATTTTCGAAAAGCTTTCTGGGCTTTTCTGGGTTTATTGAGCAGAGGCTGATTCCAGAGTTTCAACATTTTCTGAGGAGGGGAGCAGCCCTAAATCCTCATTTTGATTCCAGCAATAGCAACAGCACAACAGTTCTCCGACAGCTTGGACGCAGTTCAGAGAGAGGCCATTTCCTTATCATTCTGAGTGTATTTCTTCACTTGCCTTGTGCAAGTCGAGGTGCCATCTTTCTGATCACCTCTTGTACTCTTTCCATTACTCAGTATAATAAAATGGCTTAGCATTTCTCTCTGCATTTCTTGAGTATATGCTTATATTCCATGCATATGCTATTGTATTCTTGCACTATTGTTATCTTCTCTTTGAGCATCCCAGCTACTATACCACTTGTGTGTGTTTTTCCCCTATACTCTTAGAGAGAGTCTGGAAAGGGCCAGGTAGACTCCAAATCTCATCCTCTTTTCAGAGGCGACATATCTGGTAAATGCCCTCCCAGTCCATCTCTGGTTGGAGTTTGCTTGAGTCTTAGAGATATCCCCGAAATAGGATATTACACTTAGGATTAATTTGATTTTTGCCAGAAAAATTAATTAATTGACACTTGAGTGGATTTAATGTTTTTTTCCACCCTTTAGTATTTTAACTAGGGTGTCTAAGTATGAGGGACCATGCATTAAAATAATTTTTACATTAGATTTTACAATTCAACCCTCAAAGGGGGAATACCCATTTGAATTAGACCCTTAAAATACATACCCAATTCTGCAACACAATATAATCTAGTAGACCAAGTGATTTGTAATAAAATAATTTAGCTAACTAGCTAAATTATTCCCAAATCACTTTTACTTGAGCCTCGACTAAAACATTAAGCCTCACCTAAGATTTTGACGAAGAAATTCACCCTAGCTTTAGGGTGAGGTTGGGAAAAACTCTGCCTACCATCCGTGTTTAGAAACACAGATGAATCAGTGAGATGAAAAACCTCCTAGGATGAAACTTTAGCCAAAATAATAGCCTTACCTTGGTTGTTACATACATTCATGGTCTTACTAGCATCATTTATATTAAAAAATTGCAGAATGGGTTTACAATGACACATAATGGTGACGACTAATGATCTACTCCTTTGAAGAAAAAATAGGTACATCTGCTTCCTCGTAACTTTGACAAAAAGTGTGCAACATTTTCCTCCATATGGGGACACGTTGCGTCTATGAAGTAACGTGAGAACCCCAAAATCTTACATCCAAGAAAACAGAAGTCCAAATAAATATCCTATAATATCCCCAATTTTTATTTTTCACTTGAGGAGGTCAGCCGAATCCTTGGGGTGGTGCTAAGCATAGCAAAATTTTGTAATTTGGGCTTTGGGGACATTTTTGGCATATGGTACTTAGGAGAAATATAAAATTGGAGCTCTAGTGGAATGTGGGGACCACAAGAGAAGTAAATTTGACCCAATGGAGAAATTCACACTTCCTAGAGGAGAGAGAAAGAGAAAGGGTGCAGACTAGTGGAGAGTGGGGCCACCAAGGAGGAGAGGGACAACAATTATAAATAGAGTGTGGAGGCTCTCATTTTGACATCTTTGATCATTTTAACAATTCAACTCTAGTTCTCTTGAGCTGCTTAGCCAAGACAACTTGTGCTGTTTAGGACAAGGAATTCCTAGAGAGAATTGTAGCCTCTCTTTCGGTGAACTTCGAGTGCCACCCTAAGGAGGAATTTCTGGACTCAGTGGGAGGTAAATTTGCTGGAGATTGTGGTACCTTTTAGCCCATTCCTTAGCCAGTTCGATTCCCAAGGAGGACA
Organism: Pinus albicaulis; assembly: GCA_034641835.2. Taxonomy (NCBI): domain Eukaryota; kingdom Viridiplantae; phylum Streptophyta; class Pinopsida; order Pinales; family Pinaceae; genus Pinus; species Pinus albicaulis. The sequence goes on from CM076570.1 coordinate 675,552,130, forward strand.
TAGGGATCAAAATTGTACCACTGAGTTGGGGCAAAGAAAAGAGGTATTTTGGCCTGAGAATTTAGCAAACATTTCCCTCAGGATGGACTAGCATTTGTGGAGATTTTCAGGGCTGGAAGTTGCAACTCTTGCGAGAGCCAAATATGCCACTCTAGGGCTTGCATAGTAGTGGCACTGGGTAAAATTCGTGGGGATGAATACTTCATGTTTGTGCGGGGTTTTGGGAAGGAAATCCACTCACTACTCCAAAGGTAATTTCCAGGGAAGTTCTACAATAGATTGAGGACGACCAAGTGCCAAAACTAGCAACTGAAGTGTGGGGGATGTAGTTTCTGCCAAGATGGGCGTAGCACCAAAAATTGTGTAATTCCGAGAGTTTGGAATTAGACCAATTTCTTTCTAAGTTTTATCGATCAGGGGTCAAGGATTCTACTCCTAATTTTGCAGAATTTTTGGAGTTTTGGTGCCCCAAAACAATATAATTTTATGGCATCCAGTTAGGAGAAGTGAGCTTAAATTTTGGGTTCCAGGTGGTCGGTAAAATTTTCCCTTTCTGGGTTTTTGGTGGAGAGCTCAAGATTAATTTGGCGGAATTTTCAAAGGACTTTTGGAGGCACAAACAGGGGTTTCTTCCATTGAGAAGAAATCTTTCCTCTGCATGCGAATAGTATTTTTCTCACCTGCGATTGTCTAGCTTGCTTTGGCAAGCCTAGGTGCACACATTTCATGCATTGTACTCTTCTCCATATATAATAAAATGGCTGAATTTTGGTGCAGTTCCAGTGTAAATTGTGGGTGTTTGATTGTTGTTTAATTATTTCAGTGTTTTATGTGTGTTTTGCTTTGTTTGTCACTGTTATTTCCTTTTTGGGACATTACATTGGTATCAAAGCATAATCTTAGTTTATCCTATGGGAAACCCTTCATCCTATGACAAGACCAGAATAAAAAAATCTAAGAAATCATGGGATCCAAAGAAAGATTAAAATAGAACAACATGGTAATAACCTTGAATGAGGTGATTAGGATGCAACAAATGATGATTGATGTGGGGGAGCAACCAATTCACACCAAAATAGGGAATCATGACCATTCTCAATTATACAACAAATCCATTATGCCGAAAACTATGGATAATGCATCAAGATGGCAAGACATGATTGCAACTGATGTGGAGTTATTAGTAGCAAATTGGAGGGTATACCAATCATTAGTACATGGCATTCAAGCGTCCCTCTCTTTTTGGGAGTTTTGTGAACTAAGACCCATGCACAAATCAGTGGGAATTCAGTGGAATTATGTAGGGATGATGAGGAGGATTAAGGCAAAAGGTGAAAGAGTAGTTGAAGGGGCCATGGTTTGCAAGAAGACAATTGAGTATACACCCGTTGATGAAATGCCATCCATTGTTGAGGTATCTGGGGTTTTGAACGAGTTCTCGGGTGATAGCAGTGCACAACAGATGGGTGAGGTGCCAGGAGATGTATCCACCATTGATGAGGTGCCAAGAGCTACAGTGGTATTAAATGATGGTCACCCACAACAGTTTCATCAGTTTCAGGCTGACACTCTAGCATTGAAAAGGGAGGCTATGTCAATGCGAGAGGCCATCCTACAGGCTACAACAGAACAAGGAGCTGGAGGGCATGAGAGCGGTTTGTGTCAAGTCAGTGGCAAAACTGACCTCCGTTGGGGAAAGGTTGGATTCCGTAATGGTTCAGCTAGAGTGCACAGTGGAGTGTTAGAGCAACCCTCTTCAGGCATACATAGATGGGGCTAACAACACTGTTGGGTTACCTTTTCCCATTGGAGAGAGAGAGCCAAAGCTACCTAGTCAGATTTCATGTGTTGACAAGGACAACTTGATTAGATGACCAAAGTTGCACAGGGCGTAGCATTCACATGTTTGGGTTGTTGCGCATGCAGGTACACGTACATTTGATCCTGCCCTTGGGGTTGGATGACAAAAAATTCTGAGTTGGTACTTGGTGGAGTGGGTTGGACTCATGGAGATGGTCATAGTCCTGAGTGAAGCTCAGTGGGAGCTCTCAGACACCGAGGGTACTGGAGGCCCAGGTTGGCTTTGGGGTCCAGGTGGATCTTCCTATTCGATATCAAACATGCGAGATGGCTATTCCCTTGATGAGGCAGCTGACCTGGTAACTGATCGTCTACATTCCTTAGGGGAGTTCCAATTAGCACAAGTGGCCAGGATGTTTGTGAGAAGACTCCATGGGTTGTTATGTCATGTTGGTTGCGCATGGAGTTGCATGATGATTAGCATTCTCTGGCAGGATTTGGTTGGAGGAGGTGGTATGGGTAGGCCACCTGACCAGGCATTATATTGAGATGATGTTCTCCCATTGAGGTATTGGGCATAGGAGTTGCCGAAGATTGGCACAACAAAGTTATCCCCTCTAGCAGGTAGGGAGTTAGGCCATTCAGGTCTGCCAGGACGAATGAGGAGATATGACACGTGTCATGGTGGGCTCACTAGAAAAGTGGCAGATATTGTAGCACATGCGGAATATCGAATGTTACAAGGCAGTATGACAATAGGGAGTGGTACGCAGAACTGCACAAAGTTATGTCGTAGGGTTCAATGTTATGTAGAGGGATGCAGACTGATGTGTACAGACCCAATTTTAGGCCATAATATCCAGTGATGTGCAGGGTTGTGCAGCGAGGAGCAGTGGCCTATAAAGGAGCATGGAGATGCATGGTGGTGTGCCGTAGGCATGTAGCATGTCGGTTTACACTGTGGAGTAAGAGGAGTGACTCGAATCACATTGAGTACTCGCGGGGAGTGTCAGGTACAGTGACACAGGTAAGACACGAGATGATACAAGATGGGACAATAGTAGCAAGGGGTATCCAATGATGTACAAGGGTAGGTCACGATGTACAGTGGCATGTCAAGGAGTACAAGGATGCTCGGTGGTATGCAAAGGCGTATTGTGTTGCAAAACAGAGTCTTAGAGTGTTTCCCCCAGGAAAACTTATGGATAGATACACTGGGCATACCTTTGGGTGTAGTTCACCTAGGATCGACAGGGACACAAATGAGCGATACTTGATGGTATCCATTGAGACTCATACGCATGTCCCTATTCTACACAACTTACAGGCACAAACGATTTGGCTATTGTCCTTTGACACTTTGGGCATGATCAACGGGGGACGGGAAGCTCATCCAAGATATTTGGATGATACTCAGCACACTAGGGAGGAGATTTCTCAGTGGTGGCATTGGGTCGGTGCTCGAGTTGACAACCATAGGTTGGGGGATGAGGTGATAATCTGCAGGGGTGGCATATTGTTCATCATTGAGCCTATGCCTAGGGAGCTAGTCACGAGGGAGACATGTGTCACTCTTTCCATAGGGAATGTCTGGACCATGCATAAGCAGAGGATACTATGTACAGCTGAGGAAATTTTCTATTATGTGTTTGGGCTCCCGACATTGTATCGACACATTATCGAGAGGGAAAATGGCAGACCCAGTGGTGATGGTTGGTAGGAGCGGGATGGATCCACATACACTAAGTCGATTGCAAGTATCAGACACCCATCTATTGGCTGCATCCGGGGGTAAATATTTGGCACATGTGGTTTCCAACAGTCATTAGTGCTACAAAGTGACAGGCACAAGGAAGTTTAGCATGCATCAGATTAGTTCATGATATATGGAGCCTATATATTGATTGCATGCAAGGACTAGAGATGAGGCACAGATGGATTCCAGCAGCTATCAGAGCTATGCCACATCAAGTCTGGCTATGGGATGCATGGATTCAGTTTGTTGATAGATCACTCTGTCTCGTGATGAGCAAATTCATGGCAGAGAGTGATCTAGTTCAATCTTGAGTTGACACATGGGGGTTCGCAGAGGCATTCATCATATGGCGAGGCAGGATTACTTTGTCGCTGCACAGGTTCAGAGTTATATTTGGATGGGTAGGTTTTGGCGTCATGGAGATGCCTAAGCAGGATGTATCTCGCCTCTATCAGTATTTCACCATTGGTTTCATGGACAAGAGGATACAGTGTACGCATAATGGGCAGCCCGTTAGAGCTAGAGTGTCAATGCGAAAACATGGTGGCACCCTTCTGAGGCTAGCATGGGACATGGGCATCACAATACTTGACAACTCAATGAACTTTGGGGATGAGCTTACTACTACAGGGGGAGATCATTTTGATGGCGTGGGGGACTTCATCAACATGGCAGTTTCATTAGCAGGATGATATCTGGGGAAGCTTATGCGGGACAGACTACATCCCCACAGGGATTGGGTTGTATTTTCAGGAGTTTACTTTTGGATTGCATGAGATGGACTTCTCAGTAAGGCAACTTCATGGGGAGTTGGACAAAGTCGTACATTATCATGATGCTCTACTTATGGATAGTCTGCAAAGGGATTTTGGTACCTATACCTAGCTGGACAATGAGTGGTGTTAGTTTTTGTAGCATCACATGTGTTCTAGCCTCGAGATTTGGTGGAGAGGCTAGAATACTTGTATTCTCCAATACCCAGAAATCGTTTCTTGAAATTCCACTTATAGATGACTTAATTAGATTTATTAGTCAGTTTTAATATTTCGTAAGTCTAAACTTAGGGAAGATGATTAATTAATCAAAATTATTTAAGTCATGATGTGAATGTTCTAGAAGCTCACACGGATCAATGGGGAAATAATCTGGGCCATCAATTATGTTTTAATCTTGGTCGTTGGTGCTCCAACAAAAGAATATAAAAATAAGTCGATGGTTAGATGGAGAACACACCAGTGCAGTTACTCAGTTGCCCAGGCAGATCGATTTTCTCAGTGGTTGTGATTCAGTAGAGGAGATAGAGCCAGAGGGTGAGTAGCAGGTGAGAGAGAGGGTAGAAGTGAAAGTTCAGAAGGTGTATTTCTGAATTCAGGAGGAGGCATAGAAAGGAAGAATGTAGTCCACTAGAGCTCTGCACAGAGAGTGACGCAGATGCACCAGCGTATGGGCATAGGGTCCATCTCAGGGTTAGGAAGTCATTGTGGAGAGTGAGAAATTTCTCACAAAATTTCTCTCAGTATTTTCCTCTGTTTAAATTGTCAGAATTCTTGTACTCAAATTTGTTGTTGAAGATTAATAAGAAAACCCTCATCTGCTACACCGGTTTTCCCACATTGGGTTTTTCCGAGGACAATTGTCCAAAAATAACTGTGTTAATGTTTTCTATGTGTTGCTAGAATTTCTCTATTTTTAGCATTTTATTTTCTGCAGTAATTTATTGTGAAAATTGCAGTAGTAAATTTATTCGATATTTTCCGTAGAAAATAAACTGCATAATCAAATTGACAGTTAAAAGAATATTTTTCAGTTATTGCAATAGATGAAAATTTCACATGGTACCAGGGCAGATATGATCAGCTGGAGAGCTCAGTTGCAGAGAAAGGAAGAGGTTCATTGCTCAGCTTGAGAAGCAGTTCAAATTCCCAGAGGGCAACGCAGTCCCTTGGCCAATGAAGCTGTAATACATGAGGAGAATCAATTTTTCTGAGAGAGCGATAGAAAAAATTGATTTCTCCAAATGAAGGAATTTTAGAGGTAGAGAGAGCAGGACCATATTTGTTTTGCAGAGAAAATCTCTAGCTGGACACGGTAATTTTGCAGCAATTTGCTCAGCAAAATCAACATCGGGAGGAAAGAGAAATAGCACAGAAAATCATGTACAAAATTAACAGTCATGATGCTTCATATTTATCTTCCAGGTTAGAGGATGAATTTGCTTGCTTATCAGGATCAACTTCACCTGGTGTCTAGTATATAGATAGTGGAGCTTCAGCTCATATGACAGGAGTTAGAGAATATTTCTCTAGCTACCAGGAGGAGCAAGTGGACTTCCAGATCACTATGGGCAACAAAACTAAATGTAATCTTGTAGGGAGATGCACCATAGAGTTTCAAAAGGAGTCAGGAGCTAGCACCAACGCTACAAATGTATTGCATGTGCCTGGATTGGGTATGAACCCAATTTCAGTATCCCAATTGCAGGACAAGGGGTATGATGTCCACTTCGTAGGGAAGAAAGTGTATATCAAACACGCAAGTTGGAAGAAGGTTAAACTATTTCTCTAGCTACCAGGGGGAGAAAATGGACTTCCAGATCACTATGGGCAACAAAACTAAATGTAATCTTGTAGAAAGATGCACCATAGAGTTTCAAAGGGAGTCAGGAGCCAGCACCAGTGCTACAAATGTATTGCATGTGCCTAGATTGGGTATGAACCCAATTTCAGTATCCCAATTGCAGGACAAGGGGTATGATGTCCACTTTGTAGGGAAGAAAGTGTATGTTAAACACGCAAGCTGGAAGAAGGTGAAACTAATTGGAGCTAGAAGCAACAGGTTATACAGGTTGCAACTCGACTGTACAATGGCACTAATAGGCAGTGATAGTAGTAGTGGGAAAGAGCTGAACGAATTATGGCATAGGAGGATGGGACATTTACACCATGGAGCACTCAAGATGCTTAGAGAAACTGTAATAAGGGTTCTAGTTCTTAGTACGGAGCACGACGATGTGTGCAGAGGATGTGTACTGTGAAAACTCCTAAATCTAGAATCCTATTGCAGCAACTGGAAAATATTCACCTAATTGTTATTCATTACTTAACAATTTATTTGTAGTTGTTCTATGACAAACATTGAACACATCAAACTGCAGCCTTCACTACATAAATAAAATGCGGAAGCAAGAAATGAGAAATAAGGAAATCAAACACACATATGACACCATTATTTTTGGACAAATGTCCCCGAAAAAACCCAATGCAGGAAAACCGGTGCAGTAGTTGAGGGTTTGTATTATTAATCAGTAGTTTTGAATACAATCTAGGATGCCTTACTGTCCATCCATACATATAAAATAACTGAGAGAGAGTTAGTGAGAAAATGACCTCACACTAACACTGGAGATCCGACATTGACCCAACCCTAAACCGACACCCCATGTTGCCTCTGCATCACTTTGGCTGGGGACTAGGTCATTCCCTTCGGCTGGTCTTTCTGTTGGCTGGATACTGATCTTCTGCCCCTCCGGTCTCACACCCCGACTCTCTGGCACTAGATCTGACTGATCCTCGGAAAAATAGCGAATCTCTTCAGAGGCTCAGCGATGCCTCTGCGTGGCTCTGCGCTGCACAGCGTAGCCCCTGTGTTGCCTCTTCTGCATCCTCTTCTCTGCCTTCTCTGGTATGTGTTCCTTGTTGGAAAGTGTAACTAGGCTCGGTCTTCATAATGACTAGTAATTATGAATTTATGTAATGAAGAAGACAAAGATAATAAAATGTATTTTTGTAAAGCTTGCTTCATGGGTTTCAAGAGAAAGGAATTTTTATAGGTCAAAGACTTATTCTTTATGTCTTTTAGGGATTTGTCATCTTGTCATAATTGTATAATTTAGAGTCATGTATTTGAAGGATTGTTACACTTGTAAAAAGTATGCCTCAATACCTTGTCAAAATGCTCTAGAAAGATGCTGGATGATATCCCTAAACAAGTCGACTCAATGTGTTGGAAACATTCCTTGCTAAGTCGGCCTAACACTCATGTCGGCTCACAAAAATAGACACAATTGTTCACTGGGTTAGGTCGGCTAATTACAAGGGAAAACTACTATAAATACCCCAGTGGACTACGCAGAAAAGATAGTGAAGAAAGTTCGGATTGGTCTGATATTTTCGAATAACTTCTGTGTTTCCTAAGTACGTAAAAAGAGGACAAACCAGCAAGGATCATGTTTGTAATGAAGTGTGAATTAAGGTCTGAAATGAATGCATAGAAGGATCTTATTATAGCCCAAGGAAAAGGCTTACCATTAGAGGAAATTTCATCCTAAAAGTACCCATGAAATTTTCACGTAATTTCCATGTTAGAATATGTAAACCAATAAAAATCCTTTAATTTTAAAAAGAGGTACATGTAAGTATTTTGGAGGGAAAAGAAGAAAAACTACTTTTTTTTACTTGTATTTTTGGCTTATTTCCTTATAGATTTACCCAAATTTCAAGTGTAGACACTCGTTGGATGCGGAATTAAATATCACATTTAATTAGTACCCATTATGCATACTTTTGAAAAGACCTACATTGAAAAAAATTGAAGATACATTAAAAAAACGTGTTCAACATGGTTTTTAATGTATCTTCAATTTTTATCAATCTTCTCAAAGGTATACATAATGGGTACTCGTTGGATGAGGAATTTAATTCCGCATCCAATGAATGTCTACACTTGAAATTTGGATAAATCAATAAGGAGATAAGCCAAAAATACAAGTAAAAAAAGTAGTTATGTTCTATTCCCTCCAAAATTCATAACTCTTATTTTATTATTTTAACTATTGTTTTATTATTTTTCCTTAGGAGGCCACTTTTAGGATGAAATTTCCTCTAATGATAGTACTTGGTCTTGGTTTATCTACCTCAGCAAATGATCCGCAACCTCAGAAATAATAAGGACTGCAATCAGTGTGAAAATAAGGTAAGCCAAGTGTTGTAATAAAGTGTAGAGAAGGAGTATCACACAACAAGTACAAAGGTTCTACAATGTGTGCAAGATATTGGGTCAATATACATCAAATATCTCTTAAGTAAATACACAGCATAAGCAAGGAAACTCTACAATGGATGATGGTATAAGGTATGTACAGTATGAAGGAAGGACATAGTCTATGGCATCAAGACAGAAGAACGAGAAGTCTTCCCTAGGAGACCGAGAATGGATCAAGGAAGGCAGTAACTTGTGTAAGGACTGAGTTCCTCAGTTTTTGTGCAGAATGGTACAGAACGATGCAAAAGGGAGATCAACATAAGGAGCCAAGAAAGAGCAGTGACAAGGTCTTGGAGGCATACTAGAGTCAAGGGTCTAGGTCATGGTAATGGTACTTGTCAACTGAAGATCTATAAGAAGAATTACATGCGGTTTTTCCTCTCCAAGAGGGAGAGGCTTTGGCCCTGGTTGACGAGCCTAAACTTTGTGTCTCTTGTGTTTTGATAATTGACTTGATGAAAGACATAATAATCTAATAAAAAAAAGATCTAAGTAAGAGAAATATTTTCACAAGTAATTACTAAGCAAAGAATTGAATTAAACTATGCCCTACCAGATTCTCAACATGGAATCAGAGCTAAGGTGCTGAAGACAAAGGGATATTTGACAAGAAGACATTCAAGGATCAGTTTTGCAGAAGGACATTAGAATCGAATTCTGGAAGGTCAAAGGTCATTTTTCAAGGGAAAAAGAAAAGAGATCCCCACTAAAAGGGAAGAGACCTCCATTCAAAAGGCAGCTTGCAGAAATTGGAAAAACCCCTAGGCTATATCAATGACCTTATACTCCAAGGTCCTTTCAAGAAGAAATGCAAGAAGGTGACCTAAAGCTATAACATTTGAAGCCAATTCAACAATATTGAAGACATCATCAAATCATCTTTTTGCTGAAATCCATCCTTGATCATCATCATCATCAAGGATCCAAAATGGTCTACCTCTTTACACCACTATTAAAGAATTATATCTTAGAGGGAGCTCATGCTACTATCTACATCATCATCAACAAGGAAGTTGATAGAAGAAGAAAAGCATCTACTCAAGTAAGTATCTTTATGACTTCATATGAATCTATGAAAATTTCTTCTTTGCAAAGAAAGCAACAAACTGGTTAGGGTTTCAAACTTTCTTGCATGGAAGAGAAGGACAATGAGGCCATGCCAAATACATGAAGGGAGACATAAGAGCCCAGAGGATTCTTATAGAATCCATAAGGTGTAATATTCCCAATTAGCTTTGCTAGTTGGAATATTTCATTTTTGTTTAATTTTGCCGCTTTAGCTAGAAATAATAAATAAAGTGAGAAATAAGAGGGGTTACCTCACTTTAGTCACCTCACTTTATAAAATAAAGTGTTTTCCCAAGTTGATTGACGTTATAACTTAGAGAGGGGGCCTTGGGGGTCCACATGAGTATGAGGGGGAGGCATCAGGCTGACCCAAGGTTAACTGCGCAGGCCAAGGAGAGTGAAGGACGCAGTCAAGGTTTTGGAGGGAGTTTAGCACTATAAAAGGTGGGGTTCTCACCTCATTTGGACATGCATGATTTGATATTGATATTGAGAGCTAGACTTCTGTCTGCTTCAGCACGCCGGTTGTTTAGTCGGTCTGCAACACTGTTTAGTGCAACCGAGTGTCTCCGGTCGGAGATCTCACTCTTAGCCTCGGGGGACTTCGAGTGCCTGCCCTGGTAAGGTTATTTCTGGTTTCACCCTTAGCTTCGGGGGACTTCGAGTGCCTGCCCTAGTAAGGTTATGTTCTGAGTAACACCTTTCAGTTTTCAGTAGCAAGTAGCAGCAGTTTCTGGTGCAGGTTTGGAGAGGAAGAAGCCCTTCTGGTGGCTGCGCAGATCTGAAAAGGAGGGACGACATTCCAGGGAGAAAGAGGACGCAGATCAGCCTGAGGGAGAGAGGACGCTGTTCCAGGAAGGACGCAGTTCAGAGCTGAGAAGGAAGGACGCTGTCCAGGAGAAGGAAGCACGCAGATCAGGCTTAGAGAGAGGACGCTGTTCTAGGAGGCAGAGGAACGCAGATCTGAAGGCACATTGATAGATCCAGACTTGGAGGTCACAGATCTGGAAGGGTATTTGCAGATCTAGTTCTGTAAGGTGCAGATCTGAAGATATAGCACTAGATCCAGCTTGGGAGATTGTAGATCTGAAGAGATATTGGCAGATCTAGCCTAGATCTGAAGAGATAACATCAGATCCAGCCTTGGAGGTTGCAGATCTGAAGAGATATTGTCAGATCCAGCATGGATCTGAAGGGTTGACAGCAGATCTGATCTAGGAGGACGCAGATCTGGAGGTATAGGACGCAGATCTGGATTGGAGGCTTCAGATCCAGTAGATTTGAGCATGCAGGACGCAGATCCATCAGGGAGGACGCTGATCTGGTGAGCAGGATTGTGTGAGAGGGGCTTGACAGCGTTTTCCAGCATTCAGGAGCTGATCCATTCATCTGGAGTTTCTTGTGACTAGCACTCCATCTGTTTCTGCGCTGTCACTAGCAGAGACAGCGTTTTCATTGGTGAGGGTTGGGAGGATTGATATCAGCTATCTTTCAGTCTTCAGCTCATAGTTCCAGTGCATTCCAGCTTCAGTCTTCAGAGCAGTCTCCAGCCAGCTAGGACGCTGTCCTTATTTGCAGCCATCATTTGTTCTGAGAGGGTCTCCACTTGCCTAGGGCAAGGATAGGTGCACTCATTCTGATTATTTTGTACTCCTCTCTATGTACTTTCAGATTAATAAAATGGCTTAGTTTTCTGGCATTCTATGTGTACTTGTTCCATGATCTGGTTCCAACATTGTATTTTCTATATCTGTCTGGCATATTTCTGTGTATTACTGGTTATTTCCCTTTGGGGATATTACAGTGGTATCAGAGCATAGATCTGGCTCAGCCTGTGGTGCTAGCAGTCTATGACGCCCGGGGATAACCCCTACATCTATCGGAAGGAACGCAGAGAAACTGAGAGTAGGTGGAAGTTTCCTTTCGGGGGAAGTGATTCTGATCAGGAGCCACCTGAAACAGATTCAGAGACAGAGCAGCCTGTGAGGGACACAGAGCAGTGGGATCCAATGGCAGACACAGCTGAAAAGCTGGATGCAATCATCCATCACATGCAGGATATGTCACAGAGGCTTGCAGCAGTAGAGGTAGCACAGAGAGAACCCCCTAGGGTTTTCCAGGTCGGAGAAGGATCGGGTATGTCTCATCACATACCAGTGCGTGATGCTATCCCCATTGTGACGACTCAGGCACCTGCGCGATCCACTATGCCCACATTCACGCCACAGGACACGGGGATAGGAGTACGGGAAAGTGCGCCGAGGGACAATCCAGCCCCCACGCGACTCACCATGCCTACCTTCCTGGTAGAGGACGAGGGGTCGACAGCACCAAGAGAGGTGAGTCCCACTCAATATGCAGCCGTTTTTGCAGAGTGGCAGGGCTTAGCACAGGCATTCATGGATACTCTTCCCTATGAGCGCTATCTCCAATACCGATGTGGCATCAAACCCCCTGAGCATGAGCAGCACCAACACAAGGGGCGTGGATCCCACCGTGATGGCCACCGTGCGGCTAGTAAATTCCATTTGCCTATGTTTGATGGTTCATCAAAAAATACGGCAAAGTCCTGGGTGGAGAAGCTGGACATCTATTTTCAGCTTAACTAGATGTCGGAGATGGAGGCCATTAAGATGGCTACATTGCATTTAGAGGGTGAGGCCCAGGACTGGTGGTTTCATGGGATGGAAACACTGGGACATTCCACAGTGACGACATATGCTGAGTTCACCAGGAGAGTGGTGGAGCGTTTTGACAGGAGGGATCCGGAGCAGCATTTTGTTGAGCTGACCAAGCTCAGACAGACTGGGAGTGCAGAGGCATACATCTCAGACTTCTTGAGGGTTTCAGTGATGGTGCCTGATTTATCGACAGCTCGGATGGTCTATATGTTCGTGGAGGGGCTGTCAGAGCCACTTCGCGGCCTTGTCCGGTCGAACAAACCGGCTACACTACAGGATGCTATCAGTAGGGCTCGTGACTTACAGGATGTCTTGCCCAGGACTCGGCCACCTTATCCCCAGAGACAGGCTTTCCAGCCTAAGGGTAAGGACATGAGGATTCCACCTCCCAAGGCGAATCCGGGACGAGGACAGTTTGATGATGAGGCCAGGAGAGAGCTGAGGCGGAAGCGATTATGCTTCACTTGCCAGGAGCCATGGGCACCGGGACACAAATGTGCGGCAGGGAAGGCACATTTCATAGAGGTCTTCTCCAAGAGCAGCGGAGAAGAGGATGAGGAGGATGATGAGGAGGCAGGAGGATGTTATGCAGCGCAGAGTACCTTACCACCTCCACCACCCGATGCAGGTGGGGCATCATTCGCACCTACTGGGGGAGCTCTAGCAGCATTGCGAGGAGTCCCCAAGTATTTGACATTGCGCGTACGGGGGACAGTACGCGGACAGCACCAAGCTCAAACAGACGGGGAGTGCAGAGGCATATATCTCAGACTTCTTGAGGGTTTCAGTGATGGTACTTGACTTATCGACAGCTCGGATGGTCTATATGTTTGTGGAGGGGCTGTCAGAGCCACTTCGTGGCCTAGTCCGGTCAAACAAACCGCCTACACTACAGATGCTACCGTAGGGCCCATGACTGCGCAGGATGTCCTGCCTCAAGACCCGCCCGCCTTATCCCGCATGTGCCTTCCACCCTAAGGGAAAGGACATTGAGATCTCCGCTCCCTGCGTAACTGTGGACGAGGGCGATTGAGGATGAGGCCAGAGAGAGCCGAGGGAGAAGCGATCGTGAGCCACCCGCCGTGGAGCCATGGGCGCGGACACAAATGTGCGTGTGGGAAGGTACATTTCAGAAGTTCTCTCCTCCGAGAGTAGCGGAGGAAGAGGATGAGGAGGGTGATGAGGAGACGTGGATGTTATGCAAAGACAGTAGTACCCTACCGCTCCACCACCCGGGCGTGCATGGGACATCATTCGCACCCACTGGGGGAGCTCTTGCAGCATTGCGAGGAGTTCCTGGCATTTGACATCGCGTATGCTGTGCCATGCTTACGTAGGTTTCACCACGCATGTGCTGGGGTCACCCACAACCTCATTGATGCACAGATGGTTGCAATGGAGAGGCATGACTGCGCACGCGAGGGCTTTGTGGGTTTTCTGCTTTGGTACCAGGAGATCAGACGATGCAGTGTACCAGATATGTCCCAGAGCTGGCTGTGACGATGGGTACCTACACAGTGACTGGCCACTTTTTCGTGGTTAACATACCGGATGCCAATGTGGTATTGGGTGTACAGTGGTTGATCACTCTAGTGAAGGTCACCACAGATTGGGAGGCCTTGGAGATGGAGTGGGATGAATAAAAGATCGGGAAGCATGAGAAGATACGGGGGATGCACACTTACCCACCTCAGACTGTTTCAGCTCACCGGATGGAGGCAGACTTTCGGAAAGGAGACATAGAGTGGGCAGTAGAGTTGCGGGCTTCGGAGGCAGTAGATACAGGACGGACGGTGCACCCTGATCTACAGACTATTCTCGACAGATATGCAGTAGTTTTTGGAGACATTCCGCCGGGACAGCCACCGGATCGGGGGTTTGAGCACACGATCGAGCTGGAGCAGGGGATACAGGCGGTGATTACCACACCGTATAGGCATCCCAAGGCCTATCGGGATGAGATAGAGCGGGCCATTCAGGAGTTGCTGGCCCTTGGGCACATCCGACCCAACACCAGTCCTTTTGCTTCTTCAGTAGTGCTGGTGAAGAAGAAGGACGGCACATTACGCATGTGCATTGATTACAGGGCTCTGAACAAGAAGACCCTGAAGAACAGGTACCCCATTCCCAGGATCGACGAGCTAATGGATGAGTTGAGAGGAGCACGGTTCTTCTCAAAGATCGATTTGAGATCCGGGTACCATCAGATACGCATGAGGGAACAGGACATTCCCAAGACCGGTTCAGGCCACATGGGTGCACTTTGAGTTTCCGGTCATGCCATTTGGGTTGACCAATGCACTCGTTACTTGGCCTTGTAAAGGAACTACATTTCAGGGATCATCTGAGGAAGTTTGTGCTGGTTTTCTTTGATGATATCCTTATATACAGCAGGACTTGGGAGGAGCATCTCCAGCATATTGAGACAGTCTTGCACATTTTGGAGGAGCAGCAGTTCTTTGCCAAGCTCTCCAAGTGTGAGTTTGGGTTGACGGAGATGTTGTATCTGGGACACATTATAGGAGTGGACGGGGTGAGAGTCCATGAGGAGAAGATCAGGGCTATCAGGGACTGGCCAGAGCCACGGAATGTAACAGAACTTCGAGGGTTTATTGGTATCTGCACCTACTACAGGAAGTTCGTCAAGGGCTTCTCTCAGCTTGCTGCACCCCTCACGGAGCTGACAAGGAAGGGGGCCTTCAGTTGGTCGGATACAGCACAGCGAGCTTTTGACAAGCTCAAAGAGGTGATGAGCAGTTGTCCCGTGTTAGCATTGCCAGATTTTACGCAGCCCTTTGTCCTAGAATGCGATGCATCGGGAGAGGGGATTGGAGCAGTTTTGATGCAGGAGGGCCATCCGATTGCATTCGAGAGTCGGAAGCTCCTTCCACACGAGAGGCTATATCCCATATATGACAAGGAGATGCTGGCCATCATGCATGCATTGGCCAAATTCCGACAGTACCTGGTAGGTGGCAGATTCAGGGTGAGGACAGATCATAACAGCCTGAGGTACTTTCTAGAGCAGAAGCAGTTGCAGGAGAGGCAGCAGAAGTGGATCAGCAAGATCCAGGCTTACGACTTTGACATAGAGTATGTCAAGGGGAAGAATAACGTGGTGGCTGATGCCCTTTCCCGTAGACCGGCCACGTTATCACTCATGAGCCTGGACGTTGACTGGAAGGCTCGACTACTGGTTGAGTACTCCAAAGACAGATTTGCATGCGAGGTTCTGGATGGGCAGGTCGCGGATAGCAGATACAGGGTGGCCGATGAGGTCATCTATTACAGGGACAGGATCTTCTTGACTGAGGGATCTCAGCTCAAGGAGAAGATACTCCAGGCTTCACATGATTCACCATTGGCGGGCCATCAGGGGTTCACCAAGACGTACAGGGCCATCCGGGAGAGATTTGCATGGAAGGGCCTCAAGGAGGACGTACTCCAACATGTCAGGGAGTGCGAGGTTTGCCAGCGGAACAAGGGAGAGATGAGTCATCCTACGGGGTTGTTGCAGCCTCTTCCCATTCCGGAGGGGAAGTGGGAGAGTATTTCGATGGACTTCATCACGGGGTTGCCCACGGTGCAGGGCAAGGACTGCATCTTCGTAGTGGTTGACAGGCTGACGAAGTATGCTCACTTTTTCGCCATTTCTGCACACCACACAGCGGCACAGGTGGCCGAGCTGTTTTTCAGGGAGGTTTTCGGGTTGCATGGTCTACCCAAGACCATTGTCAGCGACAGGGACAGCCGTTTTATGGGTGGATTCTGGCAGGAGCTCTTTCGACTAGTGGGGACAGAATTGACACCGAGCACTAGTTATCATCCCCAGACGGACGGGCAGACGGAGATAGTTAACAAGTGGCTGGAGGGCTACTTGCGTAACTACGTCAGTGGGCAGCAGAGAGCATGGCTGAAATGGCTACATTTGGGCGAGTACTGCTACAACACAACCCACTATATGTCCATCGGTATGACACCTTTCTATGCTTTGTATGGATATCATTCCCTATCTTTTGTGGACATGATGTTTGGTGTTAGCAGGGCTCCGCGAGCCAAGTTATGGATCCAAGAGAGCCAAGACATCCTCCGGGCTCTCAAGGACAACATAGCCACAGCACAGAATCAGCAGAAGTTGTACGCTGATAAGGGTCGGGTGGAGAGACACTTTGAGGTAGGGGACCTGGTCTACCTACGGCTACAGCCATACCGACAGTCTTCGCTCAAGCAGAAGGGGGCGGAGAAACTAAAGCCTCGTTTTTATGGACCATACAGGGTGATACGCAGGATCGGCAAAGTTGCGATGAGTTGGAGCTGCCCTAAGCAGCACTCGATTCATAACATCTTTCATATCATGTTCGAAAAAGGCACCGCCAAAGATGTAGTGGTCAATGAGGAGCTACCGCCGCGATGATGAGGGCATTTGGTGTTACAACAAGGCTATTATTGACACTGTGGAGAGACAGAGAATGCGTGGAGCAGAAGATCAGAGAATTTCTCGTAGATGGAAGAATTTGGTTTAGATGAGGACACTTGGGAGGATGAAAGGATTCACAAGATCCATCCCTTCGCTTGCTTGGAGGACAAGCAACGTTTTGCCGGAGATCGGAAATTCTAATTAGCTTTGCTAATTGGAATATTTCTATTTTTGTCTAATTTTGCTGCTTTAGATAGAAATAATAAATAAAGTGAGAAATAAGAGGGGTCACCTCACTTTAGTCACCTCACTTTATAAATAAAGTGTTCTTTTCCTAGTTGATGGACGTTGTAACTTAGAGAGGGGGCCTTGGGGGTCCACATGAGTATGATGGGGAGGCATCAGGCTAACCCAAGATTAACTGCGCAGGCCAAGGAGAGTGAAGGACGCAGTTAAAGTTTTGGAGGGAGTTTAGCATTATAAAAGGTGGGGTTCTCACCTCATTTGGTTATGCATGATTTGATATTGATTTGGAGAGCTAGACTTCTGTCTGCTTCAGCACGCCGGTTGTTTAGTCGGTCTGCAGCACTGTTTAGTGCAACCGAGTGTCTCCGGTCGGAGATCTCACCCTTAGCCTCGGGGGACTTCGAGTGCCTGCCCTGGTAAGGTTATTTATGGTTTCACCCTTAGCTTCGGGGGACTTCGAGTGCCTGCCCTAGTAAGGTTATTTCTTCTAGGAAGGTCCTTCGCTCAAAGTGGGAATTGCACATTGGTGGAGATTTGGAGAGGAAGAAGCCCTCTTGTGGCTGCGCAGATCTAGCAGGCAGAACGCTGTTTCAGGGGGAAGAAGGACGCAGTCTAGATCTTAGAGAGAGGATGCTGTTCCAGGAGGAAGGAGGACGCAGATCTGAAGGCACATTAGTAGATCCAGCCTTGGAGATTGCAGATCTGAGGAGATATTTGCAGATCTAGTTCTGTAGGGTGCAGATCTGGAAAGATAGCATTAGATCCAGCCTGGGAGATTGCAGATCTGAGGAGGAGGTCACGATCTGCACCTAGATCTGAAGAGATAACATCAGATCCAGCCTTGGAGGTTGCAGATCTGAGGAGATATTGGCAGATCCAGCATAGATCTGAAGAGATAGCAGTAGCTCTGAGCTAGGAGGACACAGATCTGGTGGGATAGGACGCAGATCTGGATTGGAGGCTTCAGATCCAGTAGATCTGGGCACATAGGACGCTGATATGATGAGCATGATCTTGTGAGTGGGCCTTGACAGCGTTTTCCAGCATTTCTAGTCTTGAGAAGCTGATCTACTCATCTGGAGGTTTTGTGACTAGTACTCCATCTGTTTCTGCGCTGTCACTAGCAGAGACAGCGTTTTTATTGGTGAGGGTTTGGAGGATTGAGATCAGCCATCTTCCAGTCTTCAGTTGCAGCTCCATTGCATTCCAGCAGCAGCTCTTCTTCAGCCAGCTAGGACGCTGTCCTTATTTGTAGCCATTATCAGATCTGAGAGGGTCTCCACTTGCCTAGGGCAAGGATAGGTGCACTCATTTTGGTTATCTTGTACTCCTCTCTATGTACTTTCAGATTAATAAAATGGCTCAGTTTTCTGGCATTCTATGTGTACTTGTTCCATGATCTGGTTCCAGCATTGTATTTTCTATATCTGTCTGGCATATTTCTGTGTATTACTGGTTATTTCCCGTTGGGGATATTACAGTCCTGCAGCAGCAATCCAACTACTCATGAAGAATTCCTCCCCTCGATGTCATGGATTTCGATATTGAGGAATCTTCAACTTTTGGCTTCATAGGGCATAGATCATCCATAACTTTTAGTCACGAGTCATGCCCACTATCAGAAAGTGATTCATCAGTCTTTATCATCTGGTCCATCGTTATTTCATGCTGCTTTCCTTTGAATCATCTCCAAGGATCATACATCCTTTCTCATGATTAGCAGCCCTACAGAAATTCATCCAGATAAACATAGACATATGAACTTTTAAAACCAAAGTTACCTCAGTGATGACCTTTCACCATGACATGTTCCTGTCAGCATCAACATCCTTTATTCAGATTGACACATCTCCTAATGATATGTTTTGTCAAGGGTCTTCTTCTTTACCAGACTTCTGTTAGAGTCTACATATCTTCCCAGGAGATCTCCTAGTCACATCTTCTTGGCTTCCGGATGATAACTGCCTTTAGACATGGTTGCATTTCATGATCTCTTCCTTTCTACACATTCTTCATTCCCAAGAACTTACAAATTTTCCAGTTCCTCGTTCATGTACAACCACCTCATATTCCATGAGGATATATATATGTTGATTTCATTTGTCAGTGCATCGAGAGATACTCCTTCGTAGATCATACTTCTAAATACAGAAGTCCATTAGCTGCAACCATATGACATGAATTCACAGTATCCAGTGTCAGCATATAAATATGTACATACCTCATACTTTTTTTTTCTTGAGTCATCCTGTAGCAGGTTTTCTATAATGAAGAGATTCATTCCCTTTACTTGCTCCATCAATATGTCATCTGAATTTTGTTTCCATGATGGCCCTTGATCTTGATGACTACCTTCCATTAGTAATGTTATTAGAGAGGATTTCCCGGAGCTGTTTCACCAGGAGATCCTACCATGCTTCGATCATGATGCTACACTGCTTCCTATCTTACAACCAACATAAATCACTTAAAGGAGAAGATGATCTCAATCATAGTGGATATCCCTTGCTTCTTCTTTCTTAGATTACTTTGCATCGGGTTCTTCCCTCATTTCAGAGACATGGGATTCTTCCCTATTTCTCTTGTCCTTTTCAGATTAAGGACAATTTCTATTATAATGCCCAAGTTTATCACATCCAAAGCATCGTGCTTTGTCCATATTTCTTCTTCTACTCTGAGGACCAAACTTACTGAATCTTCCTTTCTTCCCGGACATGGCTGCAAAGGCTTGATTCTGTATCAGCTTTGGCTTTCAGTCTTATTTCCTCTATTTTACATAGAGACCCTAAATTGTGGAATGGTGCGGCTTCTTTCTTCCAGAATAAGCTTGAAGTGAAGTTTCACTATTCTTCTAGTAGAGCATTCAACACCAATGTAGTCATCTTAGTGTCAGACATTACTTCTCCCAGTTCCTGTAGTTGATCTCAAAGAGATTGCTTCTCTTGCAGTACTCACATAGAATAGCTCCACCAATTTCTCATATATTCCTTTTGATGATTCTAGATTTGGTACATCAGAGATGAGAGATTCTTTTATGGATTCTGTAAAAATCCTTTGGGATCTTATATCTCCTTTCATGTATTTGGCATGACTTCATTGTCCTTGTCTTCTATGTAGGAAAGTTTGAAACCCTAACCAGTTTGTTGCTTTCTTTGCAAAGAAGACATTTTTATAGATTCATATGAAGTCATAAAGATACTTACTTGAGTAGATGCTTTTCTTCTTCTATCAGCTTTCTTGTTGAAGATGATGGCAGGAAATCCCTCTTAAACTGATTTCAAATTAGGTGATCTTGGATCCTCCTTGCTGTGTGGATTATTTGAAAGTCTTCTTGAGATGGTTTGAGGATTTCCTTGATTTGACTTTTCACCCAAACTTTGATTTTTTCTTCCTCGAGTGTCTCTTTGTCAAGCCATCCTTGTGTTCAACACCTTAGCTCTGAAACCATGTTGAGAATTTGGAGGGCTAGATATTAATTCAAAATATCTTCTTGATAATTACTTGTGAGCTTACTTAAGTTATTTATGTCTTCTCTTCTTTAGCTTATTTAATATTTCATCAAGTCAATTATCAAAATACACGAGACACACAAATTAAGCTCCTAGAGCTAGGGAAAAACCTCTCCCTCTTGGTGAGGAAAACCCATGAGAAATTCTTCTTATAGATCTTCAAATGACAAGTACCATGACCCAGACTTAGACCCTTGACCTATGGATGCTTCCAATACCTTGTTACTTCTTCTTTTTCGATCTTCCATGCTGATCTTTCTTTCTTGCACCAGTATGTACTGTCCTTTCTTTTATTAACTGTGAGAGGGAAGGTAAATCATCCTTCCTCCCTTTTCTTATCCAGCAGCGACCCTTAATTTTCACATCCACTTCAGACCTTCATACTGCAGACCTGATTCTTTCATAGACAGTAGGCGCATATTAGTGAGATTTCCCGAATCTCTTATTCCAGACTTGATAGCAACATACATACATTCATCCGCATCATGGTAATCCACATACATCATGGTGATCTGCTGAACTTAACACTGTTCCATTTCAGAGAAAACGACACTTATATACTGCACTTTTAAACAGAGGAATCCACAAACTTCAGTTTCAGAAATCTGCTTTTATAACTTCATTAAATCCACATTTTATATCTCCTTAAATCTGCATATATATCACTCCTGAAGTTATCCGCAATTTGCTTCAGGTTATCTGCACTTCTGCTTCAGTCAATGGTGGCATTTCTGTTCTAGAGACCGCAACTCTTTATTATATTTCTAGTCATCAAGTATATACGCCTCCTTTTCAAACTTAAATCTCCATTAGATGCTGTCAAAAGTTCGCATTCCAGCTCAGATATATCTGCACTATATTACTAAGAAAATCCGCACTTAGTCACATATTTAGTCCACACTGTATCTCTGAAAAGCCCACATTTCTATTTCTGAGATTCACCAAAAATCTTACTCAAATAAACCGCAGATGTGTGTATATATATAGTGCACTTGTCAAGTCTTTTAGGCCAACCATACAGTCAGCTAGAAGGCTGACTTCTCAGCTGATTTTTAGGCCGACGTGTAGCTGCATATAAGCTGACTTTTATCATCCATCTCCAGCATTGAGTTGAGTTAGTTTCAAGCCATTCTTTTACAAATTCTTTTGCAAGGTCTTGGAGCATCTCTTTGACTAGATCCTTCATATATAAATGACACTTAATTACATTTTTATCTAGAAGACAAAGCCCTAGATAGACATCAAGAATAAGTCTATTTAACTTATAATAAAATCTTTCTCATGAAACCCATGGAGCAAGTACAAAATACATTTTATTACCTTTGTCTTCTTTACATAAAATACATAATTACATAGTCAATATGAAGACCGACCTTCTTACACTTTTTAACAATTTCCACTAGGGAGGACTCTAGTCGTTGTGGCTGTTTGGCAGCATAGAAAGCATGAATAGTAACTGTATTACTTTGGGACACTCAACTCTTTATAGGATATATTTTGTAGCAGAGAAACAATGCATTTGCTATGAAGATTAGACCTGTAGCACGATTGGGAGACATATAACAACAGAAATTTACGGAGACAACATTAAAATTCAGAATGTAGGAGACTATAGGGATATGATGATGTGGCTACAATTTGCAGATCAATTTGTGGGAAGATCCTATAGATTGTCTTGATCATCAAAACAATAGCTGAAAGGTATGCTTTTAGATCTATAAAACTAAATTATTTTTCCATCTTGGAGAATGCCTTGCCTGGAATAAGGTTTGTTTAAAATAAAAAAATCAAGAAAACATTCCAGATTGAGAGATCTAAGGACCCCTTAACTCATCCATCACACAAACCCTAGGATGAACTCTCTTACTATGCAAGTTATTTCAGGAAATATGACACAATCAATGACAGATTTTAAGGTGGAAAAAGAGTGCGTTATTAAGGTAGGTTTTCTAAAATCTTTGTGTGGTTTATAGAGTTTGGAAGATAAGCTCATACTTTGAGGAAACTCCCCACCAAAAAATGGAGTTGTCTAACAACCCTTGATCTTTTCTGCACATATCTACACGAGTTGTGTATCTCTCTCCTGACCTTCCTTACCAGCTAGCTGTAGATGATGTCCACTTAACTTGTGGTTGTAGACAAGCCATGGAATCCCTACCAAAAAATGCAGTTGTCTTAACAACTCTTGATCTACCTTGCACATATCTACATGAGTATCTTTTAGCAGTACTCCCACTTTGAGTTGTGTATCTATTACAAGTTTGATGGAGTTTGTTAGCCTTATTTCAAGTGCTCCACTATGAAGACAAGTAGTGTGTGAAGCCCTTTGGCATGGTCAACATGTGCATATTTTAGGAGTTCTAAGGAGATGAGAACCCCCTCTTTTGTGGTTTATCCTTACAAAAATCATGCCCAACTTCTGTGAATTATTATAGCATTCCTAATCTACTGAATTCAGATTCTCCATGTACAGGGGCATCACTAGAGATAACTAACAAAAGCAATGGTTTGAGTAGAAGTTCTTTTTCCATTGGAGATGTGGCAATCTCGCAGGTATATCTTTGTGTGCAAATGCCCAGTTTGCTCCAGAATTTATATTGTTGGTTTCCTTTGCTCTCAGATTATATTATCCTTCAGTGTTCAGTTATTCTTATTTGGTACAAATGAGCTGGACTAGGGTAAGGGTTGAAGTTGCTCTAGTGGCTTTCAAAAGCATTTTCACTTGATTCTTATCCAAAGACACGAGTCACACCATGTTTCAATTCAAGTGTTTTTGCTCCTTAACAATCCAGTCATACTCTCTAGAGAAGTATTGGTTCTATGATCCTTTTCCAAAGTGCTCCCAAGTATCATTTCATCTAACATGAAAACTGATGAATACCCTTAAAGAGAAGTAGGTGCTCCATACTAAAGGTCTTGATACTTCTTTATGTTCCATACTCATGAATATAACAAAGGGAATATCTTGACAACTAGCTTCATTTCCAGGATGTCCTCTGCTGCCAAGAAAAGTGCCTAGAATGGACCCTTTCACGTCCAGGATGTCCTCTACTACTAAGAAAAGTGCCCAGAATGGACCCTTTTCTAATGTAGCAAACCTCTATGCTAACTGTCACACACTTCTGAGGGAAGAGTTTCTCCTAAGAAGGTGTCTCCATTGTTCTTCATGGTACCCAAAACAAAGATCTCCAAGGTTACTTCATGATGACCAATGCGTCATGGTCTTCAACATTATCTCCACAACCTTCAAGGTGTCTTCAATTGGCATCCCAAGTTCTACACCTGCTCTAAGCCTCTTCAAAGGCTTCTTCAAGAACTCTCCAAGAAAGTGTTCACAAGGTGCTTCAAGAGTGTCTTCACATGGTGCTCCAAATACTTCAATATTTGGTCAACAATCTGCTCTAATATGCCCACTGTCAAGATCTTCTTCACTTGTACAACCTTTCAAGCTCACTGTTCATTAATGCTCATTCATTATTCTTCATAGGACTGAAATCCAAGCATGTGGTCCCTGTTTTGATGTCCGAGCCTAAAGTGGACTTGAGCCTTCAAACCCTGATGTAAAGCTGGGTCAACGATATACAGTTGTATCACAAGTATATATAACAGGTGAATTATCTCAAGTCTTCCATAAATTTACTGAGTCTGAGATTGTTGTTTATGCTAGGACATGAAGAGCCTTCACTATCACACTTAGCACAGTCACAGTAGTAAGTTCGAGCTTGTTAAGATTCCAAGAGATCTGAGTTGTGTTGTTTCTAAGGTGTATATCTCTATTTCTAGCCTTTACAATGCTACAAAAGATTGTCCCTTTTCAAGTCCAAGGTCTTACAAATATGATATAACACACTGCCCACCAGTCTTGAGCTTATCCTTCACAAGTGACTAACACAGGTCTGAGCTCTTGTAAGAAGTAGCTACAGGACTATGGTCTGAGCCTCCAAGCTGCAATTTCTGGTATTTTAACACACAGGTCAAGGTATCAAGACAACTAATCAGAGCTTATTGTTCACAAGTTATCACAAGTCCGAGCCGAAGACACGAGCTAATCTGACACTTCACTGCCTTCAACACCAAGTTCGAGCTAGTTCACATAGTCTTGTGCCTTTTTAACAATTATCCTAGGCTTATTACAGTTTGAAAGAAGTTATGTTGCTGCCTGCGGAGGTGTCCTACAACAGCCTGCTTCAATTGACAAATAATCCTGTCCTTAACCCAAACCAAAATATTCTTATCCTCGTTGTGTTGTCCCTTGACCGAAATTTGGTGAGATAAATGACAGACGGTGCTTGCATTTATATGAATTCGACACTGGAATGAAGGGACACGTCCTTTGGAATTGAGGCCGACATGAGAGGCCTTAGCACAGGTTGGCTCAAGGACCAGATAAATACCCTTAACTTGTAAAATCTATATCTCCCAAACTATTTGGAGTTTCGGGCCAAGTAAGAGCTCATTGGAAAGAGGAAAAATACTCTTTAATATGGTCTAGGTCCCATTGAGAAAAGATGCCTCTAAGGTGGCAAAACTTATTTTTCTTTGTGACTGTCCTTAAATTTTATGCATAAAATTTTTTGGACAGCATGAGGAATGTTTTGGATAGTATGGCTTCTCCATTGTTTGGCTTCTTCATCATCATAGGATCATGTAGGATATCCATGCCATCCAATAATAGTGCAGTGATATGTCACCGACCATAGTGCAGCATTTATTAATTTTCCATTAGGGGATTTCCAAGTCCTTCATGTCATGTCTCCAATCATTGTCCATGTCATTAAGACCTTCATCAAGTGCCATCACCTATGACGTTATCAAGTGTGGTCATTCATGTATAGTCCTTCAATATCAAGGGTAAGGACATCATCTGATTTCTAGGCTTCTTCATCAAGAGTAATAACGTCATCATCATTTCTAGTTCATGGTTAGTTCAAGCATCTAGGACAAGACTACTTCTTAGTGGCTTGACATCATAATGGCATCATTAATAGCTTGTCATATTCATTAATGACATCCTTATCAAACAAGAGGGACTTGTCACCATGAGCAAGGACATCATCATATTATGCATCACAAGAATATTTTCCATCCCATTAATGCCATATTGACATCAATGACAACCTTGTTTAACATCTATAGCAAACTATTACATAATCGGTCTACAGTGTGGACAAGTGGCATAGGCAAGGTATCTCTCTCCTGACCTTCCTTACCAGCTAGCTATAGATGATGTCCACTTAACCTATGCTTGTAGAAAAGCCATGGACTCCCTACCAAAAAATGGAGTTGTCTTAACAACCCTTGATATACCTTGCATGTATCTACACGAGTATCTTTTAGCAGTACTCCCACTTTAAGTTGTGTACCTATTACAAGTTTGTTGGAGTTTGTTAGCCTTATTTAGAGTGATCCACTATGAAGACAATTAGTGTGTGGAGCCCTTTGACATGGTTAACATGTGCATTTTTTAGGAGTTCTAAGGAGATGAGAACCCAT
>CM076570.1:676178239-676379839 GCA_034641835.2 Pinus albicaulis
GATCATCAGGAGGACAAAAATATTAAGATAAATCAAAGAAGGGAAATGGAGGAAATGGAGACAGTGGAAAGTCACCATCATCACCCTCATCTTCATCCTCATCATCCTCTACTTCATCTTCAGTACATCAGCCATACAAGTCAAAGAACATTGGTAAAAGTCATTTTCTAAAACTTGATGTTAAGTTTGAATTGCCAATGTTTAATGGTGAAGTCAATGCAGAAAATATTGACAATTAGATTAGGCAATTGGAGGTCTATTTGAGAATTCAAAACCTTCATGATGATGATAGCGAAATCCAACTAGCTTCATTGATAATGGAAGGTGCAACTATTGTTTGGTGGGACACCAAGACAAAGGAGGAGATCAAGAAGCATGGTAAGATTATTCTATCATGGACTGATTTCATTATTGCAATAAAACAACAGTTTTATCCATTATCTCACATGCAGAAAGCCATAATTAACTGGAAAAATTTTAGACAATTGAAAGGACAAAATGTACAAGAATACACCCAAGAATTTAGGAGAAAAGCTCTCTTATTAGGGGTAGAATTGCAGAGCCAAGATACTTTGCTCAAGTACATAGGAGGCTTACATAGCTACCTAAAACATACTATTCTCATGTTTAACCCTACAAGCTTAGATGAAGTTTGTGTTCAAGCCACATATCTAGAAGCTAGAGGGAAAAATATTACTGATGAGGGTAGGAAGAAACCTTTTAAGGAGAAAAATAAAGAGAAGACCTAAAAAAGGTAAGGGAAAAAAGAATTCATTTGTCAAGAAAGAGGGAGAAAAAGTGGTTTCTAAACATTGTTCAAGAGAAGAACATGAAGAGAAAAATTGTTGGAAATTACATCCTGAAAAGAGACCCAAGTATAACAATAACAAAGGGAAGCAGAAAACTGCAACTACAACTCAAAATGACTTAGGAGAGGATTCAGGTGATGAAACAAAAATTACAGTCATGAGATTGAAGAACATGAAGGGGAAAGAAATTGAAACAAAACCCAGTACTAGTACATCAAATTGTCACATACAAGCTCCAAATGAAGAAGAGAGAATTGAATTATTTCATGTGAGGGTTATATCCAAACATACCAAGTTTGACACACTATTTGACAGTGGGTCACAAGAAAACTTAATCTTTGAAGACTTGGTCAAGAGACTTAATCTTGAGACCATTTCACATCCAAAACCATATCCACTTGGGTGGATTTGTAAGGATGCAAATTTAGAGGTTTCAAAGAAGTGCATATTGCGCTTTGCAATAACTGCACATTTTGTTGACAGAGTTGAATTAGATGTGGTTCCTCTTGATATTACAGGTATTGTGTTTGGAATTTCTTAGTTGTATGACAGGAAATAGATCTTCCATTTCCATGAGAAAAAATACCATTTATTCAAAGATGGCAAGTATTTCATTGTTAGAGCACATCGCAAGAAGACAAATATTGCAATGGTAAATGCTGGATAGGTAAAGAGGCTAGTGAATTCAAGTTAGAATTTTGTTCTTCTAATGATTAAGCCTAAAGCTGATGTTAATCATGAATAATTTGAACATTGTGATCATAAGTTGAAATCAGATTTATATGATGTATTTGATACACATCATGAGATGTTTCAGGAGCCAACAAGATTGCCTCCAAAAAGGGAGATTCAACATGAGATTCAGTTGCAACAAGATTGTCCTCTTCCAAACATTAGCATGTGTCACTTGTCGATAATGGAGAATGTTGAAATAAAGAGGCAAATCAAGGACATGTTGGAAAAGGGACTCATAAGGCCAAGCACTTTGCCATGCGGTTCACCCATAGTCTTGATTCTGAAGAAATATGGGACTTGGTGCATGTGTGTAGACTTCAGAGCTTTGAACAAGATAACGGTAAAGAATCGATACCCACTCCCAAGGATAGATGATTTGCTAGATCACCTGAAAGAAGAAAAATTTTTCACTAAGTTAGATTTACGAAGTGGATATCATCAGGTAAGAATTGCAGAAAGTGATATATGGAAGACTACATTCAAAACCAAACAAGGACTCTTTGAGTGGTTGGTTATAGCGTTTGGTTTGTGTAATGCACCGACGACTTTCATGCGTGTTATGGATAATGTTTTGCGTCCATTTCTTGATGACTTTGTGATTGTGTATTTAGATGATATACTTATTTTCAGCAAAACAAGAGAAGAACATGTCTTGCATGTGAAAAGAGTGCTTGATGTTTTGAAGAAAGAGCAATTATTTCTTAAGATGTCAAAGTGTGAATTCGGAAAGACTTCTCTGGTTTATTTGGGACACATTGTAGGCGGAGGCGAGTTAAGAATTGATCCTTCTAAAGTGGAAGCCATTGTGAATTGGTCCACTCCAAAAACAGTAATTGAGGTAAGAAGTTTCTTAGGCACAACTCAGTATTGGAGAAAGTTTATTGCTAACTTTTCTGCCATAGCATCTCCTATGCATGCAGTGACAAGTGTGAAGAAAGGCTTCCAATGGGGAGGTAAACAATAGCAAGCTTTTGAAGCTTTAAAAGACAATATCACTTCAGCTTCGGTCCTTGCATTACCTAATTTGAGACAAACATTCGAGATACAAATAGATGCTATTGATTATGCCATGGGCGTTGTACTCTTGCAGCATGGTAAGCCTATCACTTTTCATTCTGAAACATTCAATGGTGTTGTAACTAATTATCCTACATATGAAAAAGAGTTGTATGCATTGGTACAAAACGTTAAGAAGTGGAAAAACTACTTTATGGGTAAAGAGACGATTATACATACCGATCACCAACCATTACAATATTTGTTGTCGCAAACAAAATTGCAGCAATCACGACATTTCAGGTGGATGGGATTTCTTCAACAGTTTCACTTGGTTATAAGGTACAAGAAAGGTATTTTCAATAAAGTTGTTGATATGATTTCAAGGCCAATTATAAGTTCTTCTACTTTACTTAAAAATTATTCTATTGTACATGGGAGTTACATAGAACAGTATGCATCTGATGCTGATTTTCAAGATGTGTATGCTAGTTTTAGTGAAGGGAATCAAGTTGAGGAAAATGATTATCACATGCATAACAATTTATTGTTTCATTTAAGCAAGTTGTGTATACCACAAGGAGAGAGACTTAGTGTCATGAGAGAGGCTCATTCATATCTTATTGCTATATACTTTGGGGTAAGTAAAACAGTGGCATATATACAGAGGTATTGCTATTGGCCTCGCATGATAGATAGTGTGTCACGTTTTATAAGAGGTTGTTCAATGTGTGCAACAAGCAAGCCTAGAAATAGGAAGCTTGGGTTGTACACACCAATGTTGATACCATCAAGGCCATGGGAGAGTGTCTCCATGGAATTTTTTGGAGGTCTACCTATGTCAAGAAAACAACATGATTATCTTTATGTAGTTGTGGATAGATTCAGTAAAATGTGTATACTTATGCCATGTAAGAAAACCATTACTATTGAACAAATTGTTGAATTTTATTTTCAACATGTATGGGTTCATTATGGATTTCCAACTTCTATTGTTAGTGACAGGGATTCCAGGTTAATTGGGAATTTTTAGTCCAATCTTTGGAAGATGATGGACACAAAGTTTAAAAAGAGTATTGATTTTCATCCGCAAACTGATGGCCAAACCGAGGTGGTAAACAGAACCGTTGTGCATATTTTGAGAGGATATTGCAGCAAACATCCCAAGTTGTGGGATGAACAAATTCATTACATTCAGCATGCTTACAACCAATCAAAGCACTCTTCTACAAATACTTCACCTTTTGAAGCCTGCTTTGGGTATTTTCCGAAATTGCCATTAGACTTCCTCTCTAAGAAGGATGTTGCAATTAATGGGCATAGTGATATTGACAAGGCTCAAAATTTCATTGAGACAATTCAGATTATTCATCAACAAGTTCAAGAACAGCTTGAGAAGAATCAAAGAAAATACAAGGAGAGGCATGAAAAACATATAGTTGATCATAAGTTTCAAGAAGGAGATGAGGTATGGTTGCACATAAGCAAAGAAAGGATGCAAGGAGAAGGTAAAAAGCTTAAGCCCAATCGCTTTGGTCCATCAAGATCATCAAAAAATTTGGTAATAATGCATTTCAACTTGACTTGCCTTCATATATGCAAAATTATTCCATTTTCAATGTGGAAAATTTACATTTGTATGAGCCTCCTTTGATTGATGATCAAGGGAGTGATATTCAGCTGCCATCTATAGAATATTTCTTGCTAGAATTTATGGATGATCTCAAGGAGGATACCATCCTTAATAGGAGGACATGCACTTCTAAGAGGGGAAGTGTCGATTATCTTTGAATTGGGCTCAAGAGCAGAAAACCAAGTAAGGCAAGGCGGATGGAAGTTTAAAAATTGAGGGAGTTGTACCCTCATCTTCTGAACAGGTAATTAAAGTATTTTAGGGTGAAAAAGCTTCCTAATGGGGATGTGTGATCAAGAGATCATGTGTTTTGCTCAAAATTGAAAATGGTTGAAACTGTACCAAACCTGAATGACCGGATAGGTCTCGTCGTTTCGATTTCGGCGTCGTGAACGGTTCAAAAAACCAATGTCGTATGAGGAATATATCATCTTCTGATCGTTTTCCTAAAAAGCTAAAATTTTTATGACAGGAGTGACTGGGATGCCCAGTCAGCATGCAAGAGCACAGTCAACAAAAGAGGAATATTCTTAAGAATATTCCATTTTCTCAAGCCAGTGAGAGTCTTCCAAGTGGCACATTTTGATTCAATGGAGGTTGTATGTTATTTATTTTCATCCAATGGATGGGTGACATGTGGCCAGCCTTGAGGCTGCCATGTGTCCCCTGGACAGTGGTGTAAAATTTTATGAGGTCCGGGGGGTTCGACCCCATGACCTTCGACCTGCGTGCAAAGGCTTCTACCATCTGTGTTGTGTGTTAGATCTTAACACCTAAGGGTTGTATGTAATATTTAAAGTTTGAAAGGTATGTATGCGGGTTTGGGGAACGTCAGTGGCCCCAACCCACCGGCGGCCCCACGATGCGGTCACATGGAATTGCCACAACCGTGACATCAAACTTAATGACGACAACATTTTGAAAACCATTTCATGTTGGAGCATTGGTCACATTGTGATATATCCGTGCAGTTAATGTTTATGCCAGCAGTTTAAACTCTGAACATTTGTTACCACTGTTACATTGGTCACATGGTGGGGTTTACTCCAAAGTTTATGCTGACGGTTATACAAACTCTGAACCAAACTCTGGTTTTAACACAACTACAACCGCGGTTTCAGCATGGGGTTCTGCCAAGTTTAATGACCGTGGGGTTTCGGGGGTTGGCATGTTGCCACCCCCTCCCCAACATTACATATTATTGTTAAAACTGGTGGTTAAACTAGAGCGTGCCCCTAAAATTGTGAAATTTGGCTATTTTTTACTGCAGTTAGGTGCAATTCTTCACATTTAGTGGATATTTTGTAGCTGAGATTGGGAAAAGACAGTGGGAGGTCAATTTTCGACCAATTTGGGTGAAACAAGAGTCTACCTAGACTAATTTGAGAATGATGGAGCCACTGGTGCAGAGAAAACATCCCTTAGAGGCTTGTAAACACTTGTATTTTCATTTTTGAGCATAATGACAAAGAGGGACATGCCATTGGGAGCTAGACCAACAAATGTAGCCTAGGAGAGGTGAACTGCTTCATCATGCCTGTTGTGTTAAACTTATGTGTTACGTTATTTCTCTGTTATACACTGTTGTACAATGTTATTTAGGCTTATTTTCATGCTTTAAACTCACAAATTCATCTAAGTTTCATGGTTAAAATACTCATTCCTTAAGCAAACAAATGGAGACAAATTGTACATGTTTTTAATACTGAAAGGACACTTAGCACAGCAAACTAATACACTCCTTTCAGATCATTTACCCAATGATGTTGATCTCACTTGACCTTAAGTGTATGTTTCAAGTGGTTTCTCACAAATGCATTGGATATCCCTTGAGGAATGGCTTGGCCCTTCTTTAACATCATAAAGAAGATGTATAGCCCAACATGAAAGCACTTGTGGCCATTTTAGCCTCAATGTTTCCCCCTCAGAGATGAGTGTTGGCTCTTGAGAAGACTCCACGTGTATGTATGGACCATTTCATACCTCCATATGATGAAATGTTGAGGCAAGAAGTGGGGTGGTTGGTAAGATTAATGATATGGTGCAAATGACCCAAGATGCCCCTAGGATGGCCTTGTTTCTACTTGATGGGAATTGCCTTATCCCAAAATCTAAATGAGGATGGTGATCACTTGAGACACTTTGGGAGGGATGGAAAATATCTTCTTGATGATGACATAACACTCTAGGATTGCCACACCACTCATGAAAACTCTAGGATGATGACACATGGCCTTTTGATGATGGCATCTTAGATGAGGGATTTTAGCTTGGACATGCACCCATTCATTTTGATGAGATGTCTTGGAGTGAGGAGTATCTATTGGACCATTTTTCCACCTTGCTTGATGGAGGTTGCTCATTAGATGAGAATGACATCATTTTGAAGAGATATTTATCCCACATGTAGGAGAAAGAATGTCATTTTATTATGTTTTATCATTGTGTGATTTTTTCTTTAGTTCAGCTTGTGACCTATTAGCCTTGTTGAACACTTAAAGTGATTTTTTAGGGCCTTTGATTGTAGATTAAGGAAAATTTGACTTCATTTCAAATGATCATTTATTTCTCTTACAAATAGTGTGCATTAACTATCTCATTTTCTCTTGAGTGCAATGGTTAAGTAGGAGTGTGAATTGTCTTAGAGAGGAAATATTTTGCATGGAGAAGTATTTCTATGGAATGATAAAGTGATACTTGCTTGAATAGTGTAAGTTTACTGTTACTTTCTTCCATGTGGCATGAAATTGTTGAAATTAGTGTTTGTCACAAGCCATATTAAAAAGTGAAACATTTTTTTATGAACTCTTGTTTCTTATTCATTTAAGCAATTTTTTTCATCAAGTATCCGTCAAAGGGACTAGGTTTTTACTCTTTTGCCTTAAATTTCATAAAGAAGAAAGTCATTAAGGTTTTGAAAGTGAAGTGAATTTTTTGTGCACCCTCTCTATAAAAGGGCCTCTTGCATAGACCTTGTCATATTGACTCCATTGCTTGATTAAATGAAGGAATTAGTATTTATGTGTCGATCAACCTTATTTTTCTTTTTTTATTTGTTTTGTGGTAAACTAAGGTTATGGGTTGGTTTAATATACATTTTAGAGCATAATTGCACCTATATGTTATTGTCCTCTAAGTATGTATTGCATCTATTAATGTTTAAAAACAAAATATATCATTTTATGAATGTTTTACCCCTATTTCTAGGGATTACGTCTAGGTTTTATTTGATGTTTTGTACATTTTCAACCATTAAAAACATACTCTTGACCTATCCCTTGCTTACCTCCTCTAATAGCCAAAACCATTTTTTTATCTTACTATTAATAGGTTATTCTAATTGTTTTTATACTATTATGCATGTTGCAAAACTACATACTATTCTAATCCTAACTTATAACCACATTTTACTAGTTGATGGTGGCCAGCGGAAAAGTTTACTTGAATATATATGGACCTTATCTTGGCATTCAAGACTTTGTCGATGCTTGATGCAATTCCATAAACTCTCTTACAACATGTGCTTCTTTTTATTGAAGATCTTTATAGGTTGTTTTATTAGAAATCTCCTTAGAGAACCATTTGGCTTAGATCCATAGGCCATCCAACCTTTAAGTCTTGCTTGGTAAGCCTCCCTTGTGGGGATGATATCCGGCCACAAACTAGCAAGGAAGAAGCCATTGAGGTAATAGTGGTAAAAAATCTCATTATTTCCCTAAGGCCTAGAGTGCCTAGTGAGGCTTTACACTAGGTTGTTATATTTTTTAGTAACAATACCTATAAATCAGCATCTTCACATAACCATCCTAAATGATATGGCTTTGGATGAGGCTTAGTTTCAAGTCCCGATGTCTTAACAATTTATCAAAAAATGGGATAAGCTTGAAAACCACTATAAAAGAGTGTGTCAATCTTAGTATGGTTTGAGATAACTCTAATATGTAATAACTACTTATATTCATTTCATCATGCATAGTTTCATATTTTAAAAAATGGGTATCAACACTAGAACTAGTAGACGAAGACATACCTAGTATTCCTATAACTATGATCTTGGTTTCATCCCTTGAATCCAATCCTAGAACTTGTTGGATTGTATTCACAGTATTCTTATTTCCATACCTCTTTGGTATTAGTTTTAGATAAAATTTCCAACACTTGGCCCCAACATTTCCTTTGTTTTTGCATTTTGAACATGAAGACTTATCATCTTCTTTCATTGTGTTTTTTGCTTCATTTT
This sequence comes from Pinus albicaulis, assembly GCA_034641835.2. NCBI lineage: Eukaryota > Viridiplantae > Streptophyta > Pinopsida > Pinales > Pinaceae > Pinus > Pinus albicaulis. The sequence goes on from CM076570.1 coordinate 676,186,653, forward strand.
ACCCTTTCCTTTGTCCTTACCTTAAATTGGCTACACTGATTTTTTGGAGAAGTAATTGTCTTTGACATTTTTTCCCCTTGAGTTAATATGAGTGGCTTGAACACAAACTTTATCTAGATTAGTTGGATTAAACATAAATATAACATGTCTCAAATAAATATGTGTTGAGAAATCTAGGGCAACTAGATTAGGGGTGATTTCTCTTTACTTTGATAACTGCTTTTGATGTTCTTTACTTCAACTTTTAGTATTTATTATTAGCTTCTTCTTTCTTGATATTATAGTGTTCTTATCATTAAACAGTTATCAAAACATGAAGATCAATAGAACAAATGGACACATGATTTAGGCTGCTAGCCAGGCTAAAACCTCTCCTATAGAGGAAAACCCACAAGAAATTTTTCTCTTATATAATCTTCAAATGACGAATTGCCAGACCTTTAGACCCAAAGCTGAGACCCCTCCAAGACCAATTCAACCTTCTTTTAGATGAGCTTCTCTTTCACAAATTCAACCTAATTCAAATCTTCTTCATTTGCACAACTTCAACCTCTGCAACAAATTTTCGATCTTCACTGCATGTCTACACTTTTTCAACCCTCCCACAATTGCTGGAACTTCGGACATGTGGATGAGAAAGACTAGTTTAGGCTTCTTTTATTGTTTGCTTGTTTTTCTTCTTCCTTCTAGATAAATAGACTATAAAGCATGCTTCCTTTTATCAGATTTTTAGCCCTCTAAGGAAATTTGAAATTTGGTCATTGTAGCTGCAAAAACCCTAGCTTCTTCTTCGCACGTGTGAGAGAATAGAGACAAGGTTTTGGAGTTTCGTCTTCTTCCTTATATATTCCTTCATTTTGATTGTTGTTTAGATCGGATAGATATGCTTCAACGAACTTGATTGATTCTATCTTCAAATGAGGTTGAATGCTTTATATTTATACCTTTCATTGGAGCTCGAATAGCCCTAAACAGGATCGACTTGGTCTTGGAGGGATATTTTGACACATTTTGACTCAAAATTAATTATTTTGACTTGTTATAGGATGCCCAATAGGGTCTATTACATATGATAATCACTCTTTTGACTCTATACAAAGCTGACAAATCCTAGAAGCACACAATGGGTGCTTTGACCTAAAAAAAAATTGACTTTGATCATGAAACCCTGTGCTTTATAAAATGATAATAATAATTGTCTTTCTATTTTACATCAAATATATGAAATCTAGAACACATAATATATTATGAAGACTGAACCTAGTTACACATTTCAATGCTATGCAACCCACCAATATAGTTCAAATGAGTTTCTTGCATATAAAGAAGAATGCCCAATGTCAATGCCCTCTTTCCAAGCTTTATAATATAGTCTTGCACATTTTGTAATTTTTCTTTGCCTTAGATTTGTTGAATCCATTATTTATTATTGCACATATCCTTTTTTTTTTGTAAGTATCGCTAATTCTATTAATAATTAACATAGTAATACAGAGCTGCCACTTTCCCAGCTAAGGTAATCTGGGCACAGGGATTGATTGACAGGAAAAACCATGTTTTGGACTGCCCAACATGGGGAAACCAGTCGCAGAAGATTAACATTCGCCGCCCTTGTGAGGGAAACCGGCATTACATCCCAATAGTTTGTTAAAAAAACAAAAATTTTAACAAACCTCTCTGCAAGCAGAGGGTAAAAGCATAAGAAAACCAGAAAGAGCATGAAGACCTTGAACCTGGAAAACTAAAACCTCTGAGAAGTCTTCTGATCACTGAGCATCGGTGTCGGAGGGTGGTTCTTCAACGACTCTACAGCCCCAATCGTCTCTGCCTCCCTCATCGTCCACAGAAGGTGGTACAGTGTCTTTATCCGCGTGCTCGACATTCTGAACCTACATAGCAACGTTTGGGACAAGATTTAGCTGGGCTAAGTCTGTCGGAGCGGGACTGGGACCGGCGGGGACTTGGAAAGTGACGGAGGGCTCAGGAGCAGAAGGTGGAGGAAGCACAAAATTAGTGGACTCTTCGCAGACCGACACCGTAACAAAGGCTTTGAGAATCGGACGATCGAAAGAGCAATTGAAGGTGAACTCAGCACGTTGGGAAGACTGGCGGAGGAGAGAAGATGAAGGCGAGCGAGGGGCGGAGGAAGCTTCAGGAGGGCGCACCGGTGGTTCAGGAGGAGGCACGAAATGATGGCCACGAGGTCTGCCTCTGCGGCCTCTGGGTTCCGAAGAGAAATCTGAGGAAGATTCAGAGACAGGGGACGACGGGGAATGATGACTTCTGCCCCGAGTAGAGCCTCGACGACAGCGCATGCGCTGGTGTAGGCGAGGCATGGCGAGGGGAGTAGAATGCAACGGGCAAGAAGGTAGAGAATACACAGAACCACTGGAACAATGCAGTGAATTGGAGAAACAGAAATGACTCTGCGAGAAATGAAAATCTAGAGTGGTTTCCAAACAACAAACCAATTCACACCTTCTGCCAGTCTGCGTTCGCGCACTGGGCATCGAGCAAGCAGACGGGCAAGAAACACCGTGAAACTCAACAGCAGAGCAAACTGGGCAGGCGCTATGCATATAATCCCTGTCCATGCTGAGAGCCGAGGCGAAGCCGATAATGAACCTCCTGCGAAGACGATTCCAGAGATAGAATTTAAGATGGCGTGGGGTGGCGGATTGAATGCCGCAGTTATTACAGGTGTGAGAGGCCACATGGCCTGCCCCAATGTGCCACCTCGAGAGGCGACGAGGGACTTGAGTCCCAACACTGTGAACTGGAGGCAACCGCATCCGGTGGTTGCACATATCCTTAAGGATAAAATTTTTTATTTAATGCAACTTTGAATTCATACCATGAAGCCATCATTTTACCTTTCTTTAGAAGATATTATTTATTCTCACTCTTCCACCATATCAATCATGTGCCTCCCAATCAAAGAGTAGCTAGCTATATTTTTATTTCGTCCACAATATTTTGAACCCTGCAATATATTTCAATTTTCTTGCTCTCCATCATACTTTAACAAATCTAATTTCAAACAAGACATAGTTAAACTAGAATAAGCTCTCTATTGGTTTTTTCTATGGAATTGAAGAGGAACTTGAACTTGAATAAGATGAATATGAAGGAATTTTAGGAGGGTCACTACCACCTCTTTCTTCTTTAATTTTACTTAGGCATGCTTTGTTCTTATTTCGTTCCTTATATAATTCTTCTACCATGGTTTTCATCTCCAAAAAGCTTGATAAAATATCACTTTTGATTTGAAGGCATTCTTCCCCTTGGAGATTTCATTTCTTTCCTTTTGAATGCATGTCTTGAACCAATTTCAAGATTGTGCTCTTTAATTGAACCTTCTCCTTGCCTGAGCTTAGACCTGGTTAGCATTTGATACCAACACTTGTGCAAATCCAAATCAGCATATGGATTAATCTGTAATCAACAACTCTAATACTAAACTTGATTCAAAATTAGTGATAAATGATTCATTGTACTAACTTGGATTATTATAAAAAAAACTTATCAATTTCGTGCAATTATATTTAAAATTGGATTAATTATTAAGAACTAGCATTTAAACATTAAAATTTTAAACTAGAACTGAAATAACACAAGCAATACTCAACAAATTGATAACACACTTCATCCATATGGGTTATGTCTTCAATTCCGCTTCAAATGATGAACCAATCCATTTATAAAGATGCAAAGTGCATCGTTACACCTCTTTACATCAAATAATAACATAGTTACCGACCAAACGAGAACTTTACTGATTACCTGTTTTTTTTAGGTAGCAAAAAATCACCCGATTTTGAAAAGTGGTTATTCACAATAAACTTTTTTTTTAGAGCATATTTTTACGCCTTAAATTTTCTTATCTATCAAGTATGAACGTTTTTTTAAATATTACTGATTTTCATGATGATTTTAAAAAGCGTTGATGCAACATCAACCTATTTTTTTAGAAGTCTTATTTTTTACACTTCAAACTTTCTTATGTATCAAATATGAACATTTTTTTTTAAATGTTAGTGATTTTCATGTTGATTTTGAAAAGTGTTGACGCAACATTGACCTTTTTTGTTTAAAGAGTTTATTTTTTACAGTTTAAATTTTCTAATGTATTAAGTGTGGATAATTTTTTTTAAATGTTGGTGATTTTCATATGGATTTTGAAAAACATCAACTTTTTTTAACACATATTTTTGACACTATAAATTTACTTATGTCTCAAGTATGCACATTTTTTTAAAATGTTGATTATTTAACTATTTTTCAAGTTATTTTATTCATCTTCCTGTTTTTCATCCTAAGATGCTTGTTTTTTAAGGATTTTTCAAACATGTGTTTTTTGTTTTTCTTGGCAATGTTTTTTATAATAAAGCTTTTAATTTTTTTGCAAAGTTTAAAAGTAATAATAACATTAATATTTTGAGGTTGGGACTTTTTATATAATTAGTTATCACTATTTAATACTTCAATACACAAATAATAATTTTCACTAAAAAATAATAAATTTAAATACTCAACAAAAAATCCACATTTTACATATAGATATAATTAAAAAAATACATATTTCAGGACATTTTCGCTAAAAACGACATGTTAAATAAAATATTTTTATCAAAAAATTAAATAAAAAAGTTGGAAAAATAACAAATTTTATGAATTTTATATCAAAAAATGATGACATTTTAAGTTTTTTTTTTCCAAAAAAAAATGATTCGTAAAAATTTAAGTAAAAAATTTTAAAAAAAAATGTTAAAAAAAAAAAACAAAATCTTAAAAAATAAAAATTTAAAACATAAAAAAAAAAATACAAGTAAATTAAAAAAAAAAAAAAAAAAAAAAACATTATTATAAAACAAAACAAAAAAAAAACACACACACACATTAAAACAATTTTTTTACAAAAATTAAATAAACTAAAAAAACATTATTAAAAACATTAAAAACCTGAGGCGTGAGAGACCTAGGCACCAAAGTCAATTCTGAGAATTGACCTTTTAAATTTTTTAAATTTTTTTCTTAAAAATAAAACAAATTAAACTTATTTAAAATAAAAACATCAAAAAAAGTATTTGAAAAAAAAACAATAAATAAAAAATAAATAAAAAATTATAAAAATAAAAAATTTGATTAATTAATTAAATTAAATAATAATAATAAATTCCTTGATGGAGGTGAGTAACAGCAACAGAATTGTTCTCGTGGGAACGTGTTATGGTGAAGGATGAGCATGTGGAGTTGGAGGGAGGGGCAAGCCTCACAGCTGCCCAGAACTACCCAGAGTATGCAAGCGTTAAAGGACGATCGTGGGAAACATAATTTCGCCTTGGGGAAAGAGGAAGGTGGTGGAGGTGTGTTACACAACATTTTTTCACCATCCTTGCAATCCCTCACCTCGCATATTGGAGGGTCATTCCCGTGACTTGTGAACAGTGTCATACTTTGCAAACACTTTCTTTGCATCCTTCTGCATAAGGACATCATTTCTCATGTTGGACATTTCCTCAAAAAGCACACAAAACCTATGTTTTAGCCTTGACGTGGGTAGCCATTTCACCCCTCACACCGATGTGAAAGATTTGCACTAGAGCCTACGCCACCTGGCGCTCTGTCTCAGTGTAGTGCCCGCACCAAGCTATTTTAGGAATGTATTTTAAAAATTAGAGGCAAAATATTCCTTCTAACTACCTCAGGGATGAGTCACCGGAAGTGGTTAAGTTGATCAGCCACGGATCTCTCTCTTTAGGCAGTGGTTTCCACCTCCCATGGAACACTCCTTGAAGATAGGCCTCCCTTCCATAATTATAAGGATCCTAACCTCTCCCTCTCCCTCTATAAAAATAGGCCTTCTCCCTTTATGAAAGCTAGCGGGACTTGGAGAAGAATACTATAGCTGAGTAATTTCTATTGAGAAGGTAGAACCAAGGAGAACTCCGTAGAGAGAGTCCCATCCGAATTCCCGACGAGCCTTTGTGAGACGCGCTCCGCTTGAACCCTGTTGGAGGAGACCGCAACGTCGAAGCTTGGTTGTATTCTTCCTTTCATTTATTAATATACTCGACTATGGTGTTAGTTCCATCGTTGTGTTATGTTGTTTATTTAATGAAATTGATTTAGTCCTCTTCGACTAACTAATAGTTACGAATGTGAATTAGTATGTTGTATATTGTCGTTGTTTCTTGTGTGTGTGCAGGTGTCTGAGCGTGAAAGAGAGTGGATCGTGATCTGTCAAACCAAGAGCGAGAGGCAGCGAATCTTTTCAACGACAATAACAACATAGGACCTCATATAAGTCATCTATCGAATCTCCATCCATTTGTTAACTAGGAATCAATATTATAGCTTGTTTTGTTTGTTGCTAGACCCACCCTAGGGCTAGTGGGATCGCCTCTATCCGCAGAAGGGATTTACCTCACCAACAAATTGGCGGCTCCGCTGGGGACTAGTGCGAGTTTGTCTTTCATCCATTAGGTCTTATTTTTGGTCTTTGCTTGCTTATTTTTCCTTTTCTGATTATTCTGGTAAGTCTTAGACCCTTGTTCAGCCCCAGAGGATCAGATTTGACCTCTGTCTAACAAAATTTTTCCCTTTTGCCTAAGTGAACTGGCTTGGCGCGCTTTCTATTCAGACAGTCGCGCTGATTTGCGCTAGTTGCTAGTGTTGCACCGGCGCCATCCCCTGTTTGGCGTTGATTACAGCCAAACAGCCGCGCCAACCCCTGTAGGTTTGAGGGTTTGGTCTGTTTTGAAGATTTTTGGTCAGTACTTTTGCTTCTGGGTTATTTTTAGGTATGTCTTGAGTGCTTTGGGATTGTTTTTTAATGTGATCAGCTTTCTTCCTTCAGTTGTTTGTCCATTTCCTATCAGCATTGCAGCCTTAGGGTTTTTAAGTGCTTTGGTATGCTGAGCCTCCTTTAGGAGTTTTAGTCTTATGTTTCGCAATCAACTTCATTCCCTGTTTGGTTGCATTCATCTCCCTTGATCCATTTGAGTGATTGCATTGATTGAATGATTCTTGACTCTTTTGTTCAATTTTGCTTCTTGTCACTCTAAGCATAGATCACACTGCTTGCATGGGTTTGTTTTGAAATATTTCTTCAATTTGAGAGATTGCAACGTTGGTTTAAGTTTTGTTATGTTTGTTTTGGGTTGATTGAAATTGTTTTGCTTCAACTCTCGCATTAACTTTCTCGAACTAGTGTTTTGGTATGTTTTCATGTCATTTAGTGCACTGTTTGCTCTATTACATTGAAAAACAAAAAAAAACAAAAAATTGTTTGCATTGTGAAATTGAAAGTCTTTCGCATATCTAGCATTGGACAATTCTAGGAAAGATTTCTCGTTTTCATTAGCTTTCATCGGATACTGTAGTGGATGCTTTCGCGTGTTCTTATTATTTGCTATCACTTGAAAACTCCTAAATTTATCGTAGATAGCTTTTTCATCGAACGAAATGGTATCTTTTGGCATGTAGCTTGCATTTAGGGATTTTTGAGATCCAACATTCGATAGGACCTTGGAATTGAAACGTAAATACAAGATCAGCTTAAAATTTACTCAATTAACCTAAGGCAACATTGAAACCTAACGAAACATCTAGTGGTCGAAGTTAGAGACATGTTCCGGCGTCTTTAAAACTAGCAGCTATCACTCGCCATCTGGCTTCAGACAGCACTAGCACGGACTTGCGCTCCCCATACCGTCGAGTATATAAAGGGAGACCCCTCTAGGTTCCAATCCTTTTATCTGTAGGACGCCAAGTCTGTCGCCTTGTAACCGTGATACATCGAACACAGCATTCGGGGAGACTACCTGCACGTACGTCAAGTCCTTGGTCAATTATTCTTTCATTAATTGATTACCAAGGTGTATATGGCAGTTCACAGAAACCTGGTACACCCTTTTACCTAGACTACCTGAGCAGTCATTTTCGATCTTTACTAACTCCATAAATTTGAAAAAGATCATCGAGCACTTGTCCTTTCACACTCGCTTAAAACTGAAAGTGACTAGAGTCATCTTTTGCCTATTTCTTGACTCTTAAAACATGAAACAGTGAATTTTTGGTTTCAATGTGGTAAAATAAACTACCTACGATTACACGCCCATTAAAGTTTGATCGCTTGGCCTGTCTTTGTTCACCTTGGATTTTGTCCAAGAGTCTTCGTTTTCGATATTTTTTTCCATTTTTGGTGTGCTACAGTCACAGTGGTGGAACCATCGGTTTCGTCTAGTGGTAGTCCTTTCTCGGACGATTCATCTGAAACTTCTCAATCCTCTAGGTCTTTCGCGCTTCAGCAGCCTATTCTCTCGTTAGAGTACCCTTTTGGAGAACCAGTTGAGTTCACTTGGCCTCTTTCAAAATCTTGGTTTAGGTTTGGGTCGGGGAACATTTTCCCCCCCTTACATTGGGATCGTCGTTTTTGGCTGCTATCATACCTCCTAGTCCCCGTAGTCTTTTACAAGGTCTCACGGCAGATTTAGACATGGACTCGTATGATCCTATTGGCAGTGAGGTAATTCCTGTTTCTGATGAAGAATACCAACTTTTTCTGGAAAACATCCCTCAAGAGTCTGCCCAATATTCACCATCGGTGTCACTTCCAGCCGGATATAGGTCTTTGGGTCAGATTATGGCCGGTATTGCCTCCATGGCAGCATCAAGTCCATTGAGGGGGCCGGTCCTTCCATCATTAGGGATGTTTCCTACAACACCTGTCTCGTCGACGCCTTTTGTTACGTCTGTCCCAACTAGACCTACTGCCTGCGTGGCTGCATCGGCACCGATTGTCACCACTCAGTCGTCAAGGGCTTCGCCTTCGGTACACACTTCAATTGCCATGGCAATCCATGACGGCCTTTCTTTCGAGGAGTATCGGCTGGCTATTCAGCAGCAGAGCTCCTAGACTTACCAGTCCCCTCAGGATTCTGGTGATCCTTATCTTTCTCATTATGATGCGGTCGGTAACCCAATTTATTCACTTTTGTTTCATTATGATGAGTACGGAAACCCTATCTATTTGCCTACTCCTGAAGCTTATCGGTTCCTTTCCAGTTTTAGACCTGCCTTGCATGTGCAACCTTCTAACCAACAGGGACAACCCTTTCAGGGACAACCTTCGGTTCAGCAAGGGTATGCTTACGACCCACAAGAACAACCTTTGGTCTAGCAAGGATTATTTTATGGCCCGCAAGGGCAACCTTATGATCCACAAGGCCAACCTTTACAAGGCCGGCATGTGATCCAACCTGGGCAACCCGAAGGACCTACTGGGCAACCGATATATCAACCAAGACCTTCATATGGTCCTAGGGGGGAAATTTATCCATCTCAAGAGCAACCTTTCATGCAACCACAACAGCCATACCTTCCCATTAGTCCAAATGTTGCACAGCCAGGACCATCTTATGGTCTTGCTCCAGGTCAACCCATTCATTAGGCATAACCTGGCCCATCGTAGCCATCAGACCAACCTGCTCTGCAGGGGCAACCTGGTGGCCCTCATCAGTCAGGTCAACCTACTCAGCAAGGACAACCTGCACAGACATTTCACCCTGCTCAACAACCGCTCTACTCTACACCGCAGTCGAGTCAACCTGCGGGCCCGATTTATCCAGCTCAGTAGGGCCCTACTTATCAGCAGCTCGTTCTACCCCAATGCACTTATTACCCTCGAGTTCAATATCGACCAGTATACAATGCGCCTCAAGAATCTGCTTATTACCCAACCGCCAAGTCATACTTACATTCCGCAGCAAAATCTTTATGCTGCTCAATCAGGACCCTCATATACTCAAAATCAGTATCCTGGTCCTCAAACTCAGTATCCTGGTCCTCAACCTCTGTATCCTGGTCCTCAGCCACAATATCAGTCGAACTATCCTGCTTATACCCCTTATGGTTTGAATCCTTCGGGACAGAACCAATGGGGGCAGAGTTACACTCAACCAGGATGGAATGTGGGTACGGGTCCTTATCGAGGACCTGTTATGCCTTTCAACCCTAAATTACCCTTTCTCGCCACGTTAGAATTACCAGATGTGTCCAAACTAACCAATGATCCAATCCTTCATAATCTGTATTGGCCTCCGGTTCCAATGAAGGTTCCTAGTGATTGCCCCAAGTTTGAGGGAAAGTCTGGAGAAGACCCCCAAGCGCATGTTACGACATACCGTTTATGGTGTTCTTCCAATTCTTGGGTGGATGACTCTATTTGACTCTGTATTTTCCAGTGAACTCTCACTGGAGCTGCTGCTAAGTGGTACATCGAGCTGTCTCGCAGTATCTTTCAAGATTTCAACTCTCTCGCTATGGTGTTCCTTACTCATTTCCAGTTACTGGTTCGTTATGAAGTCGGGATGCATCTCCTAACATCTTTGAAACAAGACCGCGCTACCCATATCTCGGAACACATTCATGAATGGATACGTCGTTTTCGCCTGATCAAATTCGAAATTCTTGATCAGCTTCTTACTCATTGGTTCACTACCTCTTTTGTCAATTAGATTGAAAAAGACATAGCCATGGGGGCATGTGTCACCGAGGAATAGGCCATTTCTTGTGCCCAGTACCTTGATTTAGTGTACTCTCAATCATGCATATTGTATGATATCTTGACTGATGCCACGCAACCTGGGACTTCTAAAGAGCCAGCCACCCCATCCGTCGATGGCGTTATTGGTTTTGTGTCTCAGACTTCACGTAAGTCTCCCTCTTCCAACACTGGGAAGCAAAAATCAAATTGTTTGAATGATTCTGCTCCTCAGCCTACCCCAGATTCTGGCAAAACCTCGAAGGTCAATGTCGTTCAGGCCAATCCTGCGAACAAGACATCCAAGGGGAAAAATAAGGGCAAAGGCAAGGCCAAAGCCGATGCCCCAAAACCAGACTCGTCTAAACCTCGTGCTGATGATGGTTCACAACGCAAGCCGAAGTATCCCTGTCTAATTTGTGATGAGGAACACTACACTAAGGATTTTCCTAGACGAGCTAAAGTTAGTAAATTTCTCAAAGGCACTAAGATAAATTTGGTTGTCCTCAAAGAACCTTTTCTGTCTCAGCAAACACAGATGGTCGAGCAACCTGCGCCATCTGCACCGTTTGGCTCTCAAGTGTTCATCATGAACCGTTCTGCACCCGTTTCCATCACTACTCGGTCGAAATATTATACTAGATCACACTAGGCAACTGGGAAAGAGATCGTTGATGGTCCTCCTCCCCCACCTGCCTCTGGTCCTCTTGAGATTGAAAGGCCTAGTGATGAACCCGTTGTACGGCCACCTTCTAAAGGTGTTCTCCGAAAATCTTCTTATAATCCTAACGCCTGTGCTACTCAGCATTACAGTATTGTTGAAGATTTAGCATAAGCGCCATCCGCGATGTCTGCATTAGAAGTACTTCAGAGTTGTTCGTCTCAGCGGAAAGCGTTATTATCTATGATCGATGGGATTGATCATGTTGATTCTAGCCTTCTCACTTTCAACTTAGAGAATTTCGTCCCCCGACTTCCGCACCAGATTGCGCTTGTTATACAAGTCAGCATTAACGGTCTCAACATCCATAGAGCCATTGTGGACGAAAGTGCATCCACCTATGTCATGTCATCTGCTTGCTGGAAGGCTATTGGCCCTCCAGCCCTAACTTCGTCACCCAATCCCCTTGAGGTATTTGATGGAAGGGAATTGAAACTCTTGGGTGTTCTCACCAGCTTGCCAATCACATTGCAAGAAAATATGGTCAATGTCGAAGTAGAAGTAGTTGACGCTAAACTCAATTACAATCTTCTACTCGGTCACAGTTGGACTCACGCTATGTTGTGCATTCCGTCCACCCTCTTCCGTCTTCTAAAGTTTTCACACGAGGGAAAAATCATTACTGTCGACCAGTTTTCGTTCTTTACCTCGTCTTCTGAGAACAATGTTCCATACGTCGATCAGATTCCTTCTCCCCCTGACAGCGTAGGGTCGAGTCTTTTCAAAGACCTCGCCCTCATGGGTATCTTTCCCCTTTCGCCACCAAATTTCGTTCAAGTTAATATGATCTCTCGGTCGAATGACCCGTGGATTGTCCCTTTACTTGAATAGGTTGATTCATTTGGGGATTCGATACCGATTAGTCCAATTGAAATCAATTATTGTGAGCTTGTAGTTGCATCAGATTCTCCCCCTTCTGAAGATGCTCCTTTGAGCATGTCTCTCAACATTTATTCTCAAAGCCCCTGGCTCGGCGATACAGGTTCGCTTGATCCTTTGAAATAAGTGTTTCCATACGATGAGGCTATAATGGAAACCATGTCTCTCGAAGATCTACCATGGAGCAATGGGCATCATCATTCCTCGTTTATGCCTAGCCTAGGGGCAATGTGTAACTGTCTTGAGCATTTTGCATCTCAAGTTCCTTCTATGCCACTTCAAACGCCTATCTTGACTCACGAAGTCTTCACTGAAGGTAACTTGAGTAACATCACCCAGATGATGCCTATCGACATTTCCGTGAAACCGGGAATTGTCGAGAACATCCATGTTGGAGTCACTTGCTCTTCCGATGAAGTACAAGTGTATACTAACCTCTTTCATGAATTTCGTGATGTTTTTGCCTATTCCTGCGAAGAGATGCCTGGAATTGATCCTAGTATTGTGGTGCACAAGATTCCCACCTACCCCGGTACGAAGCCTGTTCACCGGCGTCTTCATCCAGTGCATCCTCGGAAAGTCGCCGCCATAAAAGATGAAGTTGAAAAACTTCTCAAAGCGGGTTTCATTTATCCGATTCCTCTGAAAGAGTGGGTTTCTAACATTGTTCCTATGGATAAGAATCAGGGAACAATTCATTTCTGTGTTTACTATTGCGATATTAATCGAGCCTACCCTAAGGATAACTATCCCACCCCTTTCATCGATCATATCATTGACGATTGTGCAGGGAGTGAGATTTTTTCCCTCATGGACGGATTTTCTGGCTATAATCAAATCAACATTCTCTTGTCTGATCAACACAATACCTCTTTTATCTGTCCTTGGGGAACATTCACTTATAAGAAACTCCCTTTCGGCTTGAAGAACGTTGGGGCTACATTCCAGCACGCGATGTCTTATGCCTTCTACGATATTCGTCATATTGTTCAACCATACTTGGATGACCTTCCGGCTCATTCAGCTGCGCGAAAAGACCATCTGGCCCATCTTCACCAGATATTTCTTCACTGTAGACGCTACAACATTCGGCTCAATCCACATAAATGCATCTTTTGCGTTGATTCCGGTAGACTTTTAGGGTTTATCTTATCCAAAAACGAAATTTTCCTTGACCCACTTAAGGTTGAGGCTATGTTAATCTCCCCTCTCCATCCTCGTTACACCAGCTCCAGAGTCTACAAGGGAAAGAAAATTTCTTACGTCGTTTTATCCCGAAATATGCCGAAGTAGCCAAAGGGTTCACGCGACTTTTAAAACAGGACATCCCTTTCTGTTGGGATGAGATTGCTCAGCAATTTTTTGATACACTTAAGACGTTGCTTGTCAACGCTCCTCTATTACGTCCTCTAAATTATCATCGTGATTTCACCCTCTATCTAGCTTCTGCCTTCAGTACGATCGCCATGGTTTTGGTTCAAGATGATGATGACGGTACCGAGCATGTTATTTACTAGTCTCGAAACCTTCTCGACCCTGAAAAGGGTTATGCACATGTTGAGAAGTTGGCGCTGGCTGCGGTCCAGGCCATCCAGTGTTTTCGTCATTATATCCTTTTACGGACGGTAACCGTGATTTCTGATTGTAACCCCATGGCCTATATTCTGTCTCGACAGTTACTGGGGGAAAATACTCGAAGTGGATCGTTATCCTCCAAGAGTTTAATTTGGAATTTACTGCCGCCAAATCAAATAAATCACTTGTTTTCGCTGATCTGATTTGTTCTCTCCCCGCCGACTCTGCTCCTTCTTATTCCGAGGATCATATTCCGGACGAAACCCTTTTCTTGATTATCACCCTCAATCCATGGTACAGTGATATCATCGTTTATCTCCAGACTTCTACTTTTAGATCTGATTTGACTAAAGATGCCTGACGTCGCATTCGGCATCGGTCACAACCTTATCATATTATCGGAGATACGCTCTACCGTGTTGGAGTCAATTCTGTACTCCGCCGATGTCTGACCCTCGAGGAATCTGAGAAAGTTTTAAATGACTGCCACAGTGGCGCCTGTGGTGTTCACATGTCCGGTTATGCCACCGCACAGAAGATCCTTCGTGCTGGCTATTTCTAGCCGTCCATTTTTAAAGACTACATTGTCACAGTACGCAAATGTCATGCATGCCAGATATATCAATGCAAGATGCGTGCACCACCTGTTCCTTTACACCCTGTCATTACCGTTGGTCCTTTTTCCAAATGGGGCATCAATTTTATGACGTGTAACCCTCGCTCGGTCGGGGGGCATGCCTATATTATCGTCGTCGTCGATTATTTTACAAAATGGGCCAAAGCAATGCCTACACTGGTTGCGAACGGTAAGACAACAGTGCAATTCATATTCGATCATATTATTACCCAGTTTGGTTTCCCTCAAGCCATCGTTACCGATCATGGTTCACATTTTTAGGACTATATGATAGCGGAGCTGACGTCTAAGTTGGGTCTGCGTCACGACAGCTCAACGCCATATTACCCTCAAGCTAATGGCCAGGTTGAAGTCGTAAAAAAAAGTTCTTGTTACGATGCTTCAATGAACAATTGGGATCCATAAATCAAATTGGCATCTCATGTTGTTTTTAGCTCTATGGGCTTACCGAACATCGACTGAGAGTGCAACCGGATTCACCCCGTTTCAGTTGGTGTACGGTCTGGAAGCTACTCTTCCGATTTAGTGTGAAATTCATTCACTCAAATTATCTGCGGAATTACTGCCTAATACTTCACCTGAGGAAGAGAATCTCCTCTATTTAGAGAGACTGTATGAAACTCGTCGCTTAGCTGCTTTGGTCATCAAAGCACAAAAGAAGCGAGTCAAAGCTCACTTTGACCAAACAGTTTCCCCTCATTCTTTTATCGAAGGCGACCTCGTCCTCCTGTACGACCAAGCCAATGACAAGCTGGGGGCAAGTAAATTCCAACCCATGTAGCATGGGCCCTACATCGTCAAACGTGTGTTACATAATGGGGCTTATGAGCTTATTGATTATAAAGGTTATCCCTTAGCACAGCCCAGAAATGGGTTGTATCTGAAAAAGTATTATGCTTGATTCATTCATGCATGATATGTGTACATAGGTGATTTTTTAATTTTTTTGCATGTTTAGGTTTGATGTGCTTTGTAAGCTTTTTTCTACTTATTGGGTCTTGCTTGTTATGCAGATGTCTATTGCCTCTTATGTCGGTTTCGCAGATGGTGCTTCCCGTAGTACCAGGAACTTGTCTTCGGCAACCTGGGTAATTTATAATCTTGCTGGTGAGTTGATTAACCTACAAGGTATTTGTCTAGGACCAACTACAAACAATGTCATTGAATATAGTGTTGTTTCGGAACTATTAAATGAAGCGGTTAACCTCGGCATACGTGCATTGCTTGTAAATCTAGATTCACAGCTTGTTGTTCTTCAACTTAAAAGTCATTATTCAGTTCGAAACCCATGCATTTTGAGATTGTATTTACGTATTTGTTTGCTTGAAAGACAGTTTTATTTCATCACATATCAACATATACCAAGACGAATGAATACATTAACTGATGTAGTAGCTAACATTGTGTTAGATAGACATTTGCGCAATTTATAAAACATCATCATATGTAAATAGACCCATGTAGAAAATAGATATATATATATATATATATATATATATATATATATATGTATATATCGATTGTTTACAGCGTGTGCATCATAAAAACCCAAAAAATATATATGTATGTTTCAGTTACATCCCGAGACAACATGTCTCTCAAAATATGTGGAAATAAAAGCCTAGGTGCCTAATCAGCATGGTGCTCATGATAGCACGTCACCGCCCGTACCAACCGCCTCAGCAAGTGGTGGATACGACTCGGCACCCCTACGGTATGCCTCTGGTAGGCCCGAGGAACATCATCAAGGCGAGCATAGTCCAAAATCCCATGGGTGATCCCCTCCATATTTTGTACTATCTCCTCCCCCTCGCCGCCCTCACCATGAGGATCAAAATCACGAGGAGTTCGCCTCGCTATCGGTGACATACCTGCAGGCCTCTCTAGACCAATATCTGCATACATATAATATTAACTATCAGAACATGCATATATACCAAAAAATCATAAACTCATGAAAATAAAAAATGAGTCTAACCTAGTTATTCGTCCCAATCCTCTCCCTCCGGGAGCGGGAGGTCTGGATCACCGGTGAAGTCTATACCAGATTAGGGCCAGTCCTCCACGACAATCAGTTGTCGGCGGAGCCAATCAAAGAATTCCGACCTCCAGGACATCTGTTGGCCGCCCCCTGCTCTGGGCATCAACGCAGTCCATCGGGCCATCCGTGGTTCTCTGGGTGGTAGCATCAGGACAATGACCTCCTGGCGCTGGAATATCGGTAGTCGTTCCAAGAAGAATGATACCAAAATTGATCCATACCCAAACTGCTTCAGTTTGGTCTTCTTACACTTGGTTAGTTGCTACTTAATGTTAATAGCCATGGCCTCTGCCTAGTTGTAGAGAGTCGGGTTCAGGCAGTCTATGGCAAGAAGCAGTTGTGTTTTTGTGGCTTCATGCGGTGCTTGCGATCCTACAGCCCGCGTGATAGTGTGCAGCACTACTTTTAGTGACAGATCTGGGATGGTTTGGATGTCAACCTTTCCACTCCTTGTTCCTTTTCGTGCCCCTCGGCACACTCTGTCAATCACCATCCCCATGCTTTCCCCGGAGGGACGGGTACCGGTCAGAATAGGGACTGCACCCCTCCGCGACAATCCTGTGATAAAATATACATCGGAAACTTCGATTTCAAGTTCCTAATCTCGAAGCACGATTTTTTCTTGGTCTTCATCCCATATGCTTATCAAATACTGAAGCAATTTCGGCTGAACCCAAAGGCATGGTGTTAGGAATAATTTCTTTAGCCCACAATCTCTGAGGGCATCCATGCATCGATCATTATCCATGGCAAGTTCATCTTCCTCACTGTTTTCCCTCTTTTTCCATTCAATCACCATTCTTTCTGCTTGGTACCTGCACACATTGTTCATATGAGCATTGTTAGTCTACTTGGGCATTAAAATTTGCAAACAAGTGATTGCATTTTCCTTAAAATTATGCGGATTTTTAGGTTGCGCGGTTGGCACCACTGTTTCGCAAACAGTCACGCCAATGGGCGCACCCTCTGTGTAAAAAATGGGCGATTGGCGCGAGCCTGTGCCCGAAACCCGCGCCAACCGCGATGCCCTAATTTTGATAAATCTTCTCCTAGGAAATCAAAATCACATGTACAAGTAATGAAATTTAGCTTAAAATATGGGAAATGGTGTCGGCTCTTACCTGAGACTGATGGAATCAAGATCGGTTCGCTGGATCACTCGCAATCGTCGCCACAAGATCGCAAAGCAAAATGGGTCACTGTTGCTCCACAAAGAGGTAAAATTGAAAAGTAAATAAGTTCATTTTATAACTTTTCAGAGTTTTAAATTAGGTTTTGAAACATATTTGTCAATTATTTTATCATATTATTTTCGAGAAATGGATTTTACACATGTCTCTTGTGCAGCAACAAGTTTTTTGCATGGTTATGATGAAGTAAAGAGTTATATTTTATACTTTTTAGGAATCGGTAAAAACACGAAAAAGTCACCGCTGGAGTCATCTTTCAGCTCTTTTCTGACTCTCTAGAACTGAAAATACTGCCGAGACGCTTGTCGTTTTGAACTCGTTAAATGGCTGCAAAACGATATCTACCCAGTATATGTTTACCCCTTTTTCGGGCTGGAATAGATTATTTACGAAAAAGGAATACCTTAGCGTATCGCGACTAAGAGGTTCTCTCGAATGATGTTTTCTACCTTTTCGGATCTGGGAGACTATTTACGAAAAGGGCCTTGCTGGAGTTTTCTTTTCCTCTTTCTTTTCAAACTCTCTAAACATGAAAATATGTCGAGTTCTCCCTTTGTCAAACTCGTTAAAAACTGATCACATCGGACTCCGTCGTTATGACGTTACTTGAGTTCCTCCTTCCTAGGGCTCGTAAAATGTACTAGGTTGGATTTGTCCGAAGGACAAACTTACATCGCAAGCATATGTTATCCCCTTCAAACTTGTTTAGAGAAATAATTGGGGTACTTACCAGAAATGGTGGGGGGAAATGGAACCAGAATTTAGTCAACGGGTAGTATGTCACTCTTGAACATGACACTTGTCTGCATTCGTGTCAGGTTGGAAACATCTCACTTCGTCATTTGTTTGCCTCCATGGGTTTGGGTAATCTATTTTGACTGGTCATCTGCTCTTTGTCGTGTCACCATTGTTAGACTCGGTCTTGTCAGTCCTCCGTTGAGTCAAATTCACCAAAGTTCATTTCTCGTCATTCATAGTCATTAATGCAATTTTGGTCAAAAAGATTCATTTCAGTTTCTCAGTCTAGGGTTTGGTCCTCAGAAATGTCGAATAATGCCCGCAGGCGATGAGGATGGTTTTCAAAGAAGTTCTCAGAACAAAATTTCATCATCTAGAGTGATTCTTCTTCAAAACCCTGTTTTGAAGAAGAAATCATTAAATTTGTTTTTAAATATGTACAAAGTTTTTCAGTTGAAGATGTTCACATGCAGCCTCTCCTGGTTTTTGCTGAAACCCACCGCCAATCATCCCTGCAAGCTGACAAAGCAAGTTCATTTCAACCAAAGTCAAATGGAGACAAGAGATATGTGAAAGTGCTAAAGCATTATAACATTGAGTTTTTATGAGTGGAATTTCAAAGCCTTTTGTACATATATCATTATGATGTTTCAACACTCCATATGCACACTAAAAACATCATTGAGACCAAGGAAATAATGGAGAAAACAATGGGTGAACGAATTCAGTGTTTGGAAGCTACAAATGTGTGTGAAGATTGCGCGCGGCGCACAGGAGAGAGGCGCGGCGCACTGGGCGAAAATTGACAGTGTTATTTATAATTGGCGCAGCGCACCAAAGCAACGCGGCGCGTTGGGCATGCGCGCGGCGCATTGAGCCCCCAGGCCTGAAATTCAACACCGCTTTGTGATTTTTTCAAAATATCTTTCCGCTCCAAGCTGGGGCCATTGCGGGGTACTCTTTGCCGTGGTTACTAAAGTGGGCAAACGCCATGGGTTTTCTAATTCAGCTGCTCGCAGCGAGACTGGGCGTCTGCTAGCTGGTGTTGGTATTGGTATTACTTCTTCTATCTATATTTCTAAGGTGTCGCCAACAGATATTCGAGGTGCACTTGGATCAGTTAACCAGATTTCCATCTGTATGGGAATATTAATAGCTCTAGTGGTTGGTTTACCTTTGGCTGGAAATCCATCATGGTGGCGTACCATGTTTGGCATTTCTGTCATACCAGCAGTACTGATGATTTTGGGAATGGCCTTCTCTCCAGAAAGTCCACGTTGGCTCACTAAGTGGTTAGTGTCGGCATAGCACTGTTTGTGTTTCAGCAGCTTTCTGGTATAAATGCAGTTATATACTACTCCACGTCAATATTTCAAAGTGCTGGCATAGCCTCTGATATTGCGGCAAGTTTGTTTGTGGGAGCCGCAAATGTAATTGGCACAGTAGTGGCAACTTACTTAATGGACAAACAGGGGAGAAAGAAGCTGCTGATAACAAGTTTTACTGGAATGATCTGATCTATTGAGGATTTTTTCTTATGGAGCTATTCTTTAGTATTCGAAATGTCATTTCAGAGCAACCAAGGATTGATTCATGCATTCTATCTTGGTATGTCAATGTTGCTAAGAAATCAATTTGAAGACGATGAGCATCTTATCATCAGAACGGAGCTCGAGGACATTATAACCAACTTCCAACTTTTGCCCGAAAATCCCTGCAAGTAAAATATCGTATAAATGTGAGAAAGAATCTTCTGATACATGGATTAGTGATTTATTATAAAACTCTACATGTCATCATTTATTTCTTCAACAAAGAATCTCTCCAACAGGCTTAAAAATAATTTTCCAATCAATCTGACAAGGGTGCAATCAAACACGTTCCGAATTTCAATAAATAGATAGAGGGGTGTAATATCCAAAGATATGTATGAAGGTGTTTGAGCTATGATGATTGAAAATGATAAGTCTCCTAAATTAAATGAAGTCACAAACGAGAAAGCTAATTTTGGTTTCAAACCTTTCAAGGAGGAGTTTGAACTACAACCACCAGCAGAGAACAAAACATCAAGGCGTAAAGTCAAAAACCGAAAGCCCAAATTAAACAAAGACATCTACCGTGGCAAAGAAATAGGAACAGATGGTCTATTTCTGACTTCAGTTACGATTCAGAAGGGATATACAGCTACAGTTTTCGCCTCGGCATTGGTTATCATCATATTTCATATGTAATGCTACCCCTTTTGAGAACAGATGACTGGCTCTTCATCCTTTGTTTGTTAATAATGATTAAATCATCCCTCATTTTGAGTCGATCAGTTTTCCTACAGATAGTCTTATTTATTGTTGTAGAGGGGAGTTTTTTTTTGGGAGCAGTAGGGAGAAAAAATCAGTGTTTCATTGTACAGTTTTTTGACAGAGAATTAATGAAAGTTGCAGCTCTGATTCATAAGATCCATGTGGTAACGACTTAGCATGTGTTTCTTCTTTTTGTTTTCATATGTATCCTGTTATGTTTCACAGTTCATTAATAATCATTTCAATTTGAATGCTTCTGAGTAAGAAAGGTGGAATCCAATGTATTGCTCTGCCTTGGAGAAGCGTTCATGTTTTGTGTTTCTTCTTCTGTCTGAAAAGGATTCATTCATAAATGCCCTTTTCAGCTTCCTTAACAATCCCTCCACTCCATATAATTTCAATTTGGATGCTTAAGCTCTTGCCTATCTTGCCTCATGAGATAATCTGCGTCTTTCATTTAATTTCCCTGCTCATGCTGTCCTTTGTCCCCATACTGCCCAGAAAACCCAGTCATTTATCAAAATACCCTTTCCTAGCTATTTATCACCAAAATCGTGATTCATTATAGGTCATTCCGGCCTCCCTTGAAGACCCTTGCCGAGACAGAACGAGAGACATCCTTTCCCCCGTCCCTCGTAGGCTACGAGGCCGAGCTTGGTTTGATGTAGCCTTGAGTTTTACCTGCTTTCCCCACGAGAGCCCGAGCGCTACCACAGGGCGGTAACGCGACCGGGGATATCTCCCCAAGAAAGGATGACAAAGGTTCGCATCCGACGTCGATGGTGGATAAGATCAGACACCGCAAGGTCGAAATCATCCACGGCGACTCCAAGTCGATCCAGAGATTCCGTTGCTGCTCACCGATCCGTTTCTGCAATGGTAGGGTATGTGTGAAAACCGCACTTTGTGAAGTTGTGTGTCAGTTAGAGACCGGCCACGGACATTGAAATTAATTACACTATTGTCATGCTTCAATGTTTGAGATCTCCAAAGTTTCCACTTGAAGCTAAAACTGGTGTCTGCGAGTTAGTTGTTGAAATATTTGAGAAGGAGATTCAGTATTTAAACGATCAGATCCAATCATATGAATTCCGAGATCCCAAAAAGTTCTTGGAAACTCTCCCTCCTTCAAAACAAGAAACCATAGAGCTGCTTGTAGATGTTTGCATTGACAGTGTGCAGCTGGAAGTATGTATTGCAGAGTTAGGGCAGCAAACAGAGTCTGGCTTTTGCGATCCTATTGCAACGTACATGGAAGTGTTTTTCAGTTTGACTGATAAATCAAACTGTCTTTTACATGACCAGACTCATTATGCACATGTACGGCTGCCAGCAATTACATCTGTGACTTGGTGGAAGCACTATCAAGCAACATCCTTCTCCCATCTGCTGTATTGGTTACATTGGAAGGCCCATTACACATGATTGCACATATTTCGCCAATATGCAGGTGATTGTCATCATGCTTTCAAATCTTGATGGACTGCTGCCTTTTTTTTAAAAGATTTGTAAATACTTGTTTTAGTTAAGTCAGTCATGAGTTATTCGTCGAGTCAATTTTTAGTCAGTTTCAGTTAATAAATTAATTGTGTCGATTTCTTGAAATAATGGACTCCATTGCCCAATGGAAGGAGGCACTGTCTGCTCTTCCAAAGATCTGTTGTTCTTGGCACCTCCAAGGAATTGCAGCTGCCATCCCCATTGGAGCCAATGTTAGACTCGGTCTTGTCAGTCCTCCGTCAGAGTCAAATTCACCAAAGTTCATTTCTCGTCATTCATAGTCATTAATGCAATTTTGGTCAAAAAGAGTCATTTTAGTTTCTCAGTCTAGGGTTTGGTCCTCAGAAATGTCGAATAATGCTCGCAGGCCATGAGGATGGTTTTCAAAGAAGTTCTCAGTACAAAATTTCATCATCAAGAGTGATTCTTCTTCAAAACCCTGTTTTGAAGAAGAAATCATTAAATTTGTTTTTAAATATGTACAAAGTTTTTCAGTTGAAGATGTTCACATGCAGCCTCTCCTGGTTTTTGCTGAAGCCCACCGCCAATCATCCCTACAAGCTGACAAAGCAAGTTCATTTCAGCCAAAGTCAAATGGAGACAAGAGATATGTGAAAGTACTAAAGCATTATAACATTGAGTTTTTATGAGTGGAATTTCAAAGCCTTTTGTACATATATCATTATGATGTTCCAACACTCCATATGCACACTAAAAACATCATTGAGACCAAGGAAATAATGGAGAAAACAGTGGGTGAACGAATTCAGTGTTTGGAAGTTGCAAATGTGTGTGAAGATTGCGTGCGGCGCACAGGAGAGAGGTGGGTCGCATAGAATGCGCGCGATGCACTGGGCGAAAATTGACAGTGTTTTTTATAATTGGCGCAGCGCACCAAACCAACGCGGCGCGTTGGGCATGCGCGCGGCGCATTGAGCCCCCAGGCCTGAAATTCATCACCGCTTTGTGATTTTTTCAAAATATCTTTCCGCTTCGAGCTGGGGCCATTGCGGGGTACTCTTTGCTGTGGTTGCAACCGCCATGGGTTTGCTAATTCAGCTGCTCGCAGCGAGATTGGGCGTCTTCTAGCTGGTGTTGGTATTGGTATTACTTCTTCTATCTATATTTCTGAGGTGTCGCCAACAGATATTCGAGGTGCACTTGGATCAGTTAACCAGATTTCCATCTGTATGGGAATATTAATAGCTCTAGTGGCTGGTTTACCTTTGGCTGGAAATCCATCATGGTGGCGTACCATGTTTGGAATTTCTGTCATACCAGCAGTACTGATGATTTTGGGAATGGCCTTCTCTCCAGAAAGTCCATGTTGGCTCACTAAGTGGTTAGTGTCGGCATAGCACTATTTGCGTTTCAGCAGCTTTCTGGTATAAATGCAATTGTATACTACTCCACATCAATATTTCAAAGTGATGGCATAGCCTCTGATATTGTGGCAAGTTCGTTTGTGGGAGCCGCAAATGTAATTGGCACAGTAGTGGCAACTTAATTAATGGACAAACAGGGGAGAAAGAAGCTGTTGATAACAAGTTTTACTGGAATGATCTGATCTATTGAGGATTTTTTTTCTTATGGAGCTATTCTTTAGTATTCGAAATGTCATTTCAGAGCAACCAAGGATTGATTCATGCATTCTATCTTGGTATGTCAATGTTGCTAAGAAATCAATTTGAAGACGATGAGCATCTTATCATCAGAACGGAGCTCGAGGACATTATAACCAGCTTCTTTCTACTTTCGGTGGCTCTGAAAATCCTGCTATGTGTGTAAAAGATCGTGCAGCCAGAGAAGAATCTGATATATGGATTAGTGATTTATTATAAAACTCTACATGTCATCATTTATTTCTTCAACAAAGAATCTCTCCAACAGGCTTAAAAATAATTTTCCAATCAATCCGACAAGGGCGCAATCAAACACGTTCCGACTTTCAATAAATACATAGAGGGGTGTAATATCCAAAGATATGTATGAAGGTGTTCGAGCTATGATAAGTCTCCTAAATTAAATGAAGTCACAAACGAGAAAGCTAATTTTGGTTTTCAAACCTTTCAAGGAGGAGTTCGAACTACAGCCACCAGCAGAGAACAAAACATCAAGGCGTAAAGTCAAAAACCAAAAGCACAAATTAAACAAAGACATCTACCGTGGCAAAGAAATAGGAACAGATGGTCTATTTCTGACTTCAGTTACGATTCAGAAGGGATATACAGCTATAGTTTTCGCCTCGGCATTGGTTATCATCAGATTTCTTATGTAATGCTGCCCCTTTTGAGAACAGATGACTGGCTCTTCATCCTTTGTTTTGTTAATAATGATTTAATAATCCCTCATTTTGAGTGGTCAAGTTTTCTCTGGATAGTCTTATTTATTGTTGTAAGAGGGGAGTTTTTTTTTTTGGGAGTAGTAGGGAGAAAAAATCGAGATTTTCATTATCTGATTTTTGTGATGTAGAAAGTTCTGACTCTGTTTGCATAAGATCCATGTGGTAACGACTTAGCATGTGTTCTTCTTTTTGTTTTCATATGTATCTTGTTATGGTTTTCACGAGTTCATTAATAAACATTTCAATTTGAATTTTACCCAGGTAAAGAAGGTTTTAAGGTTAGATCCAATGTATTACTTTCTGCCTTGGAGAGTAAAAGAGGATTTGTGTTTCTTCTTCTGTCTGAAAAGGATTCATTCATAAATTCCCTTTTCAGCTTCCTTAACAATCCCTCCACTCCATATAATTTCAATTTGGATGCTTAAGCTCTTGCCTATCTTGCCTCATGAGATAATCTGCGTCTTTCATTTAATTTCCCTGCTCATGCTGTCCTTTGTCCCCATACTGCCTGTTGGGTCTCAGTCTAGTCTCCTAAACTGAGCTCATTAAATTGTCAACCAGGATTTGTAAACTGCTGAAGTGAAGTGTACCATATGTACCTAGGTGCTTGTTTCCTAATGCGTTGTGTGTAGTGTTTTGTGATGTTTTTGGTCTTTTATGTTGATTTATGATGTTTTTGGTCTTTTGGTGTTTTATGTTTACAATAAAAGTGCCTAGAAAACTAATGGAAAGAAATTGGTGGTCAAAAACACAGTTGAGCCTAATGTATGGATTGGCAAATGCAGTTGGATACAAAATCTGAACTATGACTAAATAGAAACAAAAGCTTGATAATGACTTCTTAGGCAAATGACACAAACTAAACTTGAGAAATGATCACTAAATATGCAAGTTCTCTAATTAGACAGTTAAACACTAATTTTATCATGGTGCAACATTCTGTTCTAAGCTCATCTATTCCATGACTAATTCCTAGTTCTATTCTGCAATTTAATTGGATGTCTCAGAACCTATACTCAAAGAGTTATTGGTTTCTTTTCAAAGTAGTTCTTTTGAGGAAGAGCTCTGTTTTTAAAATGATGAGAAATTTGAAGAGATACTTCAGACCTTGTAGTGATGTTATCTTCTGTTCCTATGGTTATGGATCATTTGTAGTTTTCAGAACAAAAAGATGTTTGTGAATAATGAAGGCTGTCTTGTGAATCCTAACAACTAAAATAATCTATTGTGCAAAGGATGAAAGTGTGACTATGAGATGTAAGTGCAATGAGTTAACTTAAGAATGGATCTAAGATGCTTCTAAACTAGAACAATGTTGAACTATAAGTCATCATCAAACTTGAAACAAAGTAACTGAACATGAATTAAATGCAAATGAAACTCCAGAGCATTCTAACTAACATGCATTATTCTATGAAATTACACAATCTGTTTGTTCATCATTAGTGATATTTTGGAAGAGTTCCTTCTTTTGGAAGGGATAGAACAATTCTAACTGTGTAATTGTATGCAATTGAAAGCAAATGAACAGAAAGAAAATGAAAAACTAAGTTATCACATCCATATCCTACTCGTCATTATGATGTCTTGGGCAAGCGTTTAAGAGCAAAAACAGAGATGATACTTAGTACAAACAAACAACTAAATCTTTCATTATCACGGTCATGTCTTGAACTTCTTAAGGATGTATTGGAAGAATTTCTTCTTGTGAAAGAGTGATTAGAACAAGTGTAACTGTGATAGTGAATAGCAAAAACTACAACTAATTCCTACAATACTATAGCTATTCATCATTCATTGATATGATCTGTTGGAAGAATGTCTTCTTGTGGAAGAACTGGAATGAATATAACTACAGTATCTAGTTAAAAACAAATACAAATTCAACTCCTATCCTACAATACCATAGTCATTAATCATTCATCATTTTGGTCTGTTTGAATAGTGTCTTCTTGTGGAAGAGCTGGAACGAATATGACTACAGTAGCTAGTTAAAACAAATACAAATTTAACTCCTATCCTACAATACCATAGTCATTAAACATTCATCATTTTAGTCTGTTGGAAGAGTGTCTTCTTGTGGAAGAGCTAGAATGAATACGACTACAGTAGATAAAAAAAAACAACTATCAATTCAAATGTAAAACATAAAAGCAGCTAGGGAAAACTTATCTAATTTACGCAAAAGAAATCCGTACAAGAGGCAGGGGCCCTCTACCACTTGACGGCATTCGACTTCAAATTAAATCACGCCTTCAAAATAACTTTGTCTGCTCCATTAACGATGCAATAGTTTGAACATAACACTCTGTGTCTTCAAGGACGTAACACAGAGTTTTTAAACAAAATCTAGCAGCAAATCTAACATAAAATCTCTAACTAAGCTCTTGGTTTACTCAAGAGTTTATAAAGCAAATGCAAGTAACAATAATTACAACAATTTAGGAATAATGTCTTTCCTTATCCGAATCATATTAGGAGTCTTCAAGGTGGCTACGTGAAGGAGAAAAGACATCTGGACTGAGACAGTCCTAGTAGGAGTCTTCCTTCATAAATGTGTTCCCACGTGCATAACCGTACCCAGAATCCATTTCTTCCTCCATGATGAGCAAAAAACCATGTAGACAGGACGTGGATCATGCCCATATGCGGATTTCCTCAAGAGGCCACCTGGAACATACTCAAACATGAAGGTAGCTGCAGAATCGCCGGTTAGCTACGGAATGTCTGCATTCTGCAGCTAGTTCCGGTCAAAATGCTTAACAATGGAAAAAATCACAAAATTCAACAAGTCAGTCATGTAAACCATTCTAAAAGTAATTTTAACTATATTTATTGATCAATTGGGCTTAAGATAGAAATGAACAAGGGAAAATAAGGTAAAATGAGGTGAAGGAAAGCACAATTTTGAGGCTCAACATACCCCCACTGCTGTCTCTTTGCATGTCCTCATGCAAATTATCCTATGAATTCAGAGGCTTCTGCAAGGACATCTAATCCCCTTCTTCTCCTTTGTCTGAAAGCTAGAGGCCTTCTGGGTTTCCTGATCACAATTTTGAACCTAAGGTTGGTGAGTGCCCTGATCAGCTTTTTGTTCCTTGTCTTCAACTTCTCATTGGTCCTCTCCACTTTGTCTATATGCAGGGATAAGGTTGAGTTCATATCAGTCTTGATCTTGATTTGATCTTTGAGAATTTCATTCTCATTTTTAATGTGTCTATTCAGCAATTCCAACTCGTATCTATCCCTTCTTAATATATCAATTTCAGACAGTGGAGGACTGGGGGTTCTTTCTCTGCTTTCTGAAGCTGTCCTCTCTAAGGCTTCCACATAGTCATAAATTTCCTGTTGAGCAGGATCAATTTCAGGGGTTCCTTCATAAAAATCTTCTTCATCATCCTCTTCAATGGGTGTTTCTTCATCTTCAATATTGATTACCCCTGTTTGTTTGATTGGTGTTTTCTTCAGTTTTCCTTTTAATCTGTGGCTTCTCCTAAGATGAGAGGACCCCTCTCCTTTCTCTGTAGTAGATTCCTTGATTATCTTCTCTTCCTTGAGTTGCCTCTTGATCCGAGTCAACTTCTCTAAAATGACTTCCTCACTGCTTTCTTGAACTGGTTTGTCAATTTTATCTTTTGAAGTCCTCCATTTCCTACTTCTCTTTGTGGGCTGTGGTTCAGGTGATGGTTCTTTTGCTTCTTCAAAATGATTTCTTATTAAGAAATCATCCCATGTATCATTTGTTTTAGATAGATGATGCTCAATCAAAATTTTTACCAAACCATGATGATACAGGGTTGTCTCTAAAAATTGAATTCTTCTCTGAACACAAGAAGCCATTTTCTTCAGACTTTGATGCAAGAAATATGGTAGATTTAAATCTTCTCCCAGAAAATGCATCATTAGTCTAATGTGGTAGACATAAAATGTCCCATATCTACCCTCACATGTAACAAATTTTTATAAAAGAAGTAGTATGTTTCTCCATTTTCTTTTCAATGCAATACTGGGAATTCCTTTCTTGAATACACTAACATCCATATTTGGTGATTTTAAAATTTGTTTCCAGGAGTCATTGTGGAATTCCCTATTTTTAAACCATCTCTCCCCAGTTCTGGACAATCCTGTAGCCTCTGCTATAAAAACTTCAGTAACAGTGAACTTGACATCCCCTATTTCAACTTCGGTTCCTTGAAAGGATCTGGCAAATGTTTTAGTGACTTCCTTATGGAAGCCATTAAATTTTTCCAAAAATTGAAGCCATCCTATTTGTTGTAACATTTCCTTGCATTGTGGGTAACCTTCTAAATATTTTGAACCCACAGGTTCAGTCCTTACAATTAAACCCATGATTTTTCAATATCAAATTAACACTCTTCTACCCACAAAACAATGACTTTCACTTTCGAACTGAAATAGCTTCAAGCTTTAAATGAAAATGGCTTCAATTTTGGAATGACATACCTCTGATTGATAATAACAAATGCCTTTAAAACCTCGAACTGATATGCTTCCGTTGACAATTGAATGTCGGAGTGCTATGCCTTTGTTTGAAAATGAGAGCAGTTTCAAATTTCGAGCTGAAATGTCTTTGATTGCAAATGGCAGATGGCTTCAAATTTCTTTTCGTGCAATACCTATGGCTCTTAGTAGCAAAAGACTTCAAATTCAATGCTGCAACATCTCTGTCTCTGGTAACTCAGACTTCAACTCAACACTACAACGTCTCTGTCTCTGGTAACACAGACTTCAACTCAACATTACAACGTCTCTGTCTCTGGTAACACAGACTTCAACTCAACATTACAACGTCTCTGTCTCTGGTAACAAAAATCTTCAAACTAAATCACTATAACACCTCTGTCTCTAGTAGCAAAAGACTTCAATTTTAACACCTCTGTCTTTTGATAACAACAAACTTCAAACTCACACTGCTACAATTCTGAGTTTATAGTGAAAATGCTTCAAATTCCGTTCACAGTGATATGCTATCTGCCCAC
This sequence comes from Pinus albicaulis, assembly GCA_034641835.2. Taxonomy (NCBI): domain Eukaryota; kingdom Viridiplantae; phylum Streptophyta; class Pinopsida; order Pinales; family Pinaceae; genus Pinus; species Pinus albicaulis. Next base: position 676,216,121 of record CM076570.1, read on the forward strand.
GGTATTAAGTGGCTTTGAGTCCTCACACTGTTATACTTCCAAATTTACCTCTTCTTCTCTGCTCTGCGTTTACAATGCTCAATGCTGTTCAAACTGATATCCTTTAGCTCTGCTCCTGGTGATAATAATATCTCTGTCTTCGGAATGGAATACCGGCTACGGAATGAAGTTATGGCAAATGGTCACGGAATAGAGTAGTGGAGTGAGGTGGAGGGCTTGTATTAATGATTGAGGAGACGGCGGAGGATTTTACGACGGCAGAGGGAATCATCATCATTAAATGCTTTGGTTAAGAGACGTGGAAAATTCAAATGCTTTGGCCATTTCACCGCTTAAATGCTATCGGATATGAATTTTGAAATGGAATATTTTAATACAAAGTCTATAGAGGGTTTGTTGGTGTTTGATCAATAAAACAATTAAAACAACCTTTCGAATAATCCACAACTAAACTATGCTAAACTTTTATGAAATGCCATCGTAATTTAAATTTGTTACCTCTGCCCTTTATTTGATGTTTTTGTAGCCTTTGTCTTCTCTGCTCATCTTTGGAGGAATCTTTCACAATTTTTCTTGATGTTTTTTATTCATGAATTCACTGGATCACTTTGTTGTAATTATGATGTCTGCTGGTTGATGCCTTCAGGGTTTATAGCTGCGAAAAGACTGTCGGGCTGCAGAAAGGCTGATCAGCTGCAGAATGTCCACTGAGCTGCAGAATGTTCCTGTAGAACACTTTAATCATGAAAATGGAATGTTTTTGGAGTATGGATGAAATGTTATGTGGTATGAATGAAAATGGATGATGGATTATGATATGTATGAAGTGGATAATGGAATGGGATGGATTCAGTTCATGAAATGGAATGAAGGAACATAAGGGTTGTACTGCAGTTCATGACATATTTTATTCACTTACAGCAAGATATCAAATTCTGTGTTTTGACATGAAAATGAGATGAATGGAAGATGGAGTGATATGAATGAGATGTGGAATGGAATGAAATATGAATGATGGATGAGATGGAGTATGGATGAATAAGTGAATGGAGTGAGATGAAATGAATCATAAGCACTATGGAACTGTACTTATGATTTTTATAACAGCTTCTTATAAAAACAAAAATGGGAAAAGTTAGAGTGTCAGAGAGACTCTGATTTTCACCCTATCTTTTCTGTATAAACATGCCAATCAATGATTGGTTTTCATGTTTATACCTTTTTTTTTTTTTTTTTAGAATAGAAATGCTTCAGAAAATTTAATCAAGTTGATGAAGAAGAGAGACTCTTCTATTATTAACTTCATCATTGTTCCTCTAGTTCTGACAAACTCTTCTCTTGAGAGTGGCTGTGGTATAGCTTCAGTTATGACCATTCAGCAAGAAAAGTAGACCTCCTCTTCATCTATAGTTCTGATTATCAGCTCTATTATCAAAAATTCAACAATTTCATATAAATGGCAAATGTGTCTGTAAATTTCCTTGAAAACTTTGAATTTTGAACTGTCAAGAGAGCCAACACCTTCTTCTTTAAATTTCTTTTCTGATGTACTTGTCATGCCATCTAGCCCTTTGTAGTTGGACTAGGACTTGTTTTCTTCAATCAGATCTGTCCCATCTCATCCAATCATTAATAAGCTCCAATATGCTTTTAAAGTTCAAGATCAAGTCCTAGTCAACTGCCATCTGAAATGAATTTGGAACTGCACAAAAACAAATTTAAGCTTCACAAACAAGCTCATAAGGAGTATGGCCTGTTGTGTTTCTCCATGTAGTTCTATAGGCCCACAAGGCTTCAGGAAGCCTATCTACCCAATCTCTTCTATGTAGATGAACAATCTTTGTTAGGATTCCTTCAATAACTTTATTAGTGGATTCCACTTGACCATTTGCTTGTGGATGATAAGGAGTAGATGTTCTATGTCTGATTTTGTACTTCTCCATCATTTTCTCCACTAGCCTTGATGTAAATTGAGCTCCTTGATCTGTCACAATTTCCCTTGGGACACCAAAACGAGTGAAAATATCCTCAAAAAGAAAAGTAACTACAGATGATTCATTAGCAACAAGTAATGGTTTAGCTTCTACCCACTTAGTAACATAATCAGTGCAAACTAATATATATTTTTTTTGTCTTGATGGAGGACTAATAGGTCCTACAAAATCCAAAGCCCATTTTTCAAAAGGTTCAATGTGTACCTGAGGTTGTAATGGCATCTCACCTGAAGGAGAAGGTTTCTCTACCCTTTGGCAACTGTCACACCTTTTTACATACTCCCTTGCATTTTTGAACAAGGATGGCCAATAATATCCTAAATTAAGGATCTTATAGGTTGTCCTCTTATCTGCAAAGTGTCCGCCACAAGGTTCATCATGACATGCCTTGAGAATTTCAGGCATCTCATCTTCACGAACACACCTTCTAATGATCAAATCTGGACCTGTCTGGTACAACTCATTAGCGACCCATGAATATCTTGCACTATCATTAATGATTTTTCTTTTATCCCTTGCATTCATAATTGAAGGAAATTTTCCTGAAACTAAATAATTGGCAATATCAGCAAACCATGGAGTTTGAGTAGAGATTGCAAAAAGATATTCATCAGGAAATTGATCTTCAACCGGAGTGTCATCTTTGATATTTTGGATTCTAGACAGGAAATCAGCCACAGTGTTTTGTTTTCCAGGCCTATCTAGAATAGTAATGTTGAATTCTTGCAATAATAATAACCATCTTATAACTCTGCCATTAGTGATTGATTTATTCATTAAGTATCTAATGGCAGAATGATCAGTGTGAATAAAAGTTTCATAGCCTGTTATATAGTGTCTAAACTTGTTAATGGCATGAACAACAGCTAAAAACTCTTTTTCAGTTACAGTATAGTTTAACTCTGCAGGAGTCAAATTTTTACTGATATAATAGATGGCATAGGGAATTATATCTTTCTGTCCCAATACTGCTCCTAGAGCTGTATCGGAAGCATCTGTCGAGATATGAAAAGGTAACTTCCAGTTAGGTCCCCTTAATATAGGTGCTTCAGAAATTTTGGTTTTCAGGGTTTCAAAAGCTAACTGGCAATCAGAAGTCCACCTAAATTCACAATCTTTGGTGAGTAATTTGAAGAGAGGAGATGCTATTTTGGTGAAGTTTTCTATAAATCTCCGATAATACCCTGTAAATCCTAGAAAAATTCTAACATCTTTTTGACAACTTGGAATGGATAAGTTAGAAATAACTTCAACTTTCGCCTCATCTACTCTAATCCCATCCCCTGAAATGTGGTGCCCTAAAACAATACCTTCAGTGAACATCATAAAACATTTTTCATGACTAAGAGAAAGGTTTGCTTCTTGACATCTTTTTAAGACCTTTTCCAAGTTTTCTAAAGCCTCTTCAAATGTATCCCCATAAACTGTAAAATCATCCATGTGCACCTCTACACAGTCATGTATCAGATCAGAAAAAATTCCTAATACTGCCCTTTGGAATGTTGCAGGTGCATTGCACAATCCAAATGGCAATACTCGGTAGGCATAGGTACCCCAAGGACAAGTAAATGTGGTTTTATCTTGGTCTTCAAGTGCTACTTGGATTTGATTGTAACCACTAAATCCATCCAAGAATGAAAAGTACTTTTTACCCGCTAATGTATCTAATACTTGATCTATGAAAGGTAAGGGAAAATGGTCTTTAAGAGTAGCTTTATTCAGTTCTCGGTAGTCAACACACACCCTCCATTTTCCATTTTTCTTAGGCACAATCACCAAAGGAGAAACCCACCGACTATCTGAAATAGGATAGATGAAGTTAACATTTAACAATTTTTGTAATTCTTCCTTGACAATTTCCCTAAGATTTGGATTCATCCGTCTTTGAGGCTGTCTAATTGGTTTGCAATTTGCCTCTATATAGATATGATGAGTACAAGTCTTGGGACTTATCCCTTTCATGTCAGTGTATTCCCATGCATATGCAGAAGAATGTCTCCGTAATACTTTGACTAACTCTTCTTGTTGGGATTTTTCTAGGTTTTTATTTATATTCAAAGTTTTGCCTGGAAAAATTTCACTTGTAGAGCTGCCAAATTTGTCCATAGAATGAAGAGACATCTGCCTAGATGACAAAAATTCAATATTGGATCCCTCCTGAAATGATTCATGTTTATGTTCTGGAGAAGATTCAAAGTTTTCTAGAGTATTCAGAATTTGATTATCTTCACTAATTTCTGAAATTGTGAAGAGTGGTTGTAAATATTCTTCATCCTCTATCCACTGAGTGTCATCTAGATCTGTAATTGTCCTAGCTGGAGGATATAAAGTGAATTTCTTTGTTGAACTACCATCAGAAATATACATATCACCGGACCTACAACTAATAAAAGCATCAGCTGTAGCCAACCAAGGTCTTCCTAGTATAACATGATGGCCTCCTAGATTATTCTTGGGTGTCAGGATCATGAAATCCACAGGGTACTCCCAAGAGTCTAGGGACACTGGAATGTCTTCTATTACCCCATCTGGTCTGATCACAGATCTATCTGCTAATTGTAATAGTGTGGGTGTAAAGAGAAGATTAGGAAGTTTCAGCTTGTCCATGATTTGTCTACTCATGATATTTATTGCTGCTCCTAAGTCAATGAGTGTGTTTTGAATTTCAATTCCATTGATGTGAATTTTGACAACTGGATTTCCTGGGTCAAGGTACTTTGGAATAGTAATCTTACCCATCATAATGTCTGCTATTTGTCCTACCAGTTGAATTTTCTTGGTTTCTTTTATTCTTTTTCTTGTTGTCTTCATACTCAACTCCTTTATTGTTTTGGCTAAAATTGGGATTTCCTTGATGGCTTGCAATAATGGAATTTTAATGTAAACATTTCTCAATTCATCTAAGAAATCATAATTAGGCACCATGATTTGTTTTTCTACACCTTTATCAATTTGTAGTCTTTCCGGGAAGGGAGGTATAGAAGTAGATGTGGATGGTTGCTCTAATACTGGAGTTGGATTTATTGGATCTTTTTGTTTCAGTTTTTCAATGTTTTGGCCTTGAAATGATGTACCTTCCTCAAGACTTTTATTAACCCGCAGGGAGTCTTCCTCAGAATTATCTTGTTCTTGTATGATCACAGAAGGTTTCCTTTTCTCAAGTATCCTTCCAGACCTAAGTTGAACATCACTAAGGTCTAGAGGAGTAATTAAATAAGTTGGAAATTGTTGTCCTTCTATCATGTATGTATTCTGAGGGTTCTTATTATTGGGGTTTGGTATGGGCTGAGCCGGCAATTGATTGGATTTTTGAGGGAATGGTAATGGAAGTGGTTGATTTTGATGTGGTTGGTTTTGATGATGTTGTTGAGGATTTTGTTGAAAATTTTGTTGAAGATTTTGAGGAAAATTTTGTTGAGGATTTTGAGGATAAAAATGTGGGTATGGTGGATAGGATGGTGGATACTGATAGTATGGAGAGTATATTCCATAGGGACTTTGTGTTCCTTGTGCCCAGGACTGAGATTGATTTTGAAATTGGGGCCAAGGTTACTGCCAAGAATTCCAAGGTGGAGGTTGATTATACATTTGATCATGGAATCCTTGTGTCTGAGGTCCCTACCAACGTCTTCTAGATATAAAATTGAGAGACTCTGTGGAATCTGTAGGAGTTTCCTCCTAAAAGACAGCCTTGAGACCAAGAAGAGAAGGACAATTCTTGGTCTCATGTTTCTCAGAACAAATAACACAAGTTTCTACAACTTTTACATCCAAAGGACACTCTCTCAAGGCATGTTTCTTTCTACATTTGGGACAAAAGATTGCCAAGGCATCAGATTCAGCCTTTTGCTTGTTTTGTATCTTAAGGGTGTCTATTTGTTCACTAAGACTCCCTAAGATGTCAGACTTAAAATCATCAAGCATGTGTCCTATTTCTGATCTACTTACTGTCCCAGAAGCAGATTTACTTGCCCTTGCAAGAGCAGGATCTCTTGGACCTTTGACAGTTTTGGATTTCCCTCTGGAAAGGTTGATACATAACTCGGATATTTCAGGTAATGTGAGTTGTGATATATCCCCTTTTCCCATCATGTTAAGGATATCCAACCATTCATCCCTAATTGTTTTCAACAAAAGAGCTTTTAAAGTGTCCTGATCTAGGTTTTCCATTTGTGCCCTTTTTATGTTGTATTTAAATCTTTCCAACAAATCTTCTAAGTTTTCATCTTCCTTTTGTAACATCTTGAACACTTCTTCCTTATGATTAACCGGCATACAATAATCCAAGTATCTCTCTGGAAATGCTTATTTCATGTCTTCCCATATTCTAATGGAACTACTGTTTAAACTCATAAACCACTTCAATGCTGCTCCTTTTAGAGTCGAAGGAAACAATTTCAATTTTTGAGCATCTTGAAGATAGTCATAAGTCCTACACAGCACTTCAAATTCGAATAAGAAAGTTTCAGGATCCTCAGTTTTAAGTCCAAAGAAGTTCGGAAGGACAGAAGGTGAAATGTTTTTCATGGTTGTATTGGTTTCTTCATCAAGTATAGGGAACCCAAAAGAGCTTCCTATTCTACCTCTTCCTCCTTATGCACCTCTACCTCCTTCTCCTCTTCCTCCTTCTCCCCTACCTCTACCTCTACCTCCTCCAAACAATGTGTGTTCTCCATTAACAACTCCTCCTCCTCCTTCTTCTGCCATGGTTGACTCTCCTGTGGAAGTAGAAAGGTTTGTATCCTTAACAAAATTTTTTGGATCCTCTTCTATGGTAGGTTCAGTGGATGAAGTGGAAGGTTTCTCTAATGGAATAGGTGACCTTAGATCTTTTAGAAGTCCAGGATCAGTAAAGGATGGAAGATGGGTTTGAGTTGAAGGTGTACTAGCTCTGGATCTAGATGAAACAAGTGGTGTTCTAGATATCAAGCTTCTGCCTCTGCTGCTTATAAATCTTCCCCTTGAATCTCTCTCCCTACGCATAAAATTGTTTTTGGATGCTAAGAAACAAAGGTTACCTAGTTTTCACTTCCCTGGCAACGGCGCCAAAATGTTTGGTCTCAATCTAGTCTCCTAAACTGAGCTCATTTAATTGTCAACCAGGATTTGTAAACTGCTGAAGTGAAGTGTACCATATGTACCTAGGTGCTTGTTTCCTAATGCGTTGTGTGTAGTTTTTTGTGATGTTTTTGGTCTTTTATGTTGATTTATAATGTTTTTGGTCTTTTGGTGTTTTATGTTTACAATGAAAGTGCCTAGAAAACTAATGGGAAGGGATTGGTGATCAAAAACACAGTTGAGCCTAATGTATGGATTGGCAAATGCAGTTGGAAACAAAATCTGAACTATGACTAAATAGAAACAAAATCTTGATAATGACCTCTTAGGCAAATGACACAAACTAAACTTGAGAAATGATCACTAAATATGCAAGTTCTCTAACTAGACAGTTAAACACTAATCTTATCATGATGCAACATTTTGTTCTAAGCTCATCTATTCCATGACTAATTCCTAGTTCTATTCTGCAATTTAATTGAATGTCTCAGAACCTATACTCAAAGAGTTATTGGTTTCTTTTCAAAGTAGTTCTTTTGAGGAAGAGCTCTGTTTATAAAATGATGAGGAGATTGCAGAGAGATTTTAGACCTTATAGTGATGTTGTCTTCTGTTCCTATGGCTATAGATCATTTGTAGTTTTTAGAACAAGAAGATATTTGTGAATAATGAAGGCTGTCTTGTTAATCCTAACAACTAAAGTAATTTATTGTGCAATGGATGACAATTTGAATATGAGATGCAAGTGCAATGAGTTAATCTAAGAATGAACCTAAGATGCCACTAAACTAGAACAATGTTGAACTATAAGTCATCATCAAACTTGAAACAAAGTAACTGAACATGAATTAAATGCAATGAAACTCCGGAGCATTCTAACTAACATGCATTATTCTATGAAGTTACACAATCTGTTTGTTCATCATTAGTGATATTTTGGAAGAGTTCCTTCTTTTGGAAGGGATAGAACAATTCTAACTGTGTAATTGTATGCAATTGAAAGCAAATGAACAGAAAGCAAATGAAAAACTAAGTTACCACATCCATATCCTACTCGTCATTATGATGTCTTGGGCAAGCGTTTAAGAGTAAGAACAGAAATGATACTTAGTACAAACAAACAACTAAATCTTTCATTATCACGGTCATGTCTTGAACTTCTTAAGGATGTATTGGAAGAATTTCTTCTTGTGGAAGAGTGATTAGAACAAGTGTAACTGTGATAGTGAATAGCAAAAACTACAACTAATTCCTACAATACTATAGCTATTCATCATTCATTGTTATGATCTGTTGGAAGAATGTCTTCTTGTGGAAGAACTGGAATGAATTTAACTACAGTATCTAGTTAAAAACAAATACAAATCCGACTCCTATCCTACAATACCATAGTCATTAATCATTCATCATTTTGGTCTGTTGGAAGAGTGTCTTCTTGTGGAAGAGCTGGAACGAATATGACTACAGTAGCTAGTTAAAACAAATACAAATTTAACTCCTATCCTACAACACCATAGTCATTAAACATTCATCATTTTAGTCTGTTGGAAGAGTGTCTTCTTGTGGAAGAGCTAGAATGAATACGACTACAGTAGATAAAACAAAACAACTACCAATTCAAATGCAAAACGTAAAGGCAGCTAGGAAAACTTATCTAGTTTACGCAAAAGAAATCCGTACAAGAGGCAGGGGCCCTCTACCACTTGACGGCATTCGACTTCAAATTAAATCACGCCTTCAAAATAACATTGTCTGCTCCATTAACGATGCAATAGTTTGAACATAACACTCTGTGTCTTCAAGGACGTAACACAGAGTTTTTAAACAAAATCTAGCAACAAATCTAATATAAAATCTCTAACTAAGCTCTCGGTCTACTCAAGAGTTTATAAAGCAAATGCAAGTAACAATAATTACAACAATTTAGGAATAATGTCTTTCCTTATCCGAATCATATTAGGAGTCTTCAAGGTGGCTACGTGAAGGAGAAAAGACATATGGACTGAGACAGTCCTAGTAGGAGTCTTCCTTCATAAATGTGTTCCCACGTGCATAACCGTACCCAGAATCCATTTCTTCCTCCATGATGAGCAACAAACCATGTAGACAGGACGTGGATCATGCCCATATGCGGATTTCCTCAAGAGGCCACCTGGAACATACTCAAACATGAAGGTAGCTGCAGAATCGCCGGTTAGCTACGGAATGTCTGCATTCTGCAGCTAGTTCCGGTCAAAATGCTTAACAATGGCAAAATTCAACAAGTCAGTCATGTAAACCATTCTAGAAGTAATTTTAACTATATTTATTGATCAATTGGGCTTAAGATAGAAATGGACAAGGGAAAATGAGGTAAAATGAGGTGAAGGAAAGCACAAATTTGAGGCTCAACACTGCCCAGAAAACCCAGTCATTTATCAAAATACCCCTTTCCTATCTATTTACTAGCCTAAAATCAGTATCCATTATAGGTCATCTCAGTCCCTTTGAAGACCCTTTGCCGAGATAGACCCGGAGAGAGCCCTCTCCTGTCCTCGTAGGGCTAGCTACGAGGCTGAGCTTGGTTTGATGTTGCCTTGAGTTTTTCCTTCCTTCAGCGTGAGGCAGATTCAAGCGCTAACAACCATGACCTCAGATCCCTTGATGTCAAATACTGCCAAATCCAGTGTCGTGCTGCTGATATGTTCAAGAGAAGTTTTGCCTCTGCAATTTTCAACCTCCCTCTGATTCTCTGTTGGTCTTGATTCACAAATCATCATATTCCTTTGTCTTGTGTCGATGATGTGGGAAACATCATGGCCCTCCTTCGAACAGGTCGCTCCCTGTCGACTTTAGCTCATTTTCCAAGAAGCTGATCTAGAGACTCCCTTCAGGTACCTTGGAGCCTGAATGCCTTAATGGCAGGTTCTTTGCATCTGACGCAAGGTTCACATCATCGGCCTTCGATCAGATGATTCTGTGGATGTTCGACACCAGATCACTGTTCGCATTCCGTGGATTGTACCTTTTGTACCTTGAGAGTTGTTGTCATTATTGGCGGTTTCTCTCGCGTCTGTTAACAGTTCTCATTATTGGCTGGTAATCAGACGATGTTCCTACATGTTCGACTTCAACTCGTCTATTCACATGTTCAAATTTGTACTTTGTTCGAGTCAAGATGGAGCGCAAGACCCTGGGTTTTGTCTGATGAAATCCAGGCTGCGGGTTCTTTGTGGATTACTATGACTTATTACATGACTCTTCGGATTGGATGGCTGCGACCATACCTGAGTCTATTTTTTGATCCTTATTGTTGGATGGTTGCGTTCATACCTCGGATCTCACTTTTTATACTCTATTATGGATGGTTGCGCCATGCCACATATCATATATCAGAGATATCAGTTGTATTTGTACTCGCAAGTTTTCTGACAGCAGTGTTTGGGTCGAACGCGTTATCATAAAGCATTTCACCCCTCCCTCTCTCTCGGACCTCATGCTTTAGGGGGCATCTTTTACACATCATTTTGTCACCGTCCCTGCAATCCCTCGCCCCGCATATTGGAGGGTCATTCCCGTGACTTGTGAACAGTGTCATACTTTGCAAACACCTTATTTGCATCCTTCTGCATTCCCGTCCGAATTCCCGAAGAGCCTTTGTGAGACGTGCTTTGCTTGAACCCTGTTGGAGGAGACCGCAACGTCAAAGCTTGGTTGTACTCTTCTTTTCATTATTAATATACTCGACTATGGTGTTGGTTCCATCGTTGTGTTATGTTGTTTATTTAATGCAATTGATTTAGTCCTCTTTTACTGACTAATAGTTATGAATGTGAATTAGTATGTTGTATATTGCCATTGTTTCTTGTGTGTGTGCAGGTGTTCAAGCGTGAAAGCGAGCGGATCATGATCTGTCAAATCGGGAGCGAGAGGCAGCCACTCTTTTCGACAACAACAATAGCATAGGACCTCCGGTAAGTCATCTATCGAATCTCCATCCATGCATTAACTAGGAATCAATACTATAGCTTGTTTTGTTTGTTGCTAGACCCACCCTAGGGCTAGTGGGATCGCCTCTGTCCACAGAGGGGATTTACCTCACCAACAAGGTGTATTAGATATGGAGGGTGGCAAGGGTCATCGAGAATCATTCCATCATGAAGAGTTTATAGGTGTTGATGTGTAGGGAGCCAGGAGAGGAGGCAGAGGCCACAAGAGGTATAAGATTCGGTCCAGGGGTCGACTAAGGAGGAGGTATTGTTGCCCATATTTTTGGATAATCAGAGTGGCATACTGGAAAATTGTGCCTCGGACAGGAGAACTTGACAACGAGAAGAACCATGGAGTGAAGATAACAGGTTGGGCTTGCAGCTCCGTCTGTCTAGTCGAGGGTGGCATCAATGTGGGATGAGCGTGGTTTGCCCTATGGTGGAGCAAGGACATAGTTTAACGCCTCCCAGGTCGAATTTATGTGCCCTTGACAATAGGGTAGTGTCTTTGGTAGGTCAATTTCCACTCAGGTTGGATTGTGGTGAGTAATTTCTTCATAAACCGGGAAAGTTTGGAGTTGGGGGAGGGGGTCTCAGACATTACGAGTTATATGCGTGAAAAATCAACTGACAGAGAGGGCTCCAGGAGTGGTGGAGTCGAGCAGTTCAGCATGAAGTCGACTTTGTGCTCTGGAAAATCCTCTTCCCAAGGGCCTTCCTCTGGAAGGCCAAGCACGGCACCATCCAGGACCCAGTTCGCGTTGTTTGCTAGGAACGAAGTCGGGGTTGTGGAAGCAAGGAATGCTAAGGGTCTAGGCCAAGGAAAGCATGGAGGCAAGGATGGTGTTGTTCATAGAGGGAGAAGTGCAGGGTATGTTGGCCGTGAGGGGAGGAGAGGAGGCGCAACCGAGATCCAGAGTTGTCGTGCATCACTTGCTCGACAACGGGGAGATCTGGCAAGACGAAGGGGTGTTGGGCATTGGGGGTTGGTGCGTCAGGGAAGTCGAGGACTACATCAGAATTGTTGCTCAGGTCGTTGCCGCGAGGTGCTCAAATCCATCCAGGATCGGCCTAAGTACGCAGAGCACATTCTCTAGGAGGAGCATGCAAAATTAGTTGCCACCCTGAACAAGATGCATTATTTTCAATGTCATACCAGAGAGTGCGTAGTGGTTGTCTAACATGGCCAGAATTCACTCTCCGAGAAGATTGAAAAACTAGAGACTTGGATGGCGCACTTTGAGGGGCATGTCCAATGCTCCTTTCACCCTCCACCTCCTCCTGGTATAGCTCCAGACAACCCAGCCTCCATTACCTCTGATGATTAGCATGATTGTCGATGTTTTATATGTATTGTTTCTTTACTGGGGTCTTTGGCCCATTAAATTTTGGATTGTGTCTCTGTTTGCTTTTCTGTTACTTTGTCATTTTCTCTCCGCAATATTCAACAAACCTGGTCGGGTTGAGACTACTTGTGTTTTTTCCTACAGGTACTCTTTTTTGATAATATGAATAGAAACTTTGACTTACAAAAAAACATTAAAAAATTAGGCCCAGGTCAATTCCTGGAATCGACCTGTCCGCCTAGGCCCGAGGCCCCGGGTGGCTAGGTCAATTCCCGGAATCGACCTGGAAACCCAGGCCCGAAGCCTCGGGCGGCTAGGTTGATCCCCGGAATCAACCTGGCCACCCAGGCCTGAGGCCCTGGGCGACTAGGTCAATTCTCGGAATTTACTGACCGCTCAGGGTCGCAGGGCCTTCGGCCTGGGCGGTGCGAGGTTGCACAATGTTGCCCCGCCCAGGCCCAAGGCCCCATGGGCTTGGATCCAATTTTTTATTTTTTTATTTTTTTAATTAATTTTATTTTTATTTTTTTCTTTATTTTTTTATTGTTTTTTATCAATTTATTTTTTTAATGTTTTTTTTTTGTTAATAAGTTCAATTTTTTTAATTATTTCTTTTAAAGAGTTTTTAATTGTTTTTATTGTGTTTTTATTAATGCTTTTTATTTTTATTTTAATGATTTTTTTTTTGTTTTCTTTTTATTTATTTATTTATTGGTTAAATTTTTAATTTTTTTTCCTAAATTATAGTTTTTTTTGGAAACATTTCATTTTCTTAATTTATTTTTCTATATATATAAGTTAATTTTGTTTCTTTTAACATTTTTTTATATTTGATTTTTTGTGTTTTTTATACTTTTTTATATTGGATATTTTTTGGTCATATTTTTTTTTTAAGTCAAAATTTTATTCATAGTTCTAAAAAGAGATACATCAGAGGAAAAACCTAGGTAGTCCCACCCCGACCAGATTTATTGACTACCGCCAAAAGCATATGATAGTGAAACAGAAAAACAAAGGGAGACACTATCCACAACTTCAGAGACCATAAGCACCAATAAACAGACATAACATATAAAACACGTGTAACCATGCTAGTCGTCAGATGTGATGGAGGTTGGGTTGTCCGGGTATGTTCCAAGAGGCAACAGAAGACAAAATGAGCATTGGACATGCTCCTTGAAATGGGCCATGCAGGCCTCTAGCTTCTCAACCTTCTCTGATAACAAATTTTGGCCTCCCCAGACCACCACGACAAGCTCCCCAACATGGCACTGGAAGTAATGCATTTTATTCAAATTTGTTTTCAATTCAGGATGCTCCTCCTGTCGAACCCACTCTGAAGTCTCAAGATGCTCCAAAATTGACTTAATCAAGTCTCGACAATGCTCAACACAACATAATTGTTGTTGACCGCGACCTCCCTGACACACCAGCACTCGACGCCCAAAACGACCATGGCGAGCCAAACCCCCGTGTCATTGAGCAGGTGAAGTGACGTCACCACAACCCACTGTTGAGGTGTCGTGTCTACCACCCCGAGTCATTGTCTTCGCACACCCTGACCGACCACCACCTCTTCACCCCGAATTCACGTAGCTCGACCCACCTCTGCTCAAACCACCCTGACCCGCGCCACCACTAGCACTCACTAGCTCAAGTCGAGACCGGGACTTGGTCGCGCCTGAACTGCCCGAATTGGGCGACACCTTAGCGGAGGAACAAGCCTCATAATTGGCTTCCTGACACCCCCAAAGCGAAGTAAAGACCACCCGCCCAATACCTCCCGAGCGACCCACGCAGAAGGAGATACCACTAGCCCTAACTGAACCTCAACTTCCACCGGCATTGAGAACCCTTAACTCATTAAACCAATACCCACCACAACCCAGCAGCAGTCACCCCCCCTTGAAGCAATCGCTCGCAAGTCGAGCTAATCAAAGCCCGAGAATGGTGCTCCAATGGCTCCACCTAGCAGCCCAGGAACCTGTAAGCGGACAGAAGAGGAACACTTCAACTTGCCTGCGCTAGAAAATACTAAATCCCACCCAACCCGGACTGAAACCACACAAAATAAAACAGAAAGAACAACAAACCACCCCAAACATATGACCATACCCTGCTTTCCTTGCAGACTCACACTATAAAAGTCCAATTCGGAAACACACCCAAAATTTGGGGCGAAAACTCCTACGGCAATGCTAACCCCTCGCCCAGCCTGAAGAACCTCTGTAATTACCTCCTTTTCCTACAACACCCAAACCACAAACACCAAAACTCTCACAGAAACAGAATGTCCATCGAACACCCCCCACCACCCTCCATAACGTTCACACGCTCGCCACCCCCCTCGAGACCCAAGGCGATTTGAGACTTCCCACACCGAAAATAACTTGCGCTCGTACTCAAGGTGTTATGGGAGGGCTGGGAGGCCAGGCCACCCGCTTGAGGCCACGTGACTAGTATGGACACCCACGCGTTCCATCCGGAACGTCATCCTCTCTGTTTCCCACCCCCATCGGGGAGGTCATATTTTTTATTTTATTTTTATGTTTTAATATATATTTTTATTTACTTATTATTATTTTATTTTATTTTTAGTTTTTATTTTTTTAATGTTTCTATACTCCGAATATATTTGATTGGATATATATATGTCAAAATAAAAAGCATGTAGAAGTAATAAGTCTAGGAGAACATTTTTTTGTTGATAGTGTACTTCCTTTGCGTCAATAGGATTCTGGAAACGATAAGTTTTTTTTTTCTTAATCTCTGTTTTTTTTTGCCACTTTCAATATGTTTATTAGTTTCGATTTATTAAATTCAAAAGAAATAAAATTTTCATATTAAATTATTATTTTTTGTAATTTTGGCAATACATTTCTATTCATTCATTCATAAAAACGAGTTACAATCATATAATATATTCAATGGCCTCAACCTGCTTGAAGGAAACCAGGTTCATTGGCGATCGAACAACATTATAGGCCATCCAAAACATTAACAATTTAAATCTGTATATCCAAGCCTTGTATGCCATAAAGTCTATTAACCATCTACACTTAAGACTACTAAAGTAAATGTTATCTGACCAGATCATCATAAGAAAACAAAAATATTAACAAATCATCCCAGTAGATAATCATCAGATGATTCTACTAGAGCAGGGTGTTTGGCACTTGACCTTGGCATCTCAAATTGATACAGACCCTGAAGCTGACATTCAATTCGTCCAAGGCAGACATTCTAGTGGTGCAGTTGTAGCTGCATGGATTGGATTTCTTTTTGAAGATCTTTGAGACTCGGCTCAACCTTCAGATGACCCTCAACTTCTTGTGTGGCAGTTATGGCTTTCGCCATAATACATTTCATAATCCAATAGAGATCAACCGACTGTTTAAATAGGGTAAGTCGGCCTCGGGTATGCCCGGGGTCAGAAACCAAGGGTGTCCAATCCTCAACCGGGAGCTCTGCTATTTTTGAATTTAATTCTGTCTCCCATGAAGAAATCATGGTTTTCACCTGTGTCGGGGTCCCAATGTTATACGCATGTCGGATGCTTTGGAGTAATGGCTTTAAGATCATTTGAGTAATGTGCTTTGGAGTTCTATCTTTCATAAATAATTTTGTTTTCATGGATGTGAGACCCTTAGTGCAGGTGATTCACTTTGCTTGAATAAGAGGAGCTTCAACTATATGCTTAGGTAACGGTAAGACAATCATCCTCAGAAGGTATCATTTTGTCATATTTATTTCTCCCTATTTCTATCCATTTTAATGCCTTGGTTTTTAAAAATAAAGTCACTTCCATTTATAATAATGAGGCTATTGAAAGGGAAGACCTACTGCTTTGGAATACTCTTGAGATGTTTTGTGGAAATTTTTATGGTTAACCATTTTAGGATGACACTATCCCTACAGTAACAACATTATTAGCATTCCTTTAGTAGCCCTAACATTAGTTACTCTTTTGGAGTAATAAAGGTAAGTCTTGACATCATTGGATCCCCGATCACTACTTTTTCTTATCTTATTGATGCAAAGGAAGTTGACGTCACATGAAACTTACTGACATGCTCTCACTTAATTAGCCATGTAGTTTAAAGCATGACTCTAATATAGAAACCCTAGCCCTTCAGTCTTAATTAATCTTTGGTCTCTGTCAGAGGTTTTTCTTGCATGCAAACATGCAAGATGATCAGCATGGGGGAGAGAGATTATTGGAATTTTCAGGTTCAAATTAACATTTTCACCCTATGCTTACTCATGGTCTTCATTATCGTTTTTCACTATTGTTGGGCTTGGAGCATGATCAGGTAATTGTTCTTTAATTTAACCTATTTCCTTTATTTCAATAAAGAGGATTATTGATGATGGTGCTTGTGTTGTCTCAGGAAGCCACGATACACCTGCATCAACATTTTCGGGATAATGTGGATATTGAGACCTTTAACATCTTCAGTTTATCCGTCATCTTCTTCAACAGGCCATATCAGTAGTCACATCAGCTCCAGCGATTCCATCATTTTGCAGCGCCGAGCACATCAACAACAAGGGTAAAACTTGAGGTAGAGATGGCTTAAGATTCTTTAATTGATTAGAGATTTAAGAAAGCTTTGATGATTAACCACTACATATTCCATATATCTGGTTTTCCATATACCCTCCATTTGCATGCTACTCTAATAAGGTCGTAATCATATTGGTTCATGTAAACAAAAGCAGTAACTATAGTGCCTTCCCCTCCTACATTCACGCATATTTTCAATCCAATAGAGGGTGGATTCATTGCTGCCTTTCAGGAAGGAACCATCCATAAGCATTGGCCTCGCAAAAACAGAGCATGCAAGCACCCATTTTACCATCACCACCTCATCTCATCCACCACTCCCATTGTCACCTATCATCATATTCATCATTTTCCTCCTACCATATCTATTGTTTCTCCCCAATTTGTATCACTCTTAAAATCAAATCTATGGCAATCAAATCTTCATGCAGTATTGCTCCACAAGAACTAACCCTACCTAAAGTTATGATGCCATAAAAACCTACATATGAGAAAAGTATTTGTTTGCATGAGGGCATGCAAAACCTCAGGCATTGAGGGATGTTGGACCTTGAATATGCCCATGTTTTCATCATGCAAGACCATTGTTCAGGCCCTAAAACCCTAGGTTTTTAGCCCATTCTGTACCATAATTCTATAATTTGTCGTCAAATACGCTCTATAGTTGGTTAACACTAGTTTTCTTCACTTATCTATGATTAAAGATGATTATGCTATGATTTAATGATGACGGTTTTGTTAAGTACATTTATCACAGGGTTCCATTGCTTAAATCCTTCACAAGCCACTTCAATGTGGAAATGCTTAATTTAGAGCTTTGACACTTCTGGCATGCTTCCGAAGAAACCGAGAGAGGTTATTGTCAAAAATAGTGTTATAATACCTCTCCATAACTTGGATTCCATACAGCGCACTCATGCCAGTCACTAGAAGGAAATTAGTCAATTTTTCCAAATCTGCAATAAATTTTACACTGCCAACTTCTGCCTCGATTTCTGTGCATATGAAGGATAATGGAGAAATTATTAAGCATGGGCTTTAGTCCCAATATATCATATTTATTACACCTAAAACATTTTTCCAAAATTCCTTCTGGTTTGGGAGATAGTGAGGGTTCTTTGGGGCCAATTTGTATAAAATTCCAAAAATTCCAGATTAGCAAAAATCTCCCAAACAACCCTGTTTTGGATTTTTTTTGGTCAAATGCAGTTGGCAATGTTCCAAGATCAACGTGAAACCAGCACATCCTAATTTTAGTGCTCAATTAGGAGTAGTTATGCCAAGAAGAGAATATATTTATGGTAATCAGCTTGGGAATTCTAAGATTAGTTTTAGTTTTCTGAGTTTTCCATGTAAAGAGATCCATTGCTATTTTATGTATGAGATTGCTGCCTATAAAGGCCAACATTGCAACGAACGGAGGGGAGCAGTAGAGAGAAAGATGTAAGTTTTGTTATCATTAATTTTACAAGATGATATTTCAGAGGATCGAAAAACCATGTATGACTGCATTTGGAGCTCTCAATTAAATCGATTGTTGGCAGTATCTCTTTGTAAGTAATGGCATTTGTGTTTTAATCTTCATTTTTCTGAAGTAGATCAACTCGCTTGAGGCGTGGGAGGGCCCACCACAACTAGAACCGAGCTCCTCAATTGGAGTAGATTAGGAAATTGTGTGGTTTATCATAAGCAGCTTTACTCAGTTTTGTTGTAATTTTGATTAGATTCTTTGATGCAATGGGTGGTGTGTGTGTTTCAATTGGATTTCAGTGTCATGCTAGTCTCACTAATTAAGAACAAAATAGTGAGTATTGTGTGAATGTAAACTGCATTCCCAACTACTGCGCAGAGCAAAGCTCTGTCTCACATAGAAAGAACCAAGAATATATTAATACTATGAGTTGAATATAACTCAAAGCCAGCACAGGTTTCACACACTATGGTGTCAATTGTGAATGAATTTTCTTTTGAATACATTGAATAAGCCAAATCGTGATTTGTATGACTGGAGCGTGTAATGGTTGTATTAGATTACGAGCTATATATGATTGAAACAATTTAATAACATTCGTGCATTCAGGATTGAGTAGGCTCAGCGTGCGTATAAGCTAAGGGTGAGATATAGTAAGTTAGGCCAGTAGTGTGACAAGTCCATTTCCTTTTCTATTCTAAATTGATTCAAGCTTTGATTATTCTAGAGCAGTGAAAGTTATTTTGAAAGAAGTAGTTTTCTCAGGCATAGTAAATTCATTTATTTTATGATTAATCGAATTTATAGTTTTCTCCTAGGATTGAAATGGATGGTGAGTGACTAGATTTTACATTCAGCATTAAAATTTCATTCAAGATTGAGTACAGTATGGTTTGTTTCTAGCATGTAGGTAGTTTAATGCTAACATTTCCAGTTTGGTTGAATTGAATGATGCAATTTAGTGTTAACAGTGTAGCTTCATTTTAAGACTTAGTGTGATTTTAATTTGAAAGTGTGATTTATTTCCAGCATTGAGATGTAGTTCAAGCATTTCCAGTTTGTTCTAGTTCAAAGCAGTGTGAGTTAATTAAAAGCATTGTCAGTGTGATTTAATTTGAATCATTAGGATATCCTAGAGAAATCTAGTTTTTATTTCCTGAACAAATAGGATAGGTCCAATTTCCATTCCAATTATAGTAGCATTGATTTCATAGCAGTGGGATAGCAATTCAATTTTGTTTGCAAACGCAGTATAATTTTGTTAAAGATTTCCTTCTCCTTTAAGCATTGATAGATCGAATTGCATTGTTTCCAAAACTAGTCTTGTAGTAGCTTGAGGTAAAAGTGTGGTTTTTAATGCATTTCATTTCTTAGCAAGGATAGATTAGTTAGATTGAATGGGTATGATAGCTTAAGAATTAATTTTGGTTTTCATTCCAAGCTAAGGTGTTACATTTTGATTTCTCAAAAATTACGTTTTGATGATTGCTTTGAATTGTACTTAGATTGAATTGCACCAAGCCTTTGATTTCGGTTAGATTGTCTTTCGATTGCAGAGAATTGGAATAAGGATTGAGTATGAAATGAGTGCTAAGTTACTTAATTAGAGTTTTTTTATCATTCCGTACTTAACGACCATTAATAAGGAAACTTATATACTCTGACCATTACGCTGAACCAAGACGCAGTACAACTCGTGTTTACGACTCTCGGATTGACAATTAATATTGAGAGGTTTAATCCAACAATTAAAACTATCAACGAGAATTTTAAGACTTTTTAGAGACGTGATATTTTATCTTTAATGTCGTGCCCATCGTTGTAATTTTAAGGTTTTTCGGAGTCATGATATTTTATGTTTAACGTCATTATTAAAAAATGTTGAAAATTTACCTCAAAAAAAAACGTTATTCCAACATCAACACTTTTCGTTTTCAGGGTGTTTTTTGCACCCAAAAAATTGGCTTCCTTCCATTTTTAAAAAATGTTGAAAATTTACCTCGAAAAAAAAAACGATATTCCAGCATCAATAATTTTTGTTTTCAGGTTGATTTTTCATTTTTTGGGGATTTTTTACCTAGATTTCTCGTTTTAAGGTAATAGTTCTCATTTGATCGGTAACTTTGTTTAATGGTATTCAATTTGCAAAAATGACCATTGATGTCATCTAGAAAGATAAAAGGGGTTTCTTCCACCTTGAATGGTTTTGTCCTACAATATATGAATACAGGCTTAACCTCTTCTCTTAATAAAGGGGTTTCTCCTTTGAATATCTAGTGAGGGTTTTCTTGTCCAACATCGGAAACATACACTCTAGATTTCATATGCAACTCATTATATATTGAACACTCAAAGTTCTCTCAACCTTTCTAACCAGCCCAGCTTAGCTTCATCCTCATTTCTAAGCTTCGTGCTCTCTTATTAGGATGGCTATTTCATCCCTTGCTTGAAGAATCTTGGCAACAATGGCAACGTTCTCTAATGCCATGAGCGATTGGTCATCTCAGCACTACCACCACTTCTCGTTCCTCTCCCTTATATTGTTTCCAAAGTGTGCACATTAATGGTTAAGGTGATATTCTTTTGTCATAAAGGTAGGGGTTGAATCCCTACAAAGGTATGTAATACACCATGTCTACATTCAAAACCATTGATCTCTTGAGTGGTACCTAACACAAACAAATATAAATTCCCAAAGTACGACCCAACTCAATGCTTTGCTACTGGACTTTGATGTGGTCAATAGCGTGATGCCCTGCCACTAGACCTCTACGCGGTACCCAAGTATAGCCCGACAATTATGTTATCCCACATTGCTTAGGATTTGGATACACCTGGCTTTTAAGAAATGACCTCTTCCACACCCTTTGAATCAATTGTGGAAAGTCTTGGGCACCATGTTGAAGTCAGGTGGTGCCTTAGGTGCTAGTCTTTTTGTTAATTTTGGGCAACTAGGCCCAAACTCCATGTTGCACTGCTCATATGATGATGGTCATATTTTTGTTGGATTCCTCTTTCAGAGAGGTGCAAGATTGATCTAAATATCTTCTTGTTTGGATGAGCAGAACATATATTTTGAGTCTATTTTCCACACATGTGCAAGGTTAGCCAGATTTGTAATGTAGGCTCACATGCCTAATAGATGTGTCACACACCCTCACTGATGGATATAAATTGGAGAGACTTGGAGGTCATTTTCTCATCAACTCATCACATCTCTCATTGTGATCTAATTAGTTTGATAGTCTTTCGAGGCCTCTTCCCTTCACACGTGCGGAGCTGAAGGAGTTGTTTTTTTAGCGGGTTTGTTTAGGGCTGAATTGCAGAAGCGTTGACCAGTGTTGACTATGGTCAACCCTTGCTCGTTTGACCTCAAAACTCTGCCAAAATTCTGATTTTGAGAGGTCGTACAGCTGAGCACTAAAATCGAGGAAAACATAGTTGTTTGACCGAAGCCCAAATCTGCAGAGTTGACTTTCTGTCGTTGTCATGCATCGACTTTTGCGTTGACTTTTTTGTTGACCAACGTTGACTTGTGATGAGCTGTCTTTGAGGGTTGTGGGAGTGACACTTGGAAGGTTGGTTGATCTAGAAAGGCTTTACTAGTTGAAGCATCTTGTTGACTATCGTAACACAACAATATCTCATATCTTTGCTAGACAAAAGGAATTGTAAATCTGATCTATATTTGGCTTGTCTTCTATTGATCTATATTTGTGTTCTATCAGGATTTTACTTTCATGTTTATGTGATTGTTATTTTGTATCAAGCCTAAGAAAGATTGAAGTAAAAGTGCATCAAGCATAGAACACCATGGTTATCTAAATTTAACACTTTTGCAAAGATTTGAGGCTATTGAATCAATTGTGGGGATCTCCTAGACCAATATACTAACTCCTTATGATTTTAATTCATGAGAATCAATATCAACTTTTTCTTACAACCAAATGAATATAAACATATTTTTTTTCTGAGAAAAAAATCATAATTTTATTCAACCTATAAGAAATTAACAAAATTACATTACGTAGATGCCATTAGGCATTCAATCATATTCACCTTTCGGTTCATGCACAATAAAAGAAAAAATGTAATATATATATATATATATATATATATATATAAAATTTTGTCGTGGGCTAAGTGTGATAATAATCACTTAACTTCCCCTTTTTGCCTTTCTTTTTCTGAACTTTTTGCCCAAATCCCATGGTTGGGATCAGTTGTTACTATTGTCAATTGATTTCCACCTTCCTGCACAAGGAGTCGGGACTTCTTTGTCTAAATCCAAACTCTCAGATACATGGGTTTTTTTTATACCCCCTGATCCATTTTCAATGTGTATCCTCTTTTTTTTCCTATGGTGCTTTGATTTCTGCTAATTTTATACCCTTATGGATATGGGTCACGATTCTAAACTGGTCCTCAACTCCTTCGTCTACCTGGTTGCCACGTTGTGCTTGAGCATCCATATTTGGAGTCTTTTCCATGAGCTCTTTCTTCTAAATCCTCAGAACTGTTAGGTACCTATCATCCCTTTGGCTTGCAAGCCTACCTCTTTTTCTTATTTGTGATCTTTTTTGCCTGTGGGCATTTGTTCTGCAGATGTCATGTTTGGAAGCAGATTCAACATCTAAATTTTGTATTTTCATAATCTAGAACCTGGGTCCACTGAAAGTGTTCATGTTCTATATGAATACAATCAGGTAAACCTTTACAAAGGTCTATCTCCACACAAATTTTGGCAAATGTAAAGAGACCTTTTTTTGTTCTGTCAGTGTCCATTTTTTTAATTTTCCAAGAGTATTCCCAATATCTTACAGGACTTGATGGTGCCAAAAAGAAAGAGGGAGATTTGGTAATCTCACCCAAACCAACATTGAGTGACCACCATGCTTGTAACATCGAATTCTGGGAACCATGGGGTAATAAAGAGCCCAACTCTACCCCAAAACCATGGTCCATCATTTAGGACTTGCTCCCTAGTTTTTTATGTGTCAAACGAAACTATGAAGAAACCCTTGGAACAGAAGTAAAGTTCACAATTGGGTGTCCAAGAAGAATATACCCATTGATATAGGTTTTCAGTTCTCGACCAGATGCCATTAAATTTGCATATTAATGCCATAGATTGTAGATCAACAAAAATCGATTTTACCTTTGGGGGTTTAATGTCCATTGTTGGTGTTTTCTTTGCTTGTTCGACTATGTAAGGTCCTGGCATATTTTGGATCTGATCTGCAAGAATGGAAGCCTTCCCCTTCATTTCCTCCTTGAGTGAGACTAATCCATTAGGGCTGCTAAAACCTATATTAGGGTTTCTAAGACCTGTAGCTCCACCCCACAACCTCAAATTTAATATTATGGTGGAATCCTCTGCCATGTCATAATCTTTTAGCTGGAAAGAATCCTGGAGCACTTTTCCTCCATATAACAAAACTTGAAGAGTTGTTGGTATTCCCAGGTCATTTTGAATGCTTTGTTTCAGATATTCCACTAGATCTAGGCCCCGGATCGATAGGATAAATGTCTTCCCATTAAATGTCTTTTGCCCGGATCTAGAGATAAAAGATAGCGAGGATACCCATAGGAGGGTGGATGCCAGCCTCCCTTTCATGAAACACAATTGTCAAACTTCTCGCGGCAGTTTCCCTCTTAAACCTACTCAGCGATAGCGTCGATACACTCCATCCCACACATCGAGCAATAGGACCAATGCCATCTCGCGGCTAGATTGATATAAAGCCACATCTCCCTGTGCATCTCACAACTCCATGCATATACCATTTTCGCTAACAAGATTTTCACCCTTCGATGTCGCTCCCACGGCTGCTCCCTACCCTCAACCCTCCCTTCTCTCATTCTCTCACAAAAGTCCTAGTTTTCCATCTACTTTCAAAGAATCTAATCTCAGAAGCATGACTCAAATAAATTCACCATTCCAACCCAACTCAATTCAGACTTTAAAACTCAAATTCAAATCATTATATGATCCCAAACTTTTACTTAAAATCCAGTCCTTGACTCTTTTCTATGTACCCCAGTCCTTGACTCTCTGGTTGAACATACTTAAATTACCTAACTAACCTGACTATTACATAATCATAACTTTTTCTTGATTCAAATTGGCTCAATATTTCAACTTTGCTTTGACTCAAATCTAACACTTTCATTTATTTCGAAAATTGAATTGAAGCAAAGATCTGTTTACATGCTCTTGAATTGTTTAATTGTTTTTTTTTCATCGTTCAAATCTTTGCATTGTCTCCAATCAATACAAATTTTCACATCTTTTGCTTGGAAGTTGGATGTCTTTAGAAATTAAAGCCAATAAACTTCCTTACAAAGCAAAGAAATGAACCCTTCAAAAATCTCCTTATAGCATCTCTTACATTATTACATGCGTGTAATAATTCCTCAGAGGACAAACTTTGGTACGCTCATACTGTAGCAGTCACTCTAAATCATCAGTTCTTTGTCATTTGACTAGGTTTCATAGGGCATGTACAAACCCCAAGGCCACCTCTCCCCTTCTGACTGTGGCCCCGGTTGTGAAATATTCCTTCTCTTCCACGACTTGCATTGGATTGCCTGCGTTGGAATGTTTGTTAGGCATAAACCCAGATGTTTTACTGACCTGCTAGGATCTCCTGTATTGGTTGGAATTAGTCCAATTGCAGGTGATAATTCTCTCCTGATAGAAATGAATGAACTTTATTTTTCACTTCAATCCAGCTGCAACCTGGAAGCTTTTTCAACTCCAGGTCCTTCAATATTATTCTCATCTTTGCTACGCCATCCCACCTGCCAGCCATAGCATACATATTTGATAGAAGCACATAGTACCCAGCATTCTTGGGCTCTAACTCAAAAAGGCACTTTGCCACACGTTCTCCTAGATCTATGTTGCAATGGATCCTACAAGCAGCAAGCAAGGCAGCCCAAACATGAGCATGAGGCTCGAATGGCATGTTTTTTATGAACTCCCACGCCTCATAGAGAAGTCCTGTTCGACCAAGCAAGTCAACCATGCAAGCATAATGCTCCACCTTTGGTGTGATACAATAATCTTGATGCATGCTATAGAAGTATTGCCATCCTTCATCCACAAGGCCTGCATGGCTGCAAGCAGATAGAACTGCAAGGAAAGTGACGTCATTAGGCTTCACGCCAATTTGTTGCATTTGGTAAAACAGTGTTAGTGCATCGTTACCGTATCCATGCACTCCATGTCCGGCAATCATCGAATTCCATGATACAGTGTTTCTTTGAGGCATTTTACAAAACACTCTGTATGCATAATCTACATTTCCACATTTGGCATACATGTCAATTAGTGCATTTCCCACAAAAACACTTGGCCGAAATTGCCTCTTAAAATTGTAGCCATGTATCTCCTTACCCAGTTGCAGAGCTCCTAGACGGGCACATGCTGGGAGAACACTTGCAATAGTGACAGAATTGGCCATAACCCTATTGACTTGCATTTTCCGAAAGAGTTCCAAAGCCTCTTCACAGTGACCATTCTGAGTATACCCAGCTATCATCGCAGTCCATGACACAACGTCTCTTTCTCCTTCAGAAATATCATCAAAAACACGCTGTGCTGCTTCTATATTTCCCAATTTGGCATACATATCTACAAGGGCACTCCCCACAAGGGCATTGGACTTAAACCTATTGTTGACTATGTAACTATAGACCTGCTTGCTATGTGGTGAATCTGCCATGTGGACACAAGCCGGAAGAATACTAGCAATGGTGACTGAATTAGGTTTCATACCTGCCACTTGCATTTCACTGAAGAGCTCCAGCGCCTGGTGAAAGCGTCCATTCTGAGTAAACCCGGAAATCATGGCATTCCAAGTGACCAAGTTGGGCTCTGTAGACGCCAAATGCATCTGATGAAAGATTTCCAAAGCCTCATCACAGTACCCATTATGTATATAACCTGCAATCATGGCATTCCACGAGATTACATCTTTCCGAGACGAGCCCACAAACACGTTATGTGCATCTGCTATACTCCTGCATTTAGAATACATGTCAATCAAAGCATTCCCAACAAGAAGATGTGATTCAAACCCACTTCTAATAACGTAACCGTAGATTACCTCACCGAGCTGTAGAGATTCCAGATCTGTGCATGAAGAGATTAAACTTGCTACAGTTATGGAATTAGCCTTGGTGCCTACCAGTTGCATTTGATTGAAAACTTTCAAGGCTTCATGACCATAGCCATTATGTGCATAGCCCGCAATCATCGCATTCCATGTGATTGCATCTGGGTTCACTCCCATCATTTGCATTTGATGAAACAGTTCCGACGCTTCCTCAAAATACCCGTTCTGTGCATAACCTGCAATCATAGAATTCCATGATACCAAATCCCTTTGAGAGATTTTGTCAAACACTTGGCGCGCATTCTTGAAATCACCACATTTAGCATACATGTCTATGAGACCGTTGCTGATGAAAATGTCTGTGTCAAATCCCCTTATGATAATTGCTCGATGGACATCCTCCCCCTGCTGCAGAGCTGATAGGGCCGCACAGGCCTTGATAACAAAGCGAAATGTCAAATTATTGGGGAGACTGCAACTGCAATTGTTGGGCATTCGGTAATACAGTCTGAGAGCTTCCTCCCACTGTCCTTTCATTACATTCTCTCTCAACAATGCATTCACATTCCATGAGAGTAACTCTGTTGATTGCCACTGAGTTTGATTGCAGCATTCAGTGAAGTCAATTTTGTCGTTATTATATTCTAACTTATCTGTGGTATGGGTAATTGTAATGGTTGAGATGAAGATGCAATTCTTGGTATTTGGCTTCGGCATGAACCTGCTGAACAAAAGCATCTTATAGTACTCTTCATGAGCTTAGGGTTTCTGCTCCCACTGTTTCTGTGCATGGTAAAACCCTAAGCAGGGGCATTTGAATGAGTTTGTGTTTATACTGTTTATCCCGCATAGCAAAACGCGGAGTAATATAATCTTGTAATAAAGGAAGTTTATTTCCATTACAAACCGGAGGAAAGCCAGGCAAGAAATTTTAGGCTTCGAGTAAATTATATCCATATATCATTTGTTTCAATAATTTGGAAAAAAAAAAAATTATCATAAGATTAGAGATAAATCTAAATATTCATGAAAACTACTACTAATATATCATTTATTTCAATAATTTGAAAGAAGTTAATCATAAAATTAGGGATAAATCTATCCATGAAAATAATATATCATTTATTTGAATAATTTGAAAGAAGTTTATCGAAAGATTGGAGATCAATCTAAATTTGAATTTGTGTAATTTATATTTTAATTCGATCAAAATGTACAACGCTTCACATTTTAAAAGGCCAAGTCAAACTTTCACCAAGCGCGATCGCTTTAAAGTTGTCAAAGTAAACTCCCTGACTCTTTTGGAGCAGGTCAAATATTATAAGTTTTAATTTTTTTATTTAGTGATGATTTTAAAAAATAAAATAAAAAGGTGTGAATTTTTACTATTTAAAATGTGTAAATAAATTTAAAGCTCTCAAAAATATTTCAATTATGTTAATTATAAAAGTCAAACTTGTCATTAAAAAAATTATTAAATTTAAAATAAAATCAACCAAAAAAATATCTAAAAAATAGTAAATTAAATTAATTTTCATATTGTTAAAGGAACTTAGCTCAAGTGGTATGGTTCATGATTTGTGTCCCAAGTAGTATGAGTTCAAATCTTTGGAGATATGTTGGTTTTGGGGGAATTTATGAAATATTGGTTCTATCTAGTGAAATAGTGGTAGTCGTTTCTATGAAGTTAATGATTGTGCTTAGTGGAATGTAAAAAAAATCATACCCATAATTTACAATAGGAATTTTAATAGTACCCTATTCAATTCATTAGTAATTATTCAACTCTTTGGTTCTTGTAATGGATATGTTGTAATGTATATGATATTACTAGAGGGTATGAATTGAACAATGCATTTTAACTATGGATATGAATTATTCACCAAAACAATTCAAGATGTTTAGCAAGATGCACACATTGATACACATGCAATAAGATTGATTTTTTTTCTTTTATAAATCGATTATCTTGTTAACATTTTTCAAAAAATATACAATGTTGATTGAAGCCCTTCTTAGTGTAGCCAAAGGAATAAAATTACTAAAAACACATGATTCAAAATAAAGGATTACAAAATCTTGTGAGATGTGATGATGTTGTATTGGCATGCATCATCACTTAGCTACGAGTCTATGTTAAAACATCTTATTTGTTTCCCTTAATTTCCTTCCCATAGACCATTCAAGTTGCATTTGGGCAGTCATTCAACGATTTTTATGGCCACTTGGGTATGGACCACATCTCTTTCCTTGAATTCTAGTTGCCACCTCAAATTCGTTGAAATCCTACTTGCAAACATGGTCAAAGCTCTATTCCTCTTAATGTCTCCTCTAGCACTTGGATTTTATCATTATACGTGAGATCATGCAACTCTATTACTATTATGGGTAACAAAGAGTAGTTGACCATTAGATATTGCAATTGTGTCAAGACTGCACAATATGATCCACAAATAATAGACTCATTGCCCACTCACTTCACCAACATCAATACATTGTGGAAGTTTATTTCTAAACTTTGTGTCTCTATTGCCAATATTCATAATGGCTACAAAGCCTATCTTCTCTTTGTAGTTCTTAGAGCAACTACTTAGGACTATGAATTTGTTTCTATATTGTCCATCACCAATTGGGTAGACTAAAATTGTCTATGTTTATTTGCTTCAAGCTTATTCCCACCCTTGAGGTATGAAAAGGAGTTTTCTTTACAGTGCTATAATGCCAAGAAAAATATCTTCACCTATACTGCATATAGTGAGGTGCAACCATAATAAGTCTACCTGGCATCAACTAAACCTAGCCTCCTCATTAATTAATGACCTAATATTTTATCTAAAAAAGTGAATAGCTTCAAGCATAGAGTCAATACAAACAATAAACAAATTAGATTTCTGAATGAACAACCTCTATTTACCACAAGAATGTTCTTAGGATCGACATAGTGATTGTATACATGGTTCAAACTTCATTCATTCAATTAGGGAAGGAGTCACTTTTAGGCTCCATGTGCATATAATACACCCCAATTCCAACTTGAACACCCTTGATTAAAGAATAAATGGTGGCCCATATATATATATATATATATATATATATGGGTAAACATGAGATGATGGGTCGCTATGATAAGACTCAAACTCCTAGGTGACCTTAAGGAAATGGAGTCGGCAAACAAACTTTATTGACTGCCCTCAACTGCCACAGGACCCTCCAAGAGTAACCCAACCCCTCCAGGTGTCCATCCTCTGAGCCATCCTGACTTTTCGATGAGTTTCACCCCTAGTTGCTCCCACATGCATGCATCAATGCGACTGTGGAATTTTTTACTCGGTGTTGTGCAAGCAACTACGGATTTTAAGGCCAGATTCCAGGGTTGGGGCTATACCTCTGCCCAGAAATCCTTGTAACTTTCAGAATTCATAAATTACACAAGGACAATCCTTGTAAACCAAAAACAGACACCAGGACTAGGCCTGACCATCCCCAGTCAAGACTGACATTTTGTCAAACGCTTGGCAATAATGCAATATACAGGTCATGAATAAAAGATTAAGCATAAGGGACTATAAAATCATATGAAACTTATCAAGAAGGATCACCACCCTCTCCCATTAGTTGTCTTAGCAATAATTAGGTCTTGCATCCATTATTATTTCACTTACCAGTAAAAACATGAAATGAACCATGACTAGAACCAGTCACATAACCATGCTTAAAACCAACATATAACCACAAAAATAACCATAAGATAATATCCATTAAAGCCACATAATAATGAGCACAAAAGCAAGATAAATTAGCTTTAATTAAACATAGGCAAGAGCCAACCAGGTTCGGGACTTCCATGTACCACCCGACCATAGACATGGTTGAACCAAATATTTCTTTCGTCCAGTCACCCTCGTGCCATATTCCAAGCATGAATGTGGAATATCATGGATAAACCAATCCAAAAACAACCAAGGGAATCCATATGTTAAATCACCTCCACCCTCACCATACCTTGATCTCACCTAAACCGACACAGAGATCACAAAACTGAACCAAGCTCGGAATGCCTCCATATCTCATTACTATTCTTGAGGAATTTTATGTCTCCTTGTCTGTAGGCTTTACTGCAATCCACACTAGATCACTAGGCCCTTACCAAGACACCACCCTCAAGATTTACCGTGTATCTCGCCAAAATCGGTTAAGGATTCCTAGGCCTTTGGGAATGTTCCTAATACCACCTCTGCCCTAGATTCTGAAACCATAAGGAAATTCCAAAGCTTAGAATCGAGAACAATCCCATCACACCATGGCTATCTAGAAAAAAGGAAAGGCAAGGTTGAAAACCCATGTCAAAACCCAACAAAACCATGCCACCGATAGCAAAATAGCCAAATACCAACATGCATATACCATGCATGTCGAAACTAGATAGGAAATCATACATGCAATCTATTACCTGCAAGTATTTCTGTTAAAGTTGCTTGATCCTGTTCTTCCTTGCTTGATCTTCGATTTCCTTTCATTTCCTTGTCCTTTCTTTGCTTGCTTGATCTCTTTCTCCTCTTGGTTCTCTTCTCCTCTCTGAGATTAATTCTAAAAATGAAATAAAAAAACGTTGAAAAAATCTTGCAAACTGAAGTTCTGAGGTCCTTTTATCATTCATGGCTCTAATTTCTTCAATTTTCCATTATTTTCCTTCAATTTCCTCCTCACATGCAACCTAATTTCCTTTATTTTCATAAATAAATGTGCCAAAATACCTTTTTTCCGTTTTAATTCCTTAGTCATTTCCTTTGCCAATTTCCCCTTAACCATAAACACATCTAGTGATGCCCACTAGGATATATTTGCCCAGCATTAAGCTTATAATAATTGTCCTTTAACTGTGGTCTTATTTTTTCCTTTATTAACTTTTATTGTATGAAATTTTAGCCTGGGTCTATTACAGAACCCTCGCCCTTGTGGAACACCGTCCTCGGTGTTAAACCACACCTATACCTCAGCAAAACCACTGAAAATCAAGCATACTGCCTATGGAGCTTTATAACTTAGCTCGATGTAGTATTTATAATGAACAACCTATCCAAAAGCAAAAACCATCATGACAACGTGAAAATATAACAACCATACCACTTATTGGAGATTTATAACTCAACTCATGGTGGTATTTATAATAGCAACCATACATAAATATGTACAAATACCAAAATTGATTTGCCTCAACTAGAAAACAATGAAGGATACATATCCTACATCTGATCATCCATCTCCCATGTAGCTTCTTCAGGCCTAAAGTGCTTCCATTGCACTTTAACTTGCTCTATGGATTTGTTCCTGAGCATGAGCTATTTTCACTGCAATATGCACTAAGGTTCCAGCTAGAATTCTCCTTCTTGCTCCACCTGCAATACATACCAATCAATAACATGATCAAAATCCTTAATATACCTTTTAAGCAATGAAACATGAAACAAATCATGGACTTTCACTGTTGGAGGAAGTGCAAGTCGATAGGCCATTAGTCCAATCCTCTCAAGGATCTCAAATGGCCCTCAATATCGCGGTGAAAACTTGGCACATGATCCAATCCTCAAGGTTCTCTTCTTGGGCTTGCTACATAAATACACATGCTCCCCAACCTGAAACTCCTTAAATGCCCTGTGTTGGTCTGCATAACTCTTATGCCTATCCTGTGTTGCCTTTATATTATTCCTTATAACCTGCATTTCTTGTTCCATATGTGCTAACATGTCTGGTCCAATAAGTACCTTGTTCACTAGATCACTCCAATTGATGGGAGTATTAAAACTCGTCCATACAGTGCCTCGAAAGGACTCATCCTCAATGACTCTTGATAACCATTTTAGTATGCAAAATTAACCAATGGAAGGTACTCCTCCCATTTCCTCTGCTGGTGCATCGCATACATCCTCAGCATGTCCTCCAGGATCATGTTGACCCTCTCTGTCTGTGGATGATAGGTTGTACTAAAGGCTAACTCTATCCCAAAACCTACAAAAAACTCCTTCCAAAACTTGGAAGTGAACTTGGCATCCCTATCTGACAAAAATCTTCTTCGGAACACCATGTAATCTCGCAATTTCCCTGATGAAGACCTGTGCCACCTCATTAGCTGAATATGTAGTCTTTACTAGAATGAAATGAGCTACATTGCTTCAAATGTTGACCACAACCATGATAGAATCATGTTGCCTCGTTGTCCTCGAAATACTTGCAGTAAAATCCATGGAAATGACCTCCCATTTCCATTATGGAATCGGAATAGGTTGTAGTAAACCACTTGGATCCTTACATTCTACCTACACCTGCTAAAAATCCAAACATCTAGCCACGAAATCTGCCACTTCCTTCTTCAGATTCAGCCAATAATAGAAATCATTCACTGTTTTCAATGTCTTCTGATAATTTGGGTGACCCGAGTATGGCGTGACATGAAATTCCCTCAAGATAATCTTCTTAATCTCACTATTCATCAAACACATAAATGTAGTTGGGGCATTAGTCAAATCGAATGGAACTACAACAAACTCATAATGCCCATACCTGGTCTTGAAGGTGGTCTTGTAGATGTCCTCTTCATTAATGTGTACTTGATGATATTCTGATCTCAAGTCAATCTTAGAGAACATTGATTCTCCCTTCAACTAATCAAACAAGTCATCAATCCTCGGAAATGGTTACATGTTCTTGATCGACACTTTGTTTAGATGCCTGTAATCAATGCACAACCTGATAGTTCCATATTTCTTCTTTACGAACAACATTGGTGCACCCCAAGGTGTTACACCCGCCCTAATGTATCCCTTTTTAATCATTTCCTTCAATTTCAACTACAACTCTAATAACTCTAGTGTGCTCATCCTGTAAGGTGTCTTTGATGTTGGTGCTGCCCCTAGTACCAACTCAATGTAAAAGTCAACTTCCCTATGAAGAGGTAACTCTAGAATCTCTGCTTGAAACACATTTTGAAACTGTTGCAATACAAGATACCTTTGGAAGATGTCTACATCAACATCCTTACCCTTGTCACTGGAAACATGCACTGCAAACATCACACAACCTTTTTTGCAAATACACTTATCCTTCGTAACAGTGACCATCCTCACTGATGTAGGCTTCTTCTTTCCCTGAAAATTTCTCTTTTCTCCATTATCATCTAGGCTCTCAATGGCCTTTTCAAAAAAATCCACTTCGATCTTGTGAAGGTACAACCAATCCATACCCAAAAGCATTTTATACGATCCCAATGGTAGTACATTCAAATGTGTTGTTGTAGGCATGTCGTTTAGCTCAAATGCACAAGCTCTTACCCAATGGTGAACTCTTTTATTCATACATGTATCCAACTACACCAACCAAGATTATGCACACACTTCTTTTCTCAAGCCACACTTATCCACCAAGTCAGGATTAACATAACTATAATTAGATCCAGGATCAATCAAAATAGAAATAAAGTGATCACAAATCTTACCGTCCATCTCAATGATAGATGCATGGTGATTTGCATGCCTGTTGTCCGCATCTGCACAAATCTGAGGAATGTTATGACCAAAATCCCCAACTTTCTGCACATCCTCAGCACTATAGATATGGGTTCTACCACCCTGATACTACAGAAAATCCCTCTTTCGATGATCCTTGCCACATATCCAACACTGCAACAGTGCTCTACCATCACCTATAGTTTGTTGCTCTGTAGACTGTGATCCATGTCCCTTCTCAACTGTATTGAACTTCTTATAAGGAACCACATTTTCTTTCTCACCTGGATCTTGAAGTCTTCCCCTCTTTGGTGGCCATCTTCCTTTAGCTTTCTCATTTCCTTCCAAGTCACTCTTAGGCTCAAATTTTCGCTTTGACTGCTCATAACATTGCTTCAGCTTTCGAATGGCTTGTTCTAGAGATTTAGTTTCATTGAACTCAATCTAGTCTTTATATGCTACTGAAAACCCACTGATGAATCTCTAAACCTTGGCCTTCTCCTCCTCAAGGTAATGCACATATCTCAATAGCTCCAAGAAACTGCTAGTATACTCATCATTTGTCATGGAACCCATTTGCAACTTATAAAATTCCTTAGCTCTGGCATCATATAAGTACCTCTCTGACAGGTACTTCTTCTTGAATAGTTTTTCAAACTCATCCCAAGTAAAATCATCCTCCTGAATACCTTTAACATTCTTCACATCCTCCCACCAGATATTGGATTTCCATTTAAGACTGAAAGTGTCTATCTTGGCTTCCATGTTCTTTGTGTAACTATGCAATCTAAATAATTTATTCAACCCAAGCAGCCATGCCGCTGCATCTTCTGACTTCTTCCTCTCTCCATCAAATTTAGGTGGCTTGACTTTCTTGAACTCCTCAAGAAAGTACTCACCCCTCCTATAAGGATGATGACGGTGATGACTATGATGATGTTTCCTAGAAGAGAAACTTGAATGATGACCATATGTTCTATTCCTCCTGTGAGGTGTGTCCAATGATCTTCCACCTCTAATTGTGTCCTCTCTATCCAACCTGTGTCCAGACCGAGACCTGCTACCATAGGATCCATTAGTCTTTTCTTCCTGCTCTTGATTGATCCTCATCTGTCCCTATTTCTGCAACTCTTACAAGCTCTGAAGAATCGTTGCATTAACCTCTATCTAATTTTCTTGATCCCTTGCAAGTATTTCCTGGGCCTCAACCAACTTTTCATTATCTTCCTTACAACTTATGATATCTTCCCTCAAGCTCCTAAATGTATCTTCTACACCAAGATAATGCTCATCTCCTTGCTGCCCAACTGATCTGTAAGGAGATTCATGGGAATTATAGTCTACCATTCTACTCATCGTCCTTGATTCACTTCTTCGTGCAAGTATATCATGTTAGAAAAACAAATATATACCAAAATAAAATACATACATTATTTTTTTTCAGTGGATGCTTATCTCATCTGCAGTATCAGTCCACATTAGCATGTACATGTATAATCCTAAACATATCTAGATAATCAGTATATCAACATATACCATCATGCATGACCATACCAACATTATACCTTGATCCCATGCATGACGACAATAACATTGACAACATCAGACTTTTCCCAAAAGAGAGCGAAACCATGCTTTGATACCACCTGTAACTTACACCTTCCCTCACATCTACCCACTTTCACAGGCTTACCCCGAGTAAACATGAGATGAGGGGTCATTATGACAAGACTCGACCTCCTATGTGACCTTAAGGAAATGGAGTCAAAAAACAAACCTTACTGACTTCCCTTAGGTGCCACAGGACCCTTCAGGAGTAACCCAACCCCTCCAAGTTTCCATCCCCTTATCCATCTTTAATTTTCCATGAGTTTAACCCCCAGTCGTTCCCTAACCAAGGCATCAGTGAGACTGGAAACCCCCAGTCGCTCAGTCCCATGGGCTTGCATCAGTGCGACTGTGGAGTTTTTTACTCAATATTGTGCCAGTGATTATGGATTTTAAGGCTATATTCCAGGGCTAGGGCTATACCTCTACCCAGAAATCCCTGTAACTTTCAAAATTCATAAATTACACAAGTACAATGCTTGTAAACCAAAAACTGACACCGGGATTAGGCCTGACCATCCCCAACTGAGACTAACATTCTGTCAAACACTTGGAAACGATGCAATCTACAGGTCATGAATACTAGCCTGAGCATAAGGGACTATAAATTCATATGAAACTTATCAAGAAGGATCACCATCCTCTCCCATTAGCTATTGTAACATTAATTAGGTGTTGCATCCATTATTCTTTCAGTTACAAGTAGAAACATGTAATGAACCATGACAAGAACCTGTCACATAACCATGCTTATAACCAACATATAACCACATAAACAACCATAAGATAAAAACCATTAAAGCCACATAATGACATGCACAAAATCAATAGAACTTAGCTTTCATTAAACATAGGCAAGAGCCAACCATGTTTGGGACTTCCACGTACCACCCGACCATAGACATGGTTGAACCAAAACTTTCTTTCATCTAGTCACCCTGTGCCATATTCCAAGCATGAATGTGTGATCCCATGGATAAACCAATCCAAAAACAACCAAGGGAATCCATAGGAGAAACCACCTCCACCCTCACCATACCGTGATCTCACCTAAACCAGCACTGATATCACTAAACCGAACCGATCTTGGAATGCCTCCGGATCTCACCACTATCCTTCAGGAATTTTTGTCTCATTGTCTCTTGGCTTTATCGCAATCCACACTCAATCACTAGCCCCTTACAAGAACACCACCCTTAGGCTTTACCGTGTATCCCACCAAAACCGGTCAAGGGATTCCTAGGCCTTTTGGAATGTTCCTGAGACCACCTCCGCCCCAGATTCCAAAACCATCCGAAAATCCAAATCTCGTAACTGAGAACAATCCCATCATACCATCATTATCTGGAAAAAGGTAAGGCAAGGCTGAAAACCACTATCAAAACCTGTCAAAACCATGCCACTAATAGCAAAAGAGCCAAATACCAACATGCACATACCATGCATGTCAAAACCAGCTAGGAAATTATACATGCAATCTGTTACCTGCTATTGTTCCTATTGAAGTTGCTTGATCCTGCTCTTCCTTGCTTTATCTTTTCTTTCCTTCCCTTTCCTTGTCCTTCCTTTGCTTTCTTTTCCTTTATTTGCTTGCTTGATCTCTTTCTCCTCTTGGTGCTCTTCCCTTCTCCGAGAGTAATTATGAAAATGAACTAACAAAAAACTGACAAAAACTTGTCAATTGATGCTTTGAGGTAATTTTATCATGCATGCCTCTAATTTCTTCAATTTTCCATTATTTTCCTTCAATTTCCTCCTCACATGCAACCTCTGACCTTTCACCTTCCTTTTCTCCTAATCTCCTTTATTTTCATAAATAAATGTGCCAAAATACCTTTTTTCCTTTTTAATGCCTTAGTCATTGCCTTTTCCAATTTCCCATTAGTCATAAATACATCTAGTGATGCCCACTAGGATATATTTTCCCAACATTCAACTTGGAATAAATGTCCCTTAACCGTGGTCTTATTTTTTCCTTTATTAACTTTTAGCCCAGTTTTGTTACACATTAAACATGGAAAGGGTCATTAGCTACAAGGGATGGCTTCATGAAAATATGGCCATTATAACAAAGAACATGCAGCTTGCATACGATTTGATCCAAACACCATTCATTAAAATTCGGTCAGATGGAAATTACTAAAACATGTGAGATGATCATTCATGAAAGCATGAACCACATAAAAATTAATTGAATCATATATGTATGAAACAAATTGTCTCTTGACATGCCATGGGAATTAAGAGAAGGCAAAAATACTAACCAACATGTTCTTGACCCAATGTAGAATCCACCAAACAACTCTTTGTTCATCAAATTCTGCAGGCATCCTAACATAGTGTTTCCTCACACACCTAGCATTTCTCTTCACTCAAATCTATGAGAAATAGGATTTCCACTAGGATACATATGTTCATATGGATTCCAAGGAGTTTTAACTAAGTGATGACATGATTGAACAACCACGTGCAATCATCTTCTTTGTAATTAAATGGTTGTACAACCTATGGGAAGCAACAAACACCTAGGTAAATATGAAATCAACCTAGGGAGGATGAATTGCAACTTGGAGGATGAGAAAATATAACGAGAAGGAATTTTCTTAGGGAGATCGCATTTAGTATGGTAATTGTGAAATTGCATACTATGGGGAGGATTTTCAACTTGTTGGAGAGAGAAACACCCAATAGCAAGAAATAAACCAATAGAAACTTCCCAAAATATTTCAGCTATTGTAGATTGAATCCATCAATTAATCTTAGAAATGGATGAAAGAAGGAGAATAAAACTAGGATAGTTATTTTTCTCATGGAGACTGTAACTATGAAGGGAGTCCTCAAAACTAAGATGTGTAAAAAATATTTAGTGATTAAAAATACACGAGGCCATTAAAATATAGAGCGGCTTTATTAAAACTCATACATAGAAAAATAAAATAACATTTAACACAACCTAGAGAAATCCATACACAAAGACATAGTGTTTTCCCTAGAAACCCAAATGGGAACACCAAATTCGAATGGATTCTCTGTCTATTTTGACAGTATCTGGCTACAATTATATTCATGGATTTCTATCCAGCCTTCTCTCCTCAGCCATAAAAAATCCCCTTAAAGTACAAAACTAAATAAAGAGATTTAGGGTATTTGGCCAATAGGATTGACCTTTGATTTCCATTCCTCACCCTTTTCTATTCAATTTTTCTATTTCATTTAATTCTCTTTTTTCTTCTCTTTTGTCTTACTCATTTTTACATTAGAATTATCTTTCATAGTTTTTCTAACCTTTTTTAATTGTTGAATTAGCTTACATGTATTGGCCCTTAAAACCATTCACTTGTTCATATTCATAATACCTTCCTAGTAATGCCCTTCCCCTAATGTTTCTTCCATTTTTCCCATCATTCACCTCCCATTTAATGATATCCCTTTCATAGTCCAACACACACTTTCTCAAGATTCCATCAGTCACCAACTTAATAGGTTTCTCATTAATAGCTAATTGTTTATGGATACCATGACCAACAATCAGCATTGCTTCTAGTTATATCCCTCTGGCATTGAGCTAGAACTTAAAACTCAATGGTTTCTATAAAATAATAAATAACTAATTTAATTCCAAATAAGTCAAGATCCAATGGCATATCTAGTGTATTTGCATCTTCTCTCATCTCAAATCTCGATAGATGAATAAGTCTCATATTCTTATGTCCAAATTTGGAAGTGACTTTGAAATTAAAAAATAAAAAATAAATAATAGAAGCCAAGTCCAACAAAATATTATTCTCTCCAACACTAAAGTATTCATCAAATACTTATGTGCAATGTGGTCAATAAATAACCATCGCTAGACTTTCCCACAGTGATGTAGTTATTTTTTACTTAAGATGACAATGTATAAAATAAAACTTTTGATGACTTAGAGGGATGTCATAACTTCATTTCTTGTTCTTGGAGAGTACATGTTGGAGGATGTAACTCTTACTTGCCTTATGTGTGTGATTATATTTGGTATTTTAGATTATTGGTCGTCATTAGTTCAAGTTGGTTCTCTGTGTTAGGTAATTTAATTATCTTTAAGCTTTTACATTTAATCATCAATCTGGCTTCATAATCTTGTGAAGCATAAACATTGTATGTGTAGAAATTAGTTATGTGAAAATTAATGAATTACAACTATAGAAGTTGGCTATAAAAACCAGTTTGGGTTATAATTTACAAATTTATTTTATGTCCCATTACAATTTGTAACTATGCATTAGAATGCTAGCTTCTATAACTCTAGTGAAAGTACTATTCAAATCAACAACCAAATTTTGTTCTGTATAGCTTTTAACTGCAATTATGAAAATCAATACTCTATGGTGAAAATTTGAAATAACATACTTAAATTAAATCAGATTTCAACTGTATATGATAAACAACAATTTCTAATAATTAATTCAACTTTAATTTCTTTGACAGTTGGTCCAATGATCCGCTCGTGATGATTCATCGTGATCCCTTACTCAACTAAATCGAATCACTATTGATACATCTCGATAGACACCATCATTTACTCAATTGTTGACCATCCTTACCATGTGTTTAGCTTACACAACGGATTCAACTAATGAACAAATATCCATCTTTGTGATGTTTCTTTCCTTCTCCAACTAATGGTTCATCATCAAGTTTATCACATCCACCTATATTGATGGCTCTACCGCGATTAGCTACAACTCATAAACTAGTTTTTAATCAAAAATAACAATTTGAAAAGATGAAAAATGTAAAAAATTAAAAAAGTTGCTTCAAGATTCCTTCCTAATGTATAATATTGTAGCCAATAGGTTTGTGGCAAATATGAAGTGGAAAATGAAGTAAGAGTCATGAAAATAGGAGTTTATGAGGCAAAATTTGAGGAAGAAGGTAACAAAAAATCATGCAATACGTTTCCAAACATCTCCCCCAAATAGAAGGTGTTGCATGTGCAACAAATGTTCCCTCCAAAAATTATGTTTCTCTAAAAAAAAATTAAAATTATATTGTTGCCAATTTTCTCCTTCAACTTGTTCTATGGCACCAAGAAATATATTTATACTATAAACCTTTGTTTTCTTTTCCTTTTTCCATATAAGCTTGATTGTAAGCCTCCTATTTTTATTTTAGTCTCTTTACTTTTATTGTACCACTTCCTAACTTTCCTTGCTAATGTGC
Organism: Pinus albicaulis; assembly: GCA_034641835.2. Lineage (NCBI taxonomy): Eukaryota > Viridiplantae > Streptophyta > Pinopsida > Pinales > Pinaceae > Pinus > Pinus albicaulis. The sequence continues at coordinate 676,256,954 of CM076570.1, forward strand.
ACCTAAATTGGCATCTTGTTAATACCTGTCCAACACCTTTTTTAGCACCTTTTTCCCTTTTTGTACCACCCAATCACCTAGTTTTCCCCGTATTAATGCATTTTTTTATCGAGATATAGTTATCTTCCTCTTGTATTACTATAATGTGTGTTCTTATGTATCTAGGAATGAATTTAACATTTTATGCTAACATATGAGAATCTATGAGAGCTACTTTAGGTATTCTTAGGAAATTACTCTTGAAATAGAGGTGAAGGATAGTTGTTGCAGTACATTGTGTGTTGTTGCAACATTTTCATATTGCATAAACACCATCATATCCCTGCAACACCCAAGTACCTCATTGTTGCAACAAAATGTTGCAACGCCCACTGCTACAATTACAATTACAAATTAGGTTTTGCAACTCCCATTGTTGCAACACAACTATAGGGGCAAGATATGCAACTCCAACTGTTGCAACGAGAACATGGTTTAGTGTTGCAACATGGCACTGTAACATGAAAAGACTCAATTTTCATGCCCCTATAACATTCCCATGAGTTAAGGCACCATGACCTCTAAGCATGTGACACTAACATGCTTCCGCAATAATGGCACAACCAACTTGCGAGTACAACATGTGGACTAGGCCTATTATTTATACTTATTATGTGTTTAGTTAATGCTTGTAGTAGAATTACAAGTAACCAAATTCACAAGTACCATATCACATTATCATTAATTCATATAATGTGCACCATAAAATCATCAACCTCATAAATAATGCAACATCACATTCATATACATAAAATATGGGTGGAGGGTCATAACCTCTAATGCTTATAATTGTCTTTATTTATAATATCAATACATAAATATGTGTACATCAGCATATGAGGAGGATCAGGTCACCCCCTTACCCAGACTCACCAAACAACTACACAAAACTTACCTTTATCCCAACTCGGGTCACCCCTCTCGTGAAACCGACCCGACCTACCCACCTGTTAGGTGATAGACTTGACCCATGGACTTGCGCTCAGACCTGCACCACTGGACCTTCATGTTAGAAATTAAATAACAAAGTAATGAAATGAAAAATATTGGAAACACAGATAAACCTAAAACAATAGAGACATAAATATACGTGGTTCACCTAATTTCGGCTACGTCCACAGAGAAACAACCAATCCTTGCTTTTATATCATCCAACAAATTGAAGGGATATAACCTACAACACATTTGTTGTAACTTCCTCTTCACTCTTACGCAATCTCTTATCTTTCCTTTCTGCAGAATAATACACAATCGCAATACAATTCCCTAATATAAATTGAGGGTTGCCTTCTAGGGACAGAAAACCCTAAATAACATAAATTTAACTGTTATATATTCTGCCTAATGAACAGTCCAGACAAAATAAAAAATTACAATATTTTACAAGGAAATTTTCTCAAAAAATATCCTTTTGAGGGTAGCGCCTTCCAGGGGTGTGATGGTAATAGCCGGGGGGAGGGGAGCCCCCCACACCCCTCAGTTAGGGACTAGGATCCAAACATGGTTGAAACAAGACCTATGAATCGAGAAGATAATCAGGCTCCACGTCCAACAATCTCCCACTTGGAGACTAATTGTATCACCTCCATCGTTGCTTCATTTGTTGGACAATGCTTCCACTTAGACTTGTTGTTTCTCATCTTTACCATAATACTTGAAGGAGAATTGAAACTAAGTAGAACCTCAATTTCTCTTTAGTTACTACCTTTGTTAACATATCTGTAGGAATATGGCTAGTGTGTATATTTTCCAACTTCAACTATCCATCTTCCAAAACTAACCGTATGAAATGGTAACTAAGTTGTATATGTTTAGTCATAGAATTAATGTTTATATATTTACAAGATGAATGGAACTTTGGCTATCATTGTATGACCTTCCAATCTCCTGCTTATTGCCCAATTCATCCATAAACCTTTGTAACCAAATAATTTCTTTATTAGCCTCTGTAGTAGATACATACTTTTCTTTCGTTGTTGAAAGTGAAACAATCCTTTGCATTTTAAAAACCCAACTTATTTTTGTTCCACCTGTTAGCCCAGGTATGTCAGTGATCAAATGACTCTTTCAGTTTTTTTTCCATTTTTGGTCACTAAAGAAGGTTAAACCATGTGTGTTGCTTCTTCATTTCATTTATCACCATCATTATCAAGGTCACTGCTATCATAAGTTTCAAGGTCACCATCTCCATCATCATCATTCAAAAGGTATAGGGTTATTTCATTTCATTTCATTTAGGTCAAGTCTAGGTTCAGTCCTACCTTTGGAAAAATCTTCAAAATTTCACTGAACTAAGGCAGTATTCCTCCATTTCATCCATGAAACCCTAACGAAGGAGAAAAAAAGTTTATGAAATTCAAATAAAGCTATCTTTCTTGTTTCATATGGCTCAAATTTCAAGAAAAGGTTTCAAACATCTCATCTCTATCTCATTTTTTCATGAAAATTGAAAAATTATCTCTCACTGTATCTTTTAAAGGATCAAAAAATCATCATCCACTGTCAGTGCTCCAAGGGAGGTCAGTTTGACCTACTGTCCTAGTCAAATGCAAAGGAGTGTCATTTCAATCTGCAAAGACATCTTATATGTTTTGAAGAGTCACTATCCGATGTGAAATTCCAAAGGTGAAAGATTTTCAATTTTTTTAATAACAGTCTTGATGTCTCATGAAAAGGAGAAAATTTGTCTTAGGGTCTCATTTTAAAAGCCTAAGAAGGCCATCTCAAGTGTCAAGGAATGAAAAAGAGGTTAACTCTATCCTCTCATCTCACTTAAAGAGCCAAAAAAACACCTTTCATGTCAAAGGGCTCAAAAAGTGTTATTTTGTCTTCTTACCTCATTTGAAAAAGTCACATGTCACTCTCCAAGTTGCACAAAAGTTTTAAAAGGGTCATTTCAAAAGTCAAGGAGAGTGAAGGAAATTAAATTTTAATTCTTTTTCATCCCATGTGAAGGAGTAAAAAGTCACTATTCAAGTGCAAAAGATTTAAAAGTTAATGAAAATGTCAAAAGGAAAAGGTAAAGGTTATCAAAGATTATAAAGGGAAAGGAAACTTCATTCTTCTTTTATTGTTATCCTTTCATATGTGTGAGAGCCACTTTGATTACCTCTCTATACTCTCAATATTCTCTCACAAACTCTTAAGAAAACCATGATTTTACATTGTTGTGGTGAAGAAAAACCTCTTGTTACACTCCTGTCATTGTGAAGAAGTGCATTGTTACGCTTCTGTGGAGGTAGAAAACCTCTCTTGTTACGCTCTTGTCAGTGTGAAGAAGTGCATTGTTACACTTATGTGGAGGTAGAAAACCTCTCTTGTTATGCTCATGTCAGTGTGAAGAAGTGCATTGTTACACTTCTGTAGGAGTGAAAACCTCTTGTTACGATCTTGTTAGTGTGAAGAAAAACCTTTTGTCACGTTTCTAGGTGGTGAAGAAAACGTTTTTAAGCTTCTATATATTGAAGAGGGACAGTGTTACGCTCCTATAGGTGGCCAGCTCTGGTGCTGTTGAAGCTCAAAACCCAGATTCTGACCTCCATTCATTGCTCTAGTTACTTCACAAGTTAAGTCTGCATCTTTTCCCAGTTTTGGATCAGATTTACATTTTTTTTATATGTCTTTTATGCCTTCTCCATCTCTCCACTATCCACATAAAAAACAAAAAAAACAAAAAACAAAAAAACAAAACAAAACAAAAAACAAAAACAAAAACAAAAAACAAAACAAAACAAAAACAAAAAAAAAGTTTTGTCAAAACCCTACCCTATTCAACCCAAACCCTAACCTATTCAAACCTGAACCTTAACCTATCACACAAACTACAAACTTACATCCTCCATGCCCATCTACATATACCTATTCCCACACATCATCCTTGACATCAAATCAAACTATTAAAACCCTAAAATTCTAAACTATTTTATCATTTTCACAATCAAAATTGTCAAAATTAAGGTGACTGTATTTTAGGGTTTTTAAGGACTTATAATGATTCATTTTCACTCATTCCAAATGAATTTTGGAGATAAGGTGTTAGCATACCCTCTGAAATTTTATCAAAAAATTTGTCCTGCTCCATGACCCTCAAAAAATCAAAAACAATTCTTCACTAGTTTTTCCCACAGCCAAAATTGGGAAATGACTGTGTTTTGAGGATTTGAATGACTTCCACTCATCCATTTTCCTTCATTACACCTTCATTATGGAGACAAGACACCATCCTACTCACTGAATTTTTGTAAGAATTTTTACTCAACCCCATCACCCCTTTTTCACCTCACAAATTTTCCTTACTATTGCACAGGCTATTCTCACAGTCAAAATTGGGAATTTCCTGTGTTTTAGACATTTTGACACCTTCCACTCATCCATTTTCTCTCATTCCACCTTCAACTTGAATCTAGCAAACAAAACTACCCACTCAAATTTTTCTAGAATTTTTCTCAGCTTCAAGACCCTTCATTTCATCCACCAAACTCACACCTTCAAACACTCGGTTTTCCAAATTTGCATTCTTGTCCACTCATTTCATTGACATCCTAGGGTTTTCATCATTCCACTTACCAACACCATGGAAAGTGACAAGAAGATATTCAAAGGAGGGCACCATATTATACTTGAGCCATTCACCATGCATGAGATTAATGCTTCGCCATTGGCCAGAATATGCTTTCAAATAACTCATTGCTTGACATTTTGTGAAAGGCTTATGGAAGGAGGGTATCATCTTCATTTGTCCAGCCTTTTTGCAACCAGCTACAATATGGAAAAGGTCACTCTTGTAGGTATGGAGATCAGCTTATCATCTGACCTAATTTCTTCAGCTACAGGTATCCCTTCTCAAGGATAGCAGTGGTTTAAGGGTATGGACCTTGACATTGAAAATTACAAATAGTTCCTAAAGCCTCATGCTAGAGATGATCCATAATTTATTTTTCCTTTTAGAAATATCAGAAACAATTATGCTCCTATGATGATGTTTATAATTAAGTACTTTGTATGCAAAATAATATTCTCCGGGCTATACAGGTATCACATCAAGCTTTTGATGCATTTTACCAGAGTTAAAACACTTGATTTTCCTCAGTATTTATCCAGGAGCTTGATTAAGATGGATGAGAAGGTTAAAAGTAGAAAAGACGATCATCATACTAGTCTCTTTAATCATGGCCTTATCATGCTCATTGTGTTGCATCACTTGTCCTCCATAAACATGACATGGGAAGACTTCTTGGAGAGGTTTTCAGCAGCGCTTTCTGTCTTGCCTATTACATCATCACCATAGCCAATGGATATTGGCTCTTCTAGCATGGTTATTTAGCTTTTAGATGTCCCTAGGGTTGTGGGATTTTCTCACACATATGAGAGATGGAGGAGGCAAGTTTTTGCGCCTAATTCTACCAAGATATTTCTTACACTTGGCACCCATGATCAGAAATTTCAGATAGAGGAGCAAACTCTATTGCATCAACATAATGAGTCAGTGCCAATGGAGCCTGAGGTATCAGAACATGATGAGGTTAGATCAGTTGAAGATATCATCAAATAGAAGGATAAATATATTGCATAGTTGAAAGAAGCCTTCTCCATTTCCCAATCCTGAATTACTTTCCTTGAATGGGAAAAATTTCAATTGCAAGGGAATCAGCTCCTCCAAAGTAAATACAAATCAGACATGGAGGAAAATTGAAGTAAAGGCAGGAAGATTGTTGTTGTTAACCAAGTGCAGGATATGGAGGCTGAAGCACATGCAAAAATACCAAGAACTAGAGGCCTAAAAGGGGCATTGGAGCGAGAGAAACAACAAATTCATCAATCTAAAGAGTTGACATTTGATGAGCTCATTGCCATGGAGATCAATGAGAATAGAGAGCTTTGGTTATCAAGAGTTAATCATCATCTGGAGAAGTTATTGAAGAGAGCTAAAAAAGATAATAAGCTGCAAAGGCACATGACATGTCATTATCGTACCAGGGATATCATTTCTCAAGTAAGGCTGAAACAAGTCAAAAAGAGGCTTAAAGAGGTGCAAATGAAGCTCAAGGAGAAGGACAGCTTGGATTTATTGGTTGAAGCTTCATTGGCTATGTATCATATCTCTTTGAGGTATCAAAGAACCAATTTTGAAGATTTTGGAGCAATTTTGGTATTTTACATGATTTTTGGCAGAATTCTAGAAATTTCTCATTGCAGAAGGGTAACGGACACTTATGAATTTTTGTTTTGGAGGCATCCAAATGGTGATTTATTTACATGGATAGATGTATTTTGATTACTAAATCATAGATCAATAACCCTCCTGGCATGAAAAGCTGCAATTTGGGAAAAAAAGCTCAAAACCCACCTATTTTTCATGTTTATGCCTCCTTTTGGACCCTCTTTATGCTTTTGACTGACCGTGGAGAATGGATTTTTGAAGACCTTCCCGTGGTCCATTTTGAAAAATTCAAGATGTTCTAGAAACTAGACACATAGCTCTAGTTGACTGTTCTTTAAGAAGTGGATTTGGACTTCTCAAAGTGACTTAAAAGTGCCTCCAAAGTTATGTTATGCTTATACAATTTGTTTTTAAATGCTTCAGTCAGAATTGTCACAGATCAACACTGGATTTCCTCATTACACTTGTCAAGCTCAGAAATGGACAAAAATTCGAGGCTATGAGTTTTCATTAGATTTATTAGGTTTTTTTTGCTTCCTATTATGATGTAATTTGTAATTATGTAAGGGGCAAGCACTCCTAGTTTGTAGCCAAAATTCAGGGAATGGTTTATAACCTCCCTAGAAACTAGGAAATGACTCATATTTTGCATTTATGATCCATTTTGGATGGGATTTCGACCTGATGATGTGTCATGGACTATATTTTCTATAATTAGACTCTATTTTGTATTTTTTGGGGTTTTATAGTCTCATATTTTGCATTTTAACTCTTGTAACCAACTTGTGGAATGAAATCAGAGACATATTTGCAGAAATTTTGTTGAGATAATTGTGGTATGGTTTGGAACATCTGTGTTTCTCTAGTTCTCTTATTATATTATGCTTAATACCATGTTTAATTCTTCATATATGTCTATCTTGTAATTTTGAGAGTAGAATTCATGTTATGCATGATCTGTTTTAGACAAGATTCATCATATTATGTTTATTTGCTTCTTAATTGAATGAATTCACCTCAACACTCATTCAAAATCTACTCCATATTCATCCTATACTCAATGATTGATTAATATATTTCCAAACTTCTTATCTTACCTCACATTCTCTCTGTAGGTTCACCTCGAAGTTTAGACCTAAAAACCTCATTTACAGTCCATTCATTGACTTTCCTATCCAGCATTCAAAATATCAAACAAAATTTACTTATTTAAGCTTACATATCTAGCCTAAAACATTATGATACTTAGCCATTCATTTGACTGTTTAAAGTGACAAATAGAGAGCCCTCTCTAGTCCGAGTAGGGCTAGATACCTGACCTAAAGTTTGGTCTGTGGTTACCTTTCTCCAATCCTACTGTCAGCCTTGGGAAGTTGGGGAGAGTGATAACATTCTTAGCGTTATTGTCGGGGAACGATTGCCAAACATTCCCTGGGAGTATTTATTTAATCCTTTGAAAGTTAGAATTATAGGTAACAAGCTCTAGCTTTCAAAATAGCCTAAATTCTAATTCTGGGCCAAAGTCTAAAATTCCTATCTTAAGCTGGATCCTAAAAGACATACCAAGTCAAATCCAGACCCAAATCCCTCACCAATTATGTCTGATCCTGAGAGTCTTTTTAGAAAAAATAAAACCAAGTCTCAGAAGGTTGTAAGAGTTGTTCCTCCACTGGTCAAATCAAATTCTCTGCCTATGAGATTTGTTCTAGAAGATTTGGTCTATAGTCCAGAATCTGAAAAATATTTGTTTAGAACCAAGTCTAAAAAATTTCTTTCAAAAGCCACCTTTGATCTTTTCGATTTTGAGTCCTTTGCACCATTTTCTGAATCTTTTGATTCTGAAATCAATAGTGAAGTCGGGTTAATTTTCATAAACTCAAGGGTTTAGTAGATAAATTTCAAGAAACTTCAGAGAAAGCCTATTTTCAATATTGGCAACAGACTTTTCCTCTTCCTGTCATCTCACCTTCTTATACAACTACATCATTAGTCCCTCCTTTCATTCTATCGTTACCTCTGCAAGTTTTCACTCCATTGGCACCTCCACCACCTCCTCCTTTAGTCATGGCCATATTTTCTCTGCTGATCCTATCGCTTCAACTCACTCCAATACCTCAAAATTATGGTCAGAGGCTTCCTCTTTTCGATGGAACATCAGAGGTTACAACCTATCAGAATGTTGCCAAAGTGATTGACTGATGCAAGAGCATCCGGACTCAGCCAGCAATGTGAATGAATTTTCACATGTTGTGGCTAATATGAGGAAAATTTCATTTTCTGAGTGTCCAAACCAAAATTTACCGAGAGGGTTGGATCTCTCAAATTTGAATTTATTTAAAATTTGTAATAGATCATACAGTTGTATTATGATTAGAATAGGAAGTGAGTATTATCATAGGTGTGTAGTAAGGTTTCTGAATAGGGATTAGGATGATAAAAATAAAGATCGAGTTGTTAGATTGTTAGATTTCATCCATAAAAGAAGGAACCATAAATGTAATGACTAATATGGATAGCGAGGGAATGAGACAATAGATATATATTGGGTTTTTTAGAACAGAGGAAGAGAGAGGCCAAACAAATTGATGTAATCAAGCCAGATAGGGTGATACCCCTATGTTTTCAATTTTAATTGAAATGGATTGAAGTGTATTGCGAAAACCTGTGTTTTCTGAGTGTGACATTTTTATCGAAAATCATTGGAATCGGTTTTTATATATGTTAATATTGTGTTTTATTTTCTGAGTTTGTGATTGTGTTAAACAGCGAGGAACTGTAATCGGTTTGCTGTGAATACCTTCCAAGTTAATTTAGAAGCAAGTAATCTATAGTTGTTGGGATTGATTTATTAAAGGAGCCAACCGGAAATATTATCAAATCCTATTCCGTGTAGAAATTGGGCATTAAAATTGGAAAGCAGTTTTCAAAACCACCGAGGGCACAACTTTTTAGTTGATAGCGGTAATTTGATGAACCAATGCGATACACCCTAGCAATCAACACGTGGATATCCAAAACCACTTTTATCGCATAGCTTCGAAAACGTTAAGTATTGTGCTAGTTCAAATGCGATCACCATCAGATCGGCAGTCGAATAGATGTGGAATGTGATGACCGTTCAATTAAATGAGCGCTTGTTGAAAGGTGTGTTTATGTGAAGGACCGGTCAGTTAAAGGGTTGAATTTTATTTTATTATTCATATTAATGGTCCCACTATATGAATCGGCACCCACATTACATTAGTTTGAACTCTTATGTATATATATTTTGATTGGAAAATTCAAAGTATATAACGGACCCCTCCGATGGTGCGACTGGGTTGAGTGAGAACTTTATATTTTTTGAATATAATCGAAATATTGTGGAACTTTTTTGAGGTTTCCAGCATCATTTTGTTATTAGAGAAAAGGTTTGCAGATTGTGTTATTTTGAAAATGCCACCAAGAAGAGGTGTAGGAATAGGCCAGGGACAACCTGCAGCAAATGCAGTTTTGCTGGAAGAGGTACGACATCTTCGAACACGTATGGAAGCTATGGAAACAGCCCAGAGATGAGCACCTAATGAAGGAGGTGCCAGTGAGGCTGAGGAATCGTCTACAGAAGAAGAAGAAGAAGAACACAATGAAGCAGCTAAAGTGTTGAAGATGTTGGTGAAGGCAAATGGAAGGCCAAAGGTGGATATACCTATGTATGATGGAAATCTCATTGTAGAAGTATTAATGGACTAGATCAGTTCATTAGATACATACTTTGACTTTGAAGAAGTTGAAGACAAAAGGAAAGTGAAGATTGCAGTTACCAGATTAAAAGGCCATGTAGCTATTTGGTGGGAAGAATTATAGCTATCCAAACAGAGAAAAGGAAAACCCAGAATCAAACAATGGGACAAGATGGTGAGCAAATTAAAAGGTAAGTTCATGCCCAAATATTATCAGTTAAATCTATTTAAGCAATTCCAAAATTTGAAGCAAAAAGGAATGACAGTGAAAGAATATACAGAGGAATTCTATAAACTGAATATTAGAGTTGGACATGTAGAGGATGATGTGGAGAAAGTAGCTAGGTATATAAATGGTCTGAGGTATGATATTCAAGATGAGATCAGTTTACTAAATCTAAAGACAATTGAGGATGATTATCATGCAACCTTGAAAGCAGAAGAGAATATACAAAGGAAGCAAAACCAAAAGAACCGAGGTAAGGGTTCCATGAGAAGTAGAGGATCATTTAAACCCAGATTTCAGCACTCCCAAAATGAAGGAGGAGGCTCAAGTAGCAGACCACCACAAAGAGGAGACTCTGGTCAAGGAAGGTTCGTACCCAGAGGTAGAGGCCGAGGAAGAGAAATTTGGTGCTATACATGTGGTGAATGGGGAAATGGGTCACGGGAATGTCCTCATAATAAATTAACAACTCAAATAAATGTAAATGTTGCTGAAAAAAGGAGGAAATTCCTTAGGATAAAGGAAAATAAGAACCACCCGAAGAAGGAGAATCTTTGTTATTGAAAAGGCTATTTCTTAAAGTAGAAAAGGAAGCAGAAGACCCAGCTCAGAGAAAGAATTTATTCATAACAATATGAAAGTATAAAGGTAAATGTTGCAAAGTGGTAATTGACAGCAGTAGTACTGATAATCTTGTTTCTACAATAATGGTAGACAAGTTGGGGTTAGAAAAGACAATACACCCTACTCCATATAAGGTATCATGGTTGCAAAAAGGCCATCAGATTCTTGTGACAAAACAATGTAAGGTAGAGATCCAGATAGGCACTTACAAGGATATTATAATATGTGATGTAATGCCAATGGATGTATGTCACATATTGTTGGGATGACCTTGCAGTTTTATCAGAAAGCCATACATGATGGCAGAAGAAACACTTATAACTTGGAGAAAGATGGAAACAAACACACACTGCTACCATAGAAGAATGAAGCTGACAAAGGAACATCAGGAAATAGTGTTATGTTGATGAGTGGAAAAGAGTTGTTGCAAGAAATCGAAAAAGATGAAGAAATGCATTTTGTTGTCATAGGGAAACCTAAGGTAATTTTTACTTCCACAAACTTAGATGATTTATCTGAAGAAATCAAAACTTTGTTGGATGATTTTGCTGATATTATTGTGGATGAGATACCAAATGCATTACCACCAATCAGGAGTATTAGTCATCATATTGATCCAATACCTAGAGAAAGTTTGCCAAATAAAGCAGCATATAGATTAACCCCTCAAGAAAATGTATAAGTTGGAAGACAAGTGCAGGAGTTGATGGATAAAGGGTTGTTAAGAGCAAGCCTTAGTCCACGTGTTGTACCAAAATTACTCAGTCCAAAGAAAGGAGGAGAATGGCGCATGTCCACAGATTCTAGAGCCATAAATAAAATCACCATCAGGTATTGTTTTCCTTTACCACAAATGGATGATTTAATGGATTTTTTTAGTGGATCAAGATATTTTACTAAGATGGATTTTAAGAGTGGTTATCATCAGATAAGAATTAGAGAAGGGGATGAATGGAAGACTGCATTCAAAACAAACAGTGGATTGTATGAGTGGTTAGTGATTCCTTTTGGACTCACTAATGCACCTAGCACATTCATGAGATTGATGAATGAAGTATTGAAAGAATATGCAGGAAAATTTGTAATTGTTTATCTTGATGATATTTTAATTTTCAGTCGAAGTAAAGAAGAGCATATGGAACATCTTAAATTGGTTCTAAAAACTTTGTAGAAAGAGAAACTGCTAATAAATCTAAAGAAATGTAGCTTTATGAAAGAAGAGTTAGTATATTTGCGGTTTGTAGTTTCTAAGGAAGGTCTGAAAATGGATCCAGAGAAAGTCCAAGTAATTATAAATTGGCCAACTCCCAGAAACATATTTGAGGTAAGAAGCTTTCACGGTCTTGCAATTTTTTATAGAAAATTTATCAGAAGTTTTAGTCAGATTTGTGCCCCTATGATTGAAACAAACAAAGATACAAATCAACCGTTTAAATAGACAGAAACAACAGACAAAAACTTTTAAGTTACTGAAGAAGAAAATTACAGAAAAACCAATTTTAGCTTTGCCTGATTTTGAAAAAGTTTTTCAAGTTGAAACTGATGCTAGTGGAGTTGCAATTGGAGCAGTTTTAAGTCAAGAACAGAGACCAATAGCATATTTTCGTGAAAAACTAAACGAAGCAAAGAAGAAATATTCATCTTATGACAAAGCATTTTATGCTATTGTACAAGATTTAAAAAATGGAGACATTATTTACCGCCCAAAGAGTTTGTATTGTATTTTGACAATCATGCATTATAGTTCATAAATAACCAGCCAAAATTGAATCAGAAACATGCCAAGTGGGTAGAGTTTTTACATATTTTTACCTTTGTAATTATGCACCCAAGTGGTAAGTTGAACAAATTTGTTGATGCTTTGAGCAAGGTAAATTTTATTGTGCAAGAATTAAAAGTTGATGTTGTGGGATTTGAAGAAATGGTTGATATGTATAAAGATGACACAGAATTTAAAGATATTTATACAGCTGTACAAAATCCAACAGTTCATAACAGAAGCCAGTGGTTGTATTATCTTATCCAAGGAGATTTGTTATTCAAAAGTAACAAATTATGTATTCCCAAGTGTTCTATGAGGGTAAACATAATCAAAGAGAAACACAGTGGAGGCTTGTCTAGAAATTTTGGACAAGACAAGACTTTTTCTCAGGTAAATGCTTTTTATTACTGGCCAAAGATGCAAACTGATGTTAGGAAATTTATTGAGAAGTGCAAGATCTGTCAGCATGCTAAGGTAAGAAGCCAAAATACAGGATTTTACTAGCCATTACCAATACCAAACCGACCATGGGATGCAGTTAGTATGGATTTTGTTTTGGGTTTGCCAAAAACTCAAAGAAGAAATGATTACATTTATGTTGCGGTGGATAGGTTTTCTAAAATGTCTCATATCATTGCTTGTAAAAAGACTAGTGATGCAACACATATTGCTAATCTATTTTTTTCAGAAGTTGTAAGGTTACATGGATTGCCTATAAGTATTATGTCTGACAGGGATAAAAAATTTGTTGGGCATTTCGGGAGAACTCTTTGGAAGAAACTAGGTACCAACCTTAGTTTCAGTTCAGCATATCACCCTCAAACAGATGGGCAAACAGAGGTAGTAAACAGAAGCCTGGGAAATATATTGAGGATTTTAGTGTATTAAAATCCTAAGTAGTGGGATTTAGCACTTCCTCAGGTTGAGTTTTCTTATAATGATACTCCAAATCGGAGTGCTGGGATGAGCCCATTCTAGATTGTTTTTAGGATGAATCCAAGAGGTGTGTATGAGCTCAAGAATTTTGGAAAACAAGAGGTAAGAACTAAAAAAGCTGAAGAATTTGCAGAGCAGATGTAGCAATTACAGGAAGATGTTAAAAACAGATTGCAAGAAAGCAGTGGAAAATACAAACAAAGATTTGATATGAAGAGGAAGCAAAAGGAATTCCAAGTAGGAGATTTATTCACGGTTTATCTGAGAAAAGAAAGATTTCATGTTAAAACTTACAATAAATTAAAGATGAAGAAGATAGGACCATGTAAAATTTTGAGGAATTTTTCTTCAAATGCATATGAAATAGAATTGCCAAAAGGGATTGGAATATCACCCATTTTTAATGTTGCAGATTTGTACCCATACAGAGGAACAGAGGAGGAGCTACAAGAAGATTCTACAGCAGCAGAAAATCATACTTTAAATTGGAAAATATCAGATGCCAAAGAATGCCAAGAAAGAGGTAGAAGTTGTTCTAGAGAAAAGAGTATTCAAAAAGACCAGAGGACAGATTTATTTTCAGTATTTAGTCAAATGGAAGGGACAACCATTGGAGGATGCTAGTTGGGTACCAACAGCAAAGTTACAAAATTATGGAGTAAATCTTGAAATTTTGATAAATGATTCTTTTCTTCTCCGGGAATCTGACGCAGGAGCATCCGAACTTAGCTAGCAATGTGAATGGATTTTCACATGTTGTGGCTAATATGAGGAAATTTTCATTTTCTAAGTGGCCAAACCAAAATTTACCGAGAGGGTTGATCTCTCGAATTTGCATTTATTTAAAATTTGTAGTAGATCATACAGTTGCATTATGATTAGAATATAAAGTGAGTATTAGCATGGGTGTGCAGTAAGGCTTCTGAATAGGGATTAGGATGATAAAAATAAAAATCGAGTTGTTACATTGTTAGATTTGATCCATAAAAGAAGGAACCGGAAATGTAATGACTAATATGGATAACGAGGGAATGAGACAATAGATATATATTGGGTTTTTTAGAACAGAGGAAGAGAGAGGTAAAACAAATTGATGTAATCCAGCCAGATAGGACGAGACCGCTGTGTTTTCAATTTTAACTGAAATGGATTGAAGTGTGTTGCAAAAACCTGTGTTTTCTGAGTGTGACATTTTTATCAAAAATCATTGGAATCGATTTTTATATATGTTGATATTGTGTTTTATTTTATGAGTTTGTGATTGCGTTAAACAGTGAGGAACTATAATCGGGTTTACCGTGAATACCTTCCAGGTTAATTTAGAAGCAAGTACTCTATAATTTTTGGGATTGATTTATTAAAGGAGCCAACTGGATATATTATCAAATCATGTTCCGTGTGGAAATTTGGCATTAAACTTGGAAAGTGGTTTTGAAAACCACCGAAGGATTATCGCAAATCTTTTTAGTTGATAGCGTTAATTTGATGCACCAATGCGATACACCCCAGCAATCGACACATGGATGTCCAAAACCACTTTTATCGCACAGCTTCGAAAAAGTTAAGTATTGTGCTAGTTCGAATGTGATCATCGTCAAATCAGCAGTCGAATAGATGTGGAATGCGATGACCGTTCGATTAAATGAGTGCCTGTTGAAAGGTGTGTTTATGTGAAGGACCGGTCAGTTAAAGGGTTGAATTTTGTTTTATTATTCATATTAATGGTCCCACTATATGAATCAGCACCCACGCTATATTAGTTTGAAATCTTATGTAAATGTATTTTGATTGGAAAATTCAAAGTATATAACAGACCCCTCCAATGGTGCAACTGGGTTGAGTGAGAATTTTATATATTTTGAATATAATCGGAATATTATGGAATTTTGTTGAGGTCTTCGGCATCATTGACTTCATAGATATTGAAGAGATTGACAACGACGATGCCAAGATGTGCATCATTGCACAGAGTTTCTCTAAAGAGGTAAAGAAATGGTTTGTCTCATGCACAGCTGGTTCAATAGGTACCTGACAACAGTTGATTGATTAGTTTATGGCGAAATGGGAAGAGAAGAAAAATCCATTGCAGATCCTAGCTGAGTATATTTCCTTAAAAAGGAATCCCAATGGGTTTGTCCAAGACTTTACAGCTAGATTCAACAAATTATATGATTCAATTTCAGAGAATTTTAAGCCTCCTACAGGCCTTGCTTTACTTCATTATCCTGATGGTTTCGATCCTGACATGGCCTATCAGTTGAGGGAAATAAACCCATCAAATCTTGAATAAATGCAGAGAAACGCAATGAGTGTGGAAGCCAATTTGATCATCAAGAAGTCTAAAATTAAGACGGAAAAAAGAGTCACTATCAAATAAGAAACATCCAATACATCTGAAGGAAAATTAGATACCTTGATCCAGACCATGGAGAAGTTGATGGATAAAATTTCCATCGTTGATCGACAAGTTGAACCCTCCATTAGAAATCCCAATTTTAGGGGTCAAAATCAGCAGCCCCAATACAGGATGAAGCAAAGGGAACAGAGGAGTCATGATCAACAAGTCAGTAGAAAATTTGCATTCCATTTTAGCATACTTATACTGAAGGCCCTGATGAAGGTGGGGAAGAAGAAATTTCAGGTGAGAACCATTTATTTGAGGAAAATTAGAAACCTATTTTCCTCACTTAAGAAGATCAATTTTCTGTAGAAATTTGTGCACATGATGGTCAGCAATTTGTCTTGTCAAATGATGACATATTATCAATGCGCATGGAAGATTATCATAGGGGATATCAGAATGCTCTTTCTCAAGTGCAGAGACAGTATGGCTTAAGGAATATGAATGTTCCTATAACCTCTAATCATAAAAAATTGAACACTCAAGTAGATGATCATCCCAAAGAAGTTGTTGCCCCAAATAAAAGTAAAGACAAGGGATCTGTTGTTCCTAATCATGTTAAATGCAACGCAGCTTCTTCCAATGGTCAAAGGAAAGATAAATAAGTCCAAGAAGGAGGACGAAAGAAAGAGTCTTCAAACAAATATCAGCCTAAGAAAAAAGATGCATCATTGAAAGAGGTAGAAAAATATTATGCTCTTTTTTCTCTTGAAAATGAAATTTCCAAGTTGAAAGTCTCCATTCCTCTAACTGAAATAGTTAAGAATGATCAATACAAAGTTCAATTTGCTAAGTTGCTTCGAGTTTATCAAATGTTCGATATGGTTAATGTGAGTGATGATCACCCTAAGCTACTTTTTTGTCCTACTGTTGATGGCGATTTAGAAGATAGTGAAGTCACTCCATTTTACCTAAGCCTCAAAATCCACGATTTTATCCTCCATAATGCCATGCTTGATTTTGGGGCCTCTCACAACCTCATGCCCAAGGCCATTATGGACAGATTAGGACTGGACATCACAAGACCTTATCATGAACTTTATTCATTTGATTTAGGGAGGGTGAAATGTCTTGGCCTTATCAAGGACCTAGTGGTGTCATTAGAGAAAATCCCAGCCAAGAATGTCCTCATGGACGTTGTTGTGGCAGATATCCCACCCATATATGGAATGCTACATTCTCGGTCATGTAGAGCGAAGCTTATAGGTACCTTACAACTTGATTTTTCTTATGCTATCATTCCCGTATTTGGACATATTAGGAAACTATACCGAGAAAGTAAGATGAAGTACATGATCAAAATCTGAGAAAATCCAAATACCCATCCTATACATGTTGTTCATACATATTTAGAGTCTTTTATCTTGTTCAATGATGAATGTTCAGCGTCTTCCGAAGATTTCATTTAACAAGTTGTAGAAATTCTGAATTTTCAAATTCTATTTTAGAATTAGCAAATGCAGAAATTTGTAAAAAAAGTTCCAAATGATGTGGAGCTCAGTGTATCACCTCAAAAAAGTAATGAAACAATGAAAGACTCAAAATTTTCTGGTTTAGGAGAGGTCTCTCAAACAGCAAGCAAATTTTAGCCATCTGATTTACAGTTTCCGGATGAGGAAAGTAGTTTGTGGACTATGGACTTTGATGGAGCTTTGGGCAAAGAAGGGTTTGGAATTGGAGTGTGGATTCACAGCCCTATAAATCATTCATTAAACATCCCTCCCAATGTTCAAATGTCCTCCTACAATCTAGCCTTTGAATGTTCAAACAATGAAGTTGAGTATGAGGCTTTGATAGCCGGTCTAAAAATTCTCAAGAAGCTGGGTTCAAAGAAGATTTTTGTATATGGAAACTCCGAGTTAGTAATAAAGCAAGTCAAAGGGGAATACTAGGCCAAGAATCTAAGGATGTGAGCTTATCGAAACGCAGTGCTATACATCCTCAAGATATTTTCTGAGTACACTTTATTATTGTTGATTCTTTAGCTACTTCGGCCAACATATTCAAAATTCCATTGTATCCTAATAAGAAGTGTGAGATAAATTTAAAACACCGCCCTTCTTTCCTAGATAATGTTCAGTATTGGCAAGTTTTTCAAGATGATAGACAGATCAGCAACTTATTGCAGACATAATAAGAGTTTGTAAATTCTCAAATGGACAACCAGTGCTATGAAGATGACCAAGAAATCCATGTAGCAGAGATACAAGTGCTTTAGCTAAAAGATAAATCCATTCCAATAGGTTTGGTACCTTTGGAAGATCGTTTTGATGAAGATGATGTTGCACGCAAACTGACCATGTTACCGACAGAAGTGGGAGTGGAAGATCTCAATCTTGGCACTTTGGAAAAGCCAAAAATGGTAAAATTTTCAAAATCTTTGAGTGCAGAAATGAAAGGTAAATATGCAACACTTATGTCTCAATTTGTTGATGTATTTTCTTGGGAATATTCTGATCTGAAATTTTATGATAAGAGCATAATTCAGCATGCCAATCCCTTAAAGTTGGATCAGAAACCTTTCTGTCAGAAGCTAAGAAGAATGAATCCCAAGTTGTTGCCCTCTATCTAGAAAGAGGTAAATAGATTATTCACTACTGGTATCATTGTGCCTCTTCGCTTTTCAAATTGGATTTCTAATCTAGTGCTAGTAAGGAAGAAGATGGAGAGATTCGCATGTGTATTGATTTCAGAAATATGAACAAAGTGTCATTAAAGGACAATTATCCACTACTAAAGATGGACCATATTCTGCAAAGAGTAGTTGGATATTCTAGACTTTCATTGTTGGACGGACACTCCAGTTATAATCGGATCCTTGTTCACTCAAATGATCAAGAAAAGACAACCTTCACAACACCTTGGGGTACCTTCATGTATGCCAAATTTCCTTTCAGATTGAAGAATTTAGGGGCTCCTTTTACGCGAGCAATGTACATTGCTTTCGCCAATGAAAAGGATGTCTTTTTGGTCATTTATCTTGACGATATCATTGTTTTTTCCAAGACAGATGAGCAGCACTTGCAGCACTTGAAAACAATCTTCCAAAGATGCAGAAAGTTTGGAATAATGTTGAACCCAAAGAAGAGTCTTTTCGCTATGGAGGAAGGTAAATTGTTGGGCCATATCATATCAAA
Source organism: Pinus albicaulis (assembly GCA_034641835.2). Classification (NCBI taxonomy): domain Eukaryota; kingdom Viridiplantae; phylum Streptophyta; class Pinopsida; order Pinales; family Pinaceae; genus Pinus; species Pinus albicaulis. Next base: position 676,275,958 of record CM076570.1, read on the forward strand.
AGATGGAATTAGGATATATCCTTCAAAGATTGAAGCAATTCAAACAATGGTCGATGTTTCGAATCCCAACGGGGATCCATCTTAGAGACAAGATGTTGAACGAAGGAAGGAAAAAAGACCAAGGCCAAGGATTAATAGTGACACAGAAAGAAAGAAGAGCTGACAAAAATTAAATAATTAATATTTTGTTTATTTATTTTATAAATTTTATTTTAATAAATTTAATTCTAAGTAATAATTAAATAATTTATTTTAATAAATTTAATTCTAGGTAATAATTTAAGTAGCTTAATTAATCTCAAAAAAATTTAAGAATAATATTAATTATTTATGAGATTAATAACATTAATACCTAAATGTTGCTAAAAATATATATATATTTTAGAATTTGTAATTACTTAAAGTTCTCTAATTAAATTAATACACATTCATTATAAATGTTAAATACTAATTAATTAATGGATTTAGTAAATTCTTGTTAATAATACTAATTAATAAATGGAGTTAAAAAATTCTTATTTATTATTTAGTGAAGAATATTATAATAGTTTAATAAATATCTTAGAATATAAGATAACCCTAGATAATATTAATAGTTAGAATCATTTACAAAATTAATTATTAATAAAAAAATTTTAAGATTAAAACAACTAAAAATAAATATTAGTTTACTAATTAATAATAACATTCATGTAATATTAATAAATATTAATAATTACTATTTATTTAATTATCAGTGTTCATTAAGATAAGAAAAATTAATTAAATCGTAATTAATTTAATATTATTATTATTAAGATAATAAAATTGAAGAATAATTTAATCTATTAAAATCATTAGATACTAGTATTAATTATTAATTAATTAATTTTTATTAACAAGAAATAAAAATTAATTAATATGGATAATTATTAAAAGTAAATAATTCAATGAGTTGTTTGCTAGATCTAAAAATGCCCAAACCCTAAAATAATTTGGAAGAGAGACAAACGTGTGAAACTATACTTGGATGAAGACGAACGGGAGGAGCACATCTGTCCAAGAAGGCTTCCTCTTATTCTACATATGTGCTCCTCCAGCTCGTCTTCATCCCAGGTATAGTTTCGCAAGTTTGTCTCTCTTCCAAATTATTTTAGGATTTGAGCGTTTTTAGATCTAACAAACAACTCATTGAAATATTTACTTTTAATAATTATCCATATTAATTAATTTTTATTTCCTATTAATAAAAAATAATTAATTAATAATTATTATTAGTATCTAATGTTTTTAATAGATTAAATTAATCTGATTAAAAACAATTTTATTATCCTAATAATAATATTAGATTAATTAGGGTTTAATTAATTTTTCTTATCTTAATGAATAATAATAATTAAATAAATAGTAATTATTAATATTTATTAATATTACATGAATGTTATTATTAATTAGTAAACTAATATTTATTTTTCATTGTTTTAATCTTTTCTTTTCTTTTAATTAATCTTAAATTTGTTATTAATAATTAATTTTGTAGTTGATTCTAAATATTAATATTATATAAGGTTATCTCATATTCTAGGATATTTTATTAAATTATTAGAATATTTTTCACTAAATAATAAATAAGCATTTATTAACTCCATTAATTAATTAGTATTATTAACAAGAATTTATTAAATCCATTAATTAATTAGTATTATTAACATTTATAATGAATGTGTATTAATTTAATTAGAGAATTTTAAGTAATTACAAATTCTTATTTTTTTTAAGTAACATTTAGGTGTTAATATTATTAATCTCATAAATAATTAATATTGTTCTTAAAAAAAATTGAGATTAAAAAAGCTACTTAAAGTATTAACTAGAATTATATTTATTAAAATAAATTATTTAATTATTACTTATAATTAAATTTATTATATAAAATAAATAAATAAAAAATAATTATTATTATTATTATTATTATTATTTATTTATTTAATTCTTGTCGGCTTTTCTTTCTTTCAGTGCCACTATTAATCCTTGGCCTTGGTCCTTTTTCTTCCTTCATTCAACATCTTGTCTTGAAGATGGATCCCCGTTGGGATTCGAAACGTCGACCATTGTTTTATAACACTGTTAATAATCCAAAGATCTCTTTAATAAACGATAACCACAAGAGCTTGAAAACCATACTCTTGTTGTTGTCCTCATGCAAAAGAAAAATCAGAACACAGAGTAGCCCATCGCCTTCTTCAGTAGAACCATAAGAGACGCAGCCTTGAAGTATAACATCATTGAGAAACAAGCCTTGGCATTAGTCAAAGCATTGAAGGACTTTCTGGTCTACATTTTACATTCTCATGTCATTGCATATGTTCCAAATGCTACTATCAAAGATGTGCTTACACAGAATGATCCTGAAGGGCGGCAAGGTAAATGGATCGCTTCCATGTTAGAGTATGATTTGGAGATCAAGCATAAAAAGCTGATCAAAGGACAGGACCTGGTGAAGCTCATGGCAGATTCAAATATTCATCCCTTGGACATCAATTTTATTTATGCATTATCTGAAGAAGATGTTGAAACATTACATGAGGTAGCTGAAATTTTCTCTCTATCGCCTTGGTATGTTGATATAGTACATGTTTTGCAACATTTGAATCCTCCTCCCCATTTTCCAAGTAGTAAGGCTATATCTTTGAAGTTAAAATCTCTTAAGTATTGCATCCTTAATGGTGTCTTATATTGGAAAGATCTGGGTGGAGTATTGTTAAATTTTTTGGTTGAAGGAGAAGTTGAAAAAATCATGACAAATTTTCATAAAGGTGACTATGGTGCTCATCTTTATTAGAATACCACAACTAATAAGATCTTCAGGGCGGGCTTCTATTGGCCAAGCTTATTTTCTGATGTTTACAAAACATTCATGAGTTGTCATGAATGTCAAATATTTCACGGAAAGAGGAAGCTCTTTCCTTTACCTCTTAAACCAATTGAAGTGCAAGCGCCATTCCAGCAGTGGGGACTTGATTTCATAGGCGAGAATCATCCTCCATCATCATCACAACACAAATGGATTCTCATTGCCATAGATTATTTCACCAAATGGATTGAAGCCATCCCCACAAGGCAAGCTACTGACACTGTTATCATTCAGTTTCTTGAGAACAATATTATGTCTCGTTTTAGCTGTCCACATAAGATCATCACTGACAATGTAGATGCCTTCAAATCTAAGAAGATGATTGACTTTGGCGACAAGTATCACATTAGGCTAGTTCATTCAACAACATATTATCCTCAGGGTAACAGGCTTCATGAATCATCAAATAAATCTTTGGTGAACATAATAAAGAAGATGCTGCAGGAAAACAAGAGGAATTAGCACAAGAAAATCACCAATTCTCTATGGGCGGATAGAGCTAGCACCAAGAGATCAATCATCATGTCACCTTTCCATCTCGTCTATGGTTTTGACACGGTGTTCCTTTCTTCTCTAGTTGTACTGGTGATGAAAATTCTGCAAGAGATCGACAGTGAGCCTAATGACATTCAGCGAAGAATCAGCCAAATGATTCATCTACAGTAGTCAAGAGATGAAGTATTTAGAAATACTTCAAATCTTCATGAGAAAATTAAAAAGATTTCTTATAGGAAGACCAAAGCGGATGATTTCAAACTTGGGGATGTTGTTCTTCGCTGGGATGCCTGGAATGAAGACAAGAGTAAGCATGGGAAGCTCAAAAATCTATGGAAAGGACCTTACAAGATCACTGCATTCAGAGGAAATAAAGCATTTTTACTAGAGGATCTTTAAGGGCAAGAAGTGTTGGGAGGAACAATCAATGGTAGGTTCCTCAAACATTATCTAACTTAATCATTGAAGAAGAATTGCACTGTCATTATACATATCATTTTAAATTTAATGTCCTATAAAATAAGGAAGCTACAGAAGTTTGAAGCTCGAGGAGAAGGCCATGAGACTTCTACATATAACTCATAATTTCGTTCAAAAAGTCAAAAAAGTTTCAGTTGGTTGTCAAGTCAGAGTTAAGTCAGTTGTTTTTAGTCAAAGTTTCCAGTTTGTCAAGTTTTTCAGAGTCCAATTTGATTCCATCGCCCAATGGTAAGGCTACCTGATCTACGGTGTTCTTGACACCTCCTGAAGGAGTTTCCATCCCTGGATGGAGCCAATGTTAGCCCAGGTATGTCAGTGATCAAATGACTCTTTCAGTTTTTTTCCATTAGGTCATAGGTCAAAAATTTTACTTTTTCGAAAAAGTTCTCAAAAATAGTTTTGGTCACTGAAGAAGGCTAAACCATGTATGTTGCTCTTTCATTTCATTTATCGTCATCATTTCCAAGGTCATCGCTATCATCAGTTTCAAGGTCACCATCTCCATCATCATAATTCAAAAGGTCTAGGGTTATGTCATGTCATTTCATTTAGGTCAAATCTAGGTTCAATCCTGCCTTCATAAAAATCCTCAATTTTTCACAAAACATAAGGCAGTAATCCTCCATTTCATCCATGAAACCTTAATGAAGGAGCAAGAAATATTATGAAATTAAAATAAATCCATCTTTCTTGTTTCATATGGCTCAAATTTCAAGAAAAAGTTTCAAACATCTCATCTTTGTCTCATTGTTTCATGAAAATTAAAGAACTCTATCTCACTGTCTCTTTTAAAGGATCAAAAAGTCATCATCCATTATCAGAGCTCCAAGGGAGGTCATTTTGACATACTGTCCTAGTCAAATGCAAAAGAGTGTCATTTCAAGCTTCAAACACATCTTATCTGTTTTGAAGAGTCACTATCCAATGTGAAAGTCCAAAGGTGAAAGAATTTCAAAGTTTTTAATAACAGTCTTGATGTCTCATGAAAAGGAGAAAATTTTTCTCAAGTTCTCATTTTAAAAGCCTAAGAAGGTCATCTCAAGTGTCAAGGAATGAAAAAGAGGTTAACTATGTCCTCTCATCTTACTTAAAGAGCCAAAAAATCACCTTTCATGTCAAAGGGTTCAAAAAGTGTTATTGTGTCTTCTTACCTCATTTGAAAAAGCCAGCATATCATTCTCCAAGTTACATAAAAGTTTTATAAGGGTCATTTCAAAATTCAAGGAGAGTGAAGGAAATTAAATTTTAATTCTTTTTTATCCCATGTGAAGGAGTAAAAATTCGTTGTTCAAGTGCAAAAGATTTAAAAGTTAATGAAAATGTCAAAGGGAAAAGGTAAAGGTTGTTAAATTTTATAAAGGGAAAGGAAACTTCATTCTTATTTTATTGTTATCCTTTCATATGTGTGAGAGCCAATTTTTTTACCTCTCTACACTCTCAAGATTCTATCACAAACTCTCAAAAAAACCATGATTTTACATTGTTGTGGTGAAGAAAAACCTCTTGTTAAGCTCCTGTCAAAGTGAAGAAGTGCATTGTTACGCTTATGTGGAGGTAGAAAACCTCTCTTGTCATGCTCTTGTCAGTGTGAAGAAGTGCATTGTTACGCTTCTGTGGAGGTGAAAACCTCTCTTTTGACGCTCTTGTCAGTGTGAAGAAGTGCATTGTTATGCTTCTATAGGAGTGAAAACCTCTTGTTACACTCTTGTCAGTGTGAATAAAAACCTTTTGTTACGTTTCTAGGTGGTGAAGAAAACGTTGTTACGCTTCTGTATATTGAAGAGGGACCGTGTTACGCTCCTATAGGTGGCCAGATCTGGTGTTATTGAAGCCCGAAACCTAGATTCTGGCCTCCATTCATTGCTCTAGTTACTTCACAAGGCAAGTTTGCATATTTTGCTAGTTTTGGATCAGATTTACGTTGCTTTTGTATGTTTTTTAATGCCTTCTCCATCTCTCCACCGCACACACAAAAAAACAAAACAAAAGCAAACAAAAAAAATACAAAACAAAAAAACAAAACAAAAACAAAAAACCAAACAAAAACAAAAAACAAGACAAAACAAAACAAAACAAACACAAACAAACAAACAAAAACAAAAAACAAAAAAAACCTTTGTCAAAATACTACCCTACAACCCAAAACCCTAACCTATTCAAACCTAAATCTTAACCTATCACACAAACTAAAAAGCTACATCCTCCATTCCCATCTACATATACCTATTCCCACACATCATCCTTGACATCAAATCAAACTATTAAAACCCTAAAATTCTAAACTATTTTATCATTCTCACAGTCAAAATTGTCAAAATTAAGGTGACTATATTTTAGGGTTTTTAAAGACTTGGAATTATTCATTTTCACTCATTACAATTGCATTGTGGAGCTAAGGTGTCAGCGTACCCTTTGGAATTTTATCAAAAAAAATTTCCAACTCCATGACCCTCAAAAAATCAAAAACAAGTCTTCACTAGTTTTTCCCACAGCCAAAGTTGAGAAATGATTGTGTTTTGAGGATTTGAATGACTTCCACTCATCCATTTGCCTTCATTCGACCTTCATTGTGGAGACAAGACACCATCCTACTCACTGAATTTTTTCTTTGAATTTTTACTCAACCCCATCAGCCCTTTTTCACCTCACAAACTTGCCCTATTGTTGCACATGCTTATTTCATAGTCAAAATTGGGAATTTCCTGTGTTTTAGACATTTTGACACCTTCCACTCATCCATTTTCTCTCATTCCACCTTCAGCTTGAATCTGACACACAAAAATACCTACTCAAATTTTTCAAGAATTTTTCTCATCTTCAAGACCCTCCATTTCATCCACCAAACTCACACCTTCATACACTTTGTTTTCCAAATTTCCATTCTCATCCACTCATTTCATTGACATCCTAGGGTTTTCATCATTCCAATGACCAAAACCTTGGAAAGTGAAAAGAATATATTCAAAGGATGGTGTCATCTCATACTAAATCCATTTACCATGCACGAGATTAATGCTTCTCCATTAGCCAGAATATGCTTTCAAAGAACTTAGTGCTTAACATTTTGTGAAAGGCTTATGGAAGGAGGGTATCATCTTCAGTTTTCCAACCTTTTTGCAACCAGCTACAATATGGGAAAGGTCACTCTTGTATTTATGGAGATCAACTTATCATCTGACCTAATTGCTTCAGTTACAAGTATCCCTTCTCAGCGAGAGCAGTGGTTCAAGGGTATGGACCTTGACATTGAAACTTACAAATAGTTCCTAAAGCCTCATGCTAGAGATGATCCAGGATTTCTTTTTCCTTTTAGAAATATCAGAAACAAGTATGTTCCTCTGAAGATGTGTATAATGAATTTCTTTACATGCGAAGGAAGATTCTCCAGGCTATACAAGTATCACATCCCGCTTTTGATGCATTTTACCAGAGTCAAAACACTTGATTTGCCTCATTATTTATATAGGAGCTTGATTAAGATGGTTGAGAAGGTTATGAGCAGAATAGAAGATCATCATACTAGTCTACTTCATCATGGCCTTTTCAAGCTCATTGTGTTGCATCACTTGTCCTCCATAAACATGACATGGGAAGACTTCTTGGAGAGATTGTCAGGCCTATTACATCATCACCACAGCTAATGGATATTGGCTCTTCTAGCATGCCTATTCAGCTTTCAGATGTCCCTAGGGTTATGGGATTTTCTCACACATATGAGAGAGGGAGGAGGCAAGTTTTTGCGCCTAAGTCTACGAGGAGATTTCTTACACTTGGCACCCATGATGAGCAATGTCAGATAGAGGAGCAGTCTCTTTTGCATCAGCATGATGAGTCAGTGTGAATGGAGCTTGAGGTATCAGAACATGAGGAGGTCAGATTAGTTTAAGATATCATAAAAGAGAAGGATAAAGAGATTTCAGAGTTGAAAGAGGCCTTCTCCATTGCCCAATCCCGAATTACTTTCCTTGAGCGGGAAAATTTTCAATTGCAAGTGAATCAGCTCCTCCAAATCAAATACAAATCAGACATGGAGGAAAATAGAGGTAAAGGAAAGAATTTTTTTTTTTTTACCAAGTGTAGGAGATGGAGGCTGAAGCACGTGCAAAAAGACAAAGAACTAGAGGCCTAAAAAGGGCATTGGAGTGAGAGAAAAAACAAATTCATCAATCTAAAGAGTTGACATTTCATAAGCTCATTGCCATGGAGATCAATGAGGATAGAGAGCTTGGCTATCAATAGTTAATGAGCATCTGGAGAAGTTATTGAATAAAGCTAAAAAGGATAATAAGTGGCAAAGGCACATGACAAGTCATTATCGTACTAGGGATACCATTTCTCAAGTAAGGGTGAAACAAGTCAAAAAGAGGCTTAAAGAGGCGCAAATGAAGCTCAAGGAGAAGGAAAACTTGGATTTATTGGTTGAAGATTCACTACCTATGTAGCATATCTCTTTCAAGTGTCAAAGAACCAATTTTTAAGACTTTAGAGAAATTTTGGTATTTTACATGATTTTTGGCAGAATAGTGGAAATTTCTCATTGCAGAAGGGTAACAGACACTTATGACTTTTTGTTTTGGAAGCATACAAATGGTGATTTACTTACATGGATGGATATATTTTTATTAGAACATCATATGTCAGTAACTCTCCTAGCATGACAAGCTGCACTTTGGGAGAAAAAACTCAAAAACCACCTATATTACATGTTTTTTCCTCCTTTTTGGACCCTCTGTTATGCTTTTGAGTGACCCTGGGAGAATGGACTTTTGAAGGCCTTCCCTTGGTCCATTTTGAAAAATTCAAGATGTTCTAGAAACTAGACACACAGGGCTAGTTGGTCGTTCTTTAAGAAGTGGATTTGGACTTATCAAAGTGACTTAAAAGTGCCTCCAAATTTCTGTTATGCTTCTGCAATTTGTTTTTAAATGCTTCAGTCAGAATTGTCACAGATTAGCATTGGATTCCCTCAGTACACTTGTCAAGCTTAGAAATAGTCACAAATTCGAGGCCATGAGTTGTCATTAGAGTTATTAGGTTGGTTTTTGCTTCCTATTATGATGTAATATGTAATTAATGTAAGGGACAAACACTCCTAGTTTGTAGCTAAAATTCAAGGAATGGTTTCTAAGTTCCCTAGACACTAGGAAATGACTCATATTTTGCATTTATGATCCATTTTGGATGCTATTTCGACCTGATGAGGTGTCATGACCTATATTTTCTATAATTAGACTCTATTTTGTCTTTGTTGGGGTTGGATAGTATCATATTTTGCAGTGGAACTCTTGTAACCAACTTGTGGAATGAACTTAGGGGCAGATTTGCAGGAATTATGTTGAGATACTTGTGGAATGATTTGGAACATCTGTGTTTCTCATGTTTTCTTATTATGTTATGCTTAATACCATGTCTACTTCTTCATATATTTCTATATTGTAAGTTTGAGAGTAGGATTCATGTTATGCATTCTTTGTTTTAGACAAAATTCACCATATTATGTTTATTTGCTTCTTAATTGAATGAATTCATCTCAGAGATCATTCCAACTCTACTCCATCTTCATCCTATACTCAATGACTGATTAATATGTTTCCAAACTTCCTATCTTGCCTCACACACTCTCTTCAGGTTCACCTCGAAGTTCAGACCTAAAAACCTCATTTACAGTCCATTCACCAACTTTCCTATCTAGCATTCAAAATATCAAAAAAAATATTACTTATTTACTCTTACATATCTAGCCTAAAATCTTATGATACTCAGCCATTCATTTGACTATTTAAAGTGATAAAGAGAGAGCCTTCTCTGGTCCAGGTAGGGCTAGATACCTGACCTAAATTTTGGTCGTTGGTTACCTTTCTCCAATCCTACTGTCAGCCTCGAGAATTTGGAGAGAGTGATAACACCACCTAGAGTAAAATCACACCCTATGGTGCTCCTCTTGTTATCTCTATCACCTGCCATATCTGAATCAACATATCCTTGTAGAACAATGTTTGAACATATAAAACATAATTCTTGATTAGTGGTAACTTTCAAATACCTAAGGTTAATCAAATTCACTGCCATCCGATGCTCTTTTCCTATATTGTTCATATACCTCCTCAAAAATCCCACTGTGTGTGCAATATCAGGGCTTTTTCACACCATTTCATGCATTAAGCTTCCAACTACTAATGATTATGGAACTTTAGACATATATTCCAACTCTTCCCAAGTCTTGAGACACATCTCCTTACTTATTTTGAAAGGGCTAGCCAAAGGTGTACTAATTGGTTTAGCATTTTTCATATTAAATATTTCAAACACATTTTCTATGTACTCACCCCGAGACAATGTTAATTTGCGATTTTTATTATCTCTATTTAATCTCATGCCAATGATTTTCTTTGCAGCGCCCAAATCCTTCATTACAAGTTACTTAGCCAATTTTCTTTTGAATACATGTATTTCCTACATGTTAGACCTTGCAACAAGCATGTCATCTACATACAATAGCAATATAATATAGTTTCCATCATTTTGTTTCTTAAGATAATCACAGTGGTCAGAATGAAATCTAGTATAGCCTTGTTCAAACATAAACCTATCAAATTTTAGATACCACTTCCTTGGAGCTTGTTTTAAGCCATACAATCTCTTCTTCTACTTGCACACCAATTTCTCCTTCCCTTTGGCCTCATTCCCTTGTGGTTTTTACATGTGAACCTTTTCCTCTAAATCCACATGGAGAAAGGTTGTCTTTACAACTAATCCTTCAAGATGCAAATATTCTACTACCACTAGAATTAAAATAGTTTTTATTGAAGTCATTTTAACAACAAGAGAAAATATTTCATAAAATTATATACCTTTCTTTTTTGAAAATCCCTTCACAAAAAGTTTAGCCTTATACCTTATTTTTCCTCCATCTTCTTCCTTCAACCTGTAAACTCATTTATTCTACAATGTTGTTTTTACCTACAGGAAACCTGACTAAGTCCCAAGGAGTCCATCTCTTCTTTCATGGCTTGCTTCCACTTATTTCTAGTTTCTACTTGCATTGCTTCTTCATATCCTTTTGGTTCACCAAAATCAGTCAATAATAGATAATATAATGAAGAAGATTATTGTTCAAGGGGTCTACTTAACTTGGTAGGTCTTCTAATAACACTTGCAAGAGTTTGAGGTGTCTGATGATGTTTTTGTTATTGTTGTTCTTTATGTTGATCATTATGATTTTCTGTTGTTTTTTTGTGATTTCATCAATAATTGTGTATTCTATGTTTTCCTTTTCCTTCTTCTTTCCTTGCAACTGATATTTGTACAAGAACCTTTCGTTGAATACTACATATATATTCCTAACAATTTTATGGTTTTCATAATCATATAAGTGATAACCAAAATCAATAACACCATATCTAATAAACGTACACTTATTTGATTTTGCCTCAAGCTTTGTTCCATTTTCTTTATTAATGTGGACAAATTCTTCACAACTGAAGGTATTTAGAAATGAATAGTTCAATTTCTTACCTCATGATGCCTCCTCTGGAATACCACCATCCAAGGAACTCGAAGGCCCTTTTTTTAAGTAAATAGTAGTATCTACAACATCTGACCAAAATTGTAAGGGTAGTTCTACATGCAATCTCATACACATTGCACGCTCCATGATAGTATTTTTCATCCTTTCTAACACGCCATTTTTTTGTGGTGTTCCTAGAACTGTCTTCTCTCTACAAATTCCATGGTATGAGCAGTAATTATCAAACTTCTTGTTGTAGTATTCACCTCCATTATCTGATCTGAGAAACTTCAATTTCTTTCTTGTCTCATTCTCGATTAAAGCTTTCCATTTATTAAAAGTATCAAAGGCATCAAAATTATTTTGAATACAATAAAACCAAGTTTTCCTAGTTGCATCATCAATAAAATTAAAATAATAATAAGAGCCACCAAGAGATGATACATGAGTTTGTCCCCATACATCTGTATGCACAAGCTCTATTTTTTCTCTCTTCTTTCCTTTCCCGACTCTGAGAAATTTAACTCTCCTTTGTTTTCCATAAACACAATTCTCATCGAAATATAAATCAACTTGCTTCAAAACTGTCAATAAATTTCTTGAGTGAACAATACACATCCCTTTCTCACTCATGTGCCCAAGACTATGATGCCACAATGTTGTATATTCTCCTATTGAGGTTAAAGCATTAGAAAAATAAAAAAATACCATTGCATGAATATAATGTTCCTACCTTCTATCCTTTTTTTATTTCCAGGACTCCTTTAGTGACCTTACATGTTTTTCTATGAATGTAGTTACACATCCTTCATTTATCAACTACCCTATTAAAATTATATTTGTCTTTAGATATGGAACATGCCTTACCTCCTTTAATAGCCATTGGTTTCCGTTATATTGTTTTATAAGTACCTTACCCATTCCAATAATTTTACAGGGTTTATTATCACCCAAACGAACCTATCCAAAATATCCTTGAACATAATCATGGAAATGTTTCCTATGGGGTGTGGCATGGAATGAAACCCCTGAATCTACCACCCAGGGATCAATAATATTTTCTAATGAAAGAATCAAATCATCTTGCAACACATCACCTGTTACATTCACTTCATGATTGTTCTCTTGTTATCCGTCTCCTTTTCCAACTAAGAGCTACAATATTTCTTCGGGTTTCCTTTCTTCCCACATTGCCAACACACTATCCCTTATCTAGATTTTGATCTACATTTCCTTGACTTACTGCAATATTATTGGTTCTTTCCTATCTCTTTCTTTCTTCCCCTATTCTTTGCATTCAAAGCATTACCTGATTTCTCACTTGAAATTTTCTGTCGAATTTCATCCCTAAGGATAGAACTGACAACATCATCAAACTTTAAAGTACCAGATCCAAAGAAAAAATTATAGATAGCCATGACTAAGCCATTCCAAATTTTTGGCAATGAGAATAGAAACAATAGAGCCCTAACTTCATCATCAAAAGTTACCTCTACAAAAATTTATTGACTGGTAACTGTGTTAAATTCATTTAAATGATCAACAACAAATCCACCTTTTTCCATCTTAATATTAAATAAGAGCTTCATCAGAAATAACGGGTTTGAGTCTGAGGTATTTTCATGTAGTTTGGTCAATGCCTTCATTATATCTCTCGTTTTTGTCTCCTTTGAAATTTTGAAGGCCACGATGTTGCTAGGCACAATTGTATTGTCCCTAGTGCCTTTCTGTCGAGAATATCCCATTCTTTATCTGTCATACTTGTCAGCTTCTTTGATTTTCCACTCAATGGTAGGTAAATATATTTCTGTTATAAATAATCCTCCATTTGAAAATTCCATAGCTAGTAATTTTGGCCATTGAATTTCTCAACCCTGAACCTACCATCTTCTACCATTACTCCCACTCGAAATAAGAACATTTTTTTCCTGCAAGTTTATCATCCAAATAAACCATTGGCTCTGATACTAGCTGTTAGAAATTAAATAACATAGAAATGAAATGAAAAAATTAGAAACACAGAAAACCATAAAAATTGTGAGACATAGATATATGTAGTTCACCCAATTTAACGTATGTCCATGGAGAAACAACTAATCCTTGATTTTATATTATCAAACAAACTAAATGGATACAACCTATAACATATCTACTATAACTTCCTCTTTCCTCTCACACGATCTCCTCTCTTTCCTTTCTACGTAATAATACACAGCTGTAATACAAATACCTCATATAAACCAAGGGTTGCCTTCCAAGGAAAAAAAACCCTAAATTAACATAACTTCTACCATTAGATCTTCTGCCTAATGAACAGTCCAGATTGACTAAAAAATTACAACATTTTACTGGGCAATTTTCTCAAAAAAAATGTTTTCTCAATATGTTTCCTCCCTCTATTTCTTTTTTAGCATCTTCCTCATGACACCTTTCGTAAATTTGATGGATTCTTAAGGGTCCTTGAATAAGTTTCTCCAATTGTCATCCTCCAATTTGTGATTTTTAAACTATTTATCTAGAGGTGATTCAGTATCTCTAACCACATGTTCAACTCACAGTTTCAAATCTCCCACTAATTCTCGGACTCCAATAAATGTTTCTCCAAATTCCATGGTCACTTTATTAATTTCCCATGTGAACCTCTAAAAGAAGGGTAGCCATCCTACTTTTTGAAACCTATATCCAAAATTAGGATACGTTTGCAGAATTTCAAATCCCCTAAGTTTGTTTCTCACCACAAGGCCCATTACTTAATAGAGCTCGTAAGCATAGATATTAAAGAGTTCTTGCCTTCACACTATATCCCAATTTCTATAATTGATTACTACACTTATAAAAATGACAAAGTAATATGTGAAATGATATTATTTAGATTTCGAATTTGGAGCTAAATGTTGTGCACTTTTCCAACTCTGTGAATTAATGATGAAATTGTTACTTCAGTTATGCCACATTCAATTGTAAGATGATTGGCGATTGACATAATATCTACCATAATTTCGGTTTACATCACATGATTTCCATGATATGTGGTAGAACTTGTGATTAGCTAAGTCATTAAATCATAACGATAAGATAAGGTCTGAAACTCAAATAAGATGATGGAGAAATGCAAGGTGAAAGAGAGGGTTAAAATTTGTATGAAGGTTTTAGGATATACATTCATGAAAAAATTAAAAGGGTTTGTTTTTTACCTTATACAATTCCATACCTTTGGAATGGTAATTATATATATATATATATATATATATATATATATATATATATATATATATATATATATATATATATATATATATATATTATTTCACATTTTCTTCAATTTACCACTTGAAGTTATAACCTCTTGGACTTGCAAAATTATTGGAGAGAGTGCCAATGTTGTTGTTGCCTTTGAATGCATTTTACTAATGATGATATTTTTCTTGAAATGTGCTTTTATCACTGAAGAATTTCATGACAAAAATTTATGAAATTATTTGGAAAATAAAACAAAAAAATTATAATACTTGGATTCCAGTAGTCGTAGAAAAATTGACCTAAAAATTTGTCGATATGATTGATTTCATAATAATTTTTGATATTTTGCATTCTGAAATTGGAATACTAGAGTTGATTTTGTAGATTGAGATCTATACAAAATAGTAAGTGAACTTAATTATGTTGGCATATGGAACATTTATTAAATTACTAAAAATAGAGAGTTGTTAAAAACTAGATAGATTTTGTAACTTATCCGAACTTCACTTGCTAGTACCCTAGTTTTCAAATAAAATTCTTGTTTAATTGTGTTAGCAAGCTAGTTCTCATAACTGAACATTTTATTATATATACATAAAATAAAATCAGTTTGAGACAGAAGTAGGATGATAATTCCACTTACTTACAATATCCATTTCATATTGTTGTAGAAGATTGTTGATGAACTCTACTCTATTGATAAATCAAGTTACTTGGTGGATTTCTCCTTCGTGATAATTTCTTTTGATTTTAGATTGCTTCTTATTAGTCTTATTATATTTGTATTCATCAAAAAATTACCAAAAACATACATGAAGATCATAAAGAAACAATAGAACACAAGATGTATGCTCCACGCCAGGGCAACACCACAATTGAGAAAACCGGAACAATCCTCTTCTTATAGAATTTTATTAAGTGAGATATCCAAGACCAATACCAATACAAATACCTCCATAAGACCTGTGAGTAAGACCTCCATTCTCTATCAAGATTTTATCCTCAAACTGATTTGTCAAACTGATAACTTTATAGTTATGCTTCACAATTCACAATTATCTTCATCAACTCGTATATTATACTCATTATAGTCCTTCATCATCTGGAAAAAAATCACAAAGGTAGTTACAATAGCTAGTATATTTTTACAAAATTCAAGCCTTCAGAAACTCGCATATTTTCAAGTTATGTGTCACAGAATAATTCGCATCTATTCCAGATTCTAGTCACAGAAAAATTCACATATTTTCCATATCGTATCCCACCAAAAAACTCGCTTCATAAGCCTATGAACTTTTCCATAGAACTTCAACGAAATTACCTATCTTTGAGTGGAGGATTGACGTCAATATATAGTTGTTCGTCATTGTTAAGGGTCACATATATTGAGCAAGCCGACCTAACTATATGGAGGACCAAATTGGTCGTATGGAGATATTTTTTACTCCTTTTAACATAAAATATTTTTCTTAAAAGAGTCCAAATGGACTTTGACACAAATTTAATATTTTTACTTCAAGAAAAACCTAAAATCATGAATAACATGCTTAACTAAAGAAATAATAATAATATAAATATTTCTCTTCTTTTTTCTTTTGTTATAAGTAGAAAAATAAATATGAAGACCGAACCTAGTTACTTTTCCAACACTCCCTCTTAACTAAGGAGGTATTCATAATAACTCAACATGTCTATCTCAAGTTGAAATATTCACATAAGAAGGGATCCAAATTGATAAGCATCAATTGTAATAGTATCATCATAGCCAACATTGTCACATTACGAAAGCCTTGACAGGTACACTCTATCTCTCTATAAGATCAGAGAACAATGTTGGGAGGCATTCCATGGGACACCATACCACCTCTCTGAGGCACATCCTCCACCTAGGATACCTAGAGTATGTCCTACATCTTACCATTTCCCTCAAGGAAATGTATGTCCACCAGACCATTCTTTATCCAAGTCCATGTACTTGACTTGGGATGTCCATCCTAATCTTTCACAGTGCATGACTCAAGAATTTTTGTCCAAGATGTTATTCCAATACATCATTCTTCTTATCCATGTCGATGTACTTGACTTAGGATATCACTCATACTCCACCATAGTATATGACACAAGGAGAACCATGTGTCCAAACTTACTCCCCCTCAACCTCAGAGGAGAAATCCATACTCACTCCCTCTCAAACAGGGAGAGTACATCAAAAAGCCTCAGCTTGTGTAAGAAGTACTCATACCTCCATTACATTAGCAACTTGTTATTCTATGGAGATATGTTGTAGTTTCATCAACCAACCTCTTATCACTGATTTTTCTCATCTGCAACTTCTGAACCAGGGCTCCAAATATACCTTTTAACATACCATGATTCCTTCTTTCATGATCCTGCACTTGAGTTCTCCACTTACTGGATCCTACATTGCATCCCATCCTCCAAATCTACCCACTGCCCTAACTCTGTGACAAATCAGCTTTCATATTTTTCCATCTTTTCAACATTTTTTTTGCTTCATAACGTTGCACCTAAGGCTTGCGCAATCAACCCTATAAACATCCGTCCAATTTCACTTAAAGACTAATTCTTAAGGCTTCCATATTTACCAAACTACAATCAATTCTTGATTGATCTAGGGCACAATAACCAACCCAATTCACCACTCTTTGGCTACTTTCAAAATTCAATCCTTATGGCACCAATGTACAACCCACATGTTGTGACAAGTATGCCGCTTGTTTACAAAAATTAAGGTTTCCAAAACAACCACTAACAATCCTCTAACCAATGTACATAGGTTACTTCTCTAACTATCCAAAACTAGAACTTTCTTCCTTCCCTTTCTTGTTTCCTATTTTCTCTCACTATTGTACATTATCTGAGAATAAATATGTCCCACTTGAAGATCAATATACCCTCAAAACAATGTGGTCATACCTCACTTCACTTAGGGTCTTGACCTCCCATTTTATGCATTTTTCTTGAGTGATTTAACACAGGGTTTAGGAAAACCCTTTAAGGGAAATGCATCATTTAAGGAGCCCTGAACTAGGGCACATCAACCACAGCTTAGGGTTACCTCAGCCAACAAAATTTAGTGTTACCTTCTTGTTTTACTTTCTCCTTTCAGCGTAACATCATGAGAATACTCGACCCTTATGCTAGGTTTTTCATAGAACTTTTGGCCCTCTTTTCAAGCCACTAAGGGTATCGGCTCTCATTACTGTAGCAAAGAGAACTTGACCTTACATTTCAGAGAGAAAAAAACAAATATTTCTAGCCTGAAACATCTTAAGGACAATTCCCTTCCTCCTTAGATGCTCGTGGCTATCCTGGAAGGATAATATCAACCTTTCAGTTAGGGAACCTTGTGATACTACATACTTTTTCTTTCCTAGGATGAATATATCTGCTAGACCTATGTTAGCTCTCCTTCAACAATCCCCATTTTCCCGTTATTACTATAGAAGAATGTGGCCCCTTGTCTTGTTGTTCCAACCTTGAAATCAACTCCAAATAGTCCTCTGCCACCTGTAAGAACAAAGAAATTTCAGTAGCATTTTCATAGAGAATTACTTAATCCTAAACATGCACAAAAATATCTAGAGCTTGTCTTCAACCTTTTTCCTCAATTCTCCCTAATCTTGTCACTAGAGAGATACTAAAACAACTTCTCTTTAACTTTTGATGCTACGGAGATTTTAGATTTGAGTGTCATCACTATCACTAGTTTAGATATGCTTCATGTAGACTTTCCTCATAATACTATAGTGTTGTAGGAAAAATTGGATGTATTCTTGTTTTGTAGCTTGTATTTGCATCAAATTATCCCAAAGAGAGCTCTGATGTCTTTTATCATCCACAATATTCCCATGAATGCAATCATATTCTTCTTGTCTTGCCCTTTAGGTATATAACTTCAGAACTTGTAGATAATCATGATGTCATAGAACCTTTTGAGTAGTGCTTGTTAAAGGAGAGCTTCCAACAATATTTTTGATAGAGAAATATTTGCTAAGAGGATGTATTCTTCTACAATATTGTTTTTAAACAAGCCAACTAACCTGGTGATCTTCAAATTGCTTGCTTTCCTTCACCTTAGCTTTGATACCATGTTTTGAAATTGATTTTCTTGGTGGATTTATCTTTCATGATAATTTATTGTGAATTTAGTTGGCTTATTATTAGTATTATTATGTTTTTCTTCATCAAAAAATTACCAAAATTGCATATGAAATCATAAAGAAACAACATAACACAAGATGTAGGCTCCATGCTAGGGAAAAACCCCACAATTGGGAAAACCTAAAAAATCCTCTTCTTATAGAATCATATCAAGTGAAATATCTAAGACCAAGACCAAGAAAAATACCTCCATAAGATCCACAAGCTAGCCCTCCATTCTCTGTTAAGTTTTTATCCTCAAACTGATTTGTCACAAGCTTTAATTTTATAGACTTTATATTCTTCCTTCACATATCAAATTCATCTTCATCAGCTCGCATATTATACGCATTATAGTCCTTCATCAGCTCACAAAAAATCACAAAGATAGTCTCGGTAGCTCATATATTTATAAAGAATTCAAGCCTTTAGAAACTCACATCTTTTTAGGTTATGTGTCACAAAATAATTCACATCGATTCCAGACTGTAGGTCACAGAAAAAATCGCATATTTTCCTTATTTTATCCCACAGAAAAATAATAATAATAATAATAATAATAATAATAAATAAATAAAATAAAAATAAAAATGATATATATATATATATATATATATATATATATATATATATATATATATATATATATATAATTCGCTTTACAAGCCTTTGAACTTTCCCTTAGAACTTAACCGAAACTACCTACCTTTTGGTGGAGGATTCACATCAATATATAGTTGTTCATCATTATGAAGGGTCACTTTTGTTGAGCAAGCCAACTTGACCATTTGGAGGGTCGACTTGGTCTTATGGAGGTCTTTTTTACTCCTTTTAACAAAAAATATTTTTCTTACAAAGAGTCCAAATGGACTTTGACTCAAATTTAATACTTTGACTTCAACAAAACCTAGAAGCATGAAGAACGTGCTTAACTAAAGAAATAATAATAATATAAATATTTTTTCTTCTTTTTTTTTTTTTTTTATAAGTACAAAAATAAATATGAAGACCGAACCTAGTTACTTTTCCAACATACTCTAGTTAAATGATTTTGATATAACCTTAGTTTATGACCACTTACCAAAAAAGTATCTCCTTCTTCGTCAATGGTTTTATTTTCACTGACCCATTAAAAAAAAAATTATTATAATTTCATAAGGTTCTAGCCAATGAGTAGTCCATTTTTCTTTAAAAGTTTTGAACTTAGAATAAAAAAGAAGAAATCAGTCACCTACTTGAAATTATTTTTTCATTAAAAATTTGTCATGCCATTTCATTCTTTGTTTAATCTCATTCAATTCAATGAGTTGTTTTATTCTCTGTTCTTGTGCCTCTGAGAGATTTCAACCCAATTTTGTTGTTGTTATATGAGTCTTTATATGGAACTAAAAATAAAGCAAAATTTGATTTCCATATACCAATTCATATGGTGAAATCGAGTTCTATTTCTCCAAGTGATCCTAGGTGTATGTTTAAATGATGTTTTTTCACATTTGTTAGCACTAGTGCATTAATGTAATGAATGTGAATTTGTACATATAACTCATAAAAATACACTAATATCTAATTTTATGTCACACATCATTTAGTGAGTTTAAAAGAATACAATGCACCTATATGTATATATTTTATTTTATTTTTGAGAATTTCAATTAATCAATTATCACCAAACTTAGACTAATTGGGCTACTTAACACTCAATCTGAAGTAACTATTTCAAACCACTTAGGGTTGGAATTTATCCCTTCCAACCAGAGAGGGTTCTCTCTAGAAAATATATGATATCCAATAATGAAGCTTAAAAATAAGATGGCTAACTCTTAAATGTCTTTTAGATGATTTTTTGCAGGTGGAAGATGAGTGAGGGCTACCATTGGGCATGGATTCAGCATGAAAACCCAATTCCAAACAAACATCATTCATGGAAGCTGAGGCACATGAGCTCTTACAAAAATAATTCTAACAACAAACATAATACATAAAGGAAGTTGGAGCATAACATTTATGAATTCCAAGTAATTACGTATGTGTAAGCTGAATTAACATTGAAAAGATAAAGGAGACAAACACATAAGAGCCCAATCAGAATCTTAGGTCTGAACAAAGTCTTCTGCAACTGTGTATTAGTTGTGTGAAAGAAAATTACATGATAGCGTAGTCATCTACATTCATCCACCCTTGTCTAACTCTAAAAATCCTCTATTTATAGAGTGAGGACTCATACAAATGGTTTGCCACATTGATAGCTTTGAATTCCTACCTCATAGAACTATTTCAAATAGGATTACATCACTTGGAGACTTCCTAGGGATATTTTCTGTTTGGCAGAGATTGAATAGAAAAAGGACTCCTCTTTCATTATATAGTTCAACAAATCCCTTTAATAACCCTTATAAAATGAAACCAACTAATTTGCTGAGTGTAATGGACTGTTTATGTGTCATTATGCCACGTGGATGCTGAGTTGGACCTCTTCCAAGTCGAATTTTACAATTTTTACACAAATCTAGTTAGTGAAATTTCTGAAAAATAGGCCTCAAAGACGAGTGCATAATTTCCAAACCCTGATGGGTTTACAAAAAATGAGAGAGGTTTTTGTAGATGGGCTTGTGTTGAAGAACAAACTCCTTCATATTTCGAAAATTAATTTTCATTTGGTCATAAATTGAAGTTTAATTTGACTTCTAAAACAATGATGTACAGGAAAGTTCGTAGCGTAGTTTTTCTAGCATTTTCATTTCACCGCCTTCTGCACTTTTTCTGAATTTTATGCCTATTGGAGGGTCTTCATTAGGTAAAATAAGGTAAACACATTTTTTCATTCGCCCCTTTTGTGATACCTTTTGGAAATTTTACCTCAAAACATTATACAGCGACTTTGTAGCGAAAAATCAGCTTTAAGCCTGGAGCTTGCTACGAACTTGCCTGACTTTTCTAGATTTTGCAATTTTCACTCCTTACCTCCAAAACACATGTTTACAGCTTTGTAACTAATTTGATAGAGTATCCTAAGACAATTTTTTCCAAAAAATATGTCTTACCATATTTCAAGGGGCAGCAGGGTCATCCACTACAATCATCTTCAAGCCCTTTTTTCTTCAATTCTACTTGCACCATCTGCATTGAACCAACCTGACATGATGAGGTGTCAAAAAACATGATAAAGTCGCAAACTTTCATGCTAGATTTCAGGTCCTTATATTCTGAATTTGAAGATGAGCTATGCATTGGTGAGGTGGCAAAAATGGTGTGCTGGCAGCCATGTCATCCTTTTACGAAGTGATCTTCATCAACAAGTGTCCCAATGACACTCCTCAACTCTTTTGATGACTCATATTCTCTCTGAAATACATTAAATGCTTCAAAAATACCAAAACTTCATATCATTGTAAAAACAGAGTTTTTAGGCAAGTTTGTAGCGAATAATGACTGTTTTACACTAATTTCGCTACGAACTTGTGTAGAAGAGCCAAATTTACATGAAATGGCCAATTTCACTTATGCATGAGACATTTTTGGGATTTTTATTTAAAAGGAAATTGACACCTATCACATTAATGATTACCTTTAATACCCCCACATATGTACATTTTTTGAAAATTAATGAACTTCATGACCTTATTTCACCCTAATGACCTAACATAACTTACCTAAGACCAACCTAGAAAAACCTAGTTGTTATCAAGGATAACAATGGCTTCAATGGGGATGCTGCGCCCCTGTGGTGCAGCAAAGAACTAGCAGCTCCAATGCCTTACTTGAAGAAAAAAAAACTGAAAATTCTGAATTTGATGAAATCTTCTTCAAGCTTGTATGGCCTTCTCCTTGGGCTCAAACTCATTTAAAACTACAATCCAAGATTAAAACTAAATTTGTACATGCTGAAAAGATGCTCATAATACTTTAGCTTATTCACACATGCACCTACCCACCCTATACTACTGAGAAACTACTAAATCAGATGACACAAAAATTCCATTGAAGCCAATCAAGTAGCTATTGAAATAAAAGGATTGTTTGACTATGAACCAACAAAATTGAACCTAGAAAATATAATGGCAACTAAAAATGGATATGTTTCTCATAGCGAAGACATGGCTGAAAACTCAGGCAGAAAAAATTCTCCATATAGTCTGCTACGAGATCAATAAAGATATGATATTTTTGATGAATATTTTAAAATCTTGAGCAAAGCAATTCTCATAGTTGAACACTTAACACTTATTTTCCATGTCATCATATATTTTCAGTTCTGTGCCATCAGATCTATTTTTTTAAACAAACCATTTCTCCATATTGATGTCAAAAGACAATAGCTCATCTGCTTATTTTGGTTGGAAAAAATTTGCAATAGGTGCATATGATCTTGAAAATGATGAGATTGAATTTGAGCTTCAACATCTTCAATATCTTTTTCAAGCTCACGAGCCAATTCATCTAAAAAATTGATCTCATTTTCAGGATTTCCTTTATATGACTTTAAATAAAAAGATAGTGATGAAGAAAATTTCTTACCAAATTCTACATCAGAGCACCATCCTCTGAACTCCTTAATGGAAAGAGAGTCTGCCACAAAATTTGTATTCTCCATCCATGTTTCCAAGAAAATAAGCTAGAAAACTGAAAATGATTTAATAGATCTAACAGGTAACCTTTCCACCCAACTTTTACACTTTCCTTGGAATGAATCATATAAAATCCTAATGAATACATCTCCTTGTTTGACTCTAAGGAGCTCAGTAAAGTCACGAAAAATTTATACATGCTCTAACGTCAAGCTTAAATCTTCTCCATCAAACTTAGGGCCAATACTTAAAATATATGCATCCTTAGGAAAAAGATTTGGAAATCCATAAATTTTTGAAAAATCCATATATGCATACCATTGAATAAATTGTAGTTGCATCTAAGTCTCTCATTTCCCGATAGTGTTACCATGAAGCTATGAATTTTTGAATTCTTCAAGAATGGAATCGCTAAGGTAGAAGTACAACCTTCGAATTGTTTGATCTCCTTCTACCTTCAAGTGCTCAGTTCCTTTGACAAGAATCACCCAGGATGATATGAATTTCAGTCTCCCGGTAGACACACCAAAACTTTATCACCAAACTAAGACTAATTGGGTTGCTCAAAATTCAATCTAAGGTAACTATTTCAAACCACTTAGGGTTGGAAGTTAGCCCTTCCAACCAAAGAGGGTTCTCTCAAGAAAATATATGATATTCAATAATGAAGCTTAAAAAGAATATGGCTAACTCTTAAATGTATTTTAGATGATTTTTTGCAGGTGGAAGATGAGTGAGGGCTACCATTGGGCATGGATTCAGTATGAAAATTCAATTATAAACAAGCATAATTCATGGCAGCTGATGCACATGAACTCTTATAAAAATAATTCTAACAACAAACATAATACATAAAGGAAGTTGGAGCATAAGATTTATGAATTCCAAGTAATTATGTATGATTAATTTGAATTAACATTGAAAAGATAAACGAGACAAACACATAAGAGCCCAATCAGAATCTCAGGTTTGAACAAAGTCTTCTGCAACTGTGTATTAGCTGTGTGAAAGAAAATTACATGATAGCATAGTCATCTACATCCATCCACCCTTCTCTAACCCTAAAAATCCTTTATTTATAGAGTGAGGACTCATAGAAATGGTTTTCCACCTTGCTAGATTCGAATTCCTACCTCAGAGACCTATTTAAAATAGGATTACATCACTTGGAGACTTCCTAGGGATATTTTCTGTTTGGCAGAGTTTGAATACAAAAAGAACTCTTCTTTCAATAAATAGTTCAATAATTCCATTTAATAACCCTTATCAGATGCAACCAACTAATTTTTTGAGTGTACTGTACTGCTGATGTGCATTATTCCACGTGGATTCTAAGTTGGACCTCTTCCAAGTCGAATTTTACATTTTTTACACAAATATTGTTAGTGAAAATTCTGAAAAATAGGCCTCAAAGATGAGTGCATAATTTCCAAACCATGGTGGCTTTGCAAAACCTGAGAGAGATTTTCTTAGATGGACTGGTGATGAAGAAAACCCTCCTTCAAAATTCTCAAATGATTTTTCATTTGGTCAAAATTTAAGTTGAAGTTGACTGCTAAAACAATCATGTACAGGAAAGTCCATAGTGTAGTTTTTGTAGTGTTTTCATTTCACCACCTTCTGCACTTTTTCTGACTTTGCTGCCTATTGGAGGGTCTCCATTAGGTAAATAGGGTAAAAAAATGCTATCATTCACCCCTTTCATGATATATTTTTTAAATTTTACCACAAAAAATTCTACAGCGACTTCATAGCGAAAACTCAACTTTAAGCCTAAAGGTCACTACAAACTTGCCTAACTTTTCTAGATTTTGCAATTTTCACTCTTTACCTGCAAAAAAACATGTTTGTGGCTCTATAACTGATTTTATAGAGTATCCTAAGTCAAAATTTTCCAAAAAATATGTCTTACCGTCTTTCAAGGGGCAGCAGTGTCATCCACTACAATCATCTTCAAAACCTTTTTTCTTCAATTTTGCTTGCACCATCCCCATTTAACCGAACTAACATGTTGAGGTTTCAACAACCATGATCAGGTAGAAAAATTTCATGCTAGATTTCAGATCCTTATATTCTGAATTTGAAGATGAGTTGTGTATTGGTGAGGTGGCAAAAATGGTGTGCTAGCAACCATGTCATCATTTTGCTAAGTGATCTTCATCAACACGTGTCCCAATGACACTCCTCAACTCTTTTGATGATTCAACTGCTCTCTGAAATACATTAAATGCTTCAAAAATACCAAAACTTCAGCTCGCTGTAAAAACAGAGTTTTTAGGCAAGTTCGTAGCGAATTATGACTGTTTTACACTGATTTCGCTACAAACTTGTGTAGAAGTGCCAAATTTACATGCAATGGCCAATTTCAAATATGCATGAGATAATTTTGGGATTTTTATTTGAAATTTACACCTATCACCTTAATGATGACCTTTAGGACCCCCACATATGTGCATTTTTTTAAAATTATTGAACTTCATGACCTTATTTCACCTTAATGACCTAACCGAACTTACCTAAGAACAACCTAGACAAACCT
Organism: Pinus albicaulis; assembly: GCA_034641835.2. NCBI lineage: Eukaryota > Viridiplantae > Streptophyta > Pinopsida > Pinales > Pinaceae > Pinus > Pinus albicaulis. The sequence goes on from CM076570.1 coordinate 676,301,841, forward strand.
AGTTGTTATCAAGGATAACATAATCATCTCAAAATAATTTTTTTCTTAATAATAAAATAGATTGTTATTATACTAGCTTGAATTCGATCTATTGCCAATTAGTAGTATCGATAAATTCTTCCTTTTCTAGTTTTTTTTGCTGCTGCGACCCCGCGCTGCCTGACCTAGTGGCTCCTTGATCATGCAACGGTTGGGCCTCCCGCTGCCATGGATCACCCGGAGCCTAATCTAGGCGAGGCTCCCTCCAGCAATGGCCCTGCTTCTCCTCATCACACTTATCCTGATGCGGCTGCTTCAGCTTTTGCTTAGGCTAATCGCCTCAATGGGCCCTCAGAGAAATAGACCAGCGATCTCCAAATTCGTAAAAAAACTCGAAGCAATCCTCGAGATCAATCTTCCACGAAGAGCAGCGCTATCTCTATTTGAAAAAGGGATATTCGGGCAATTTACTGGACTATGGCCTTCCCCCAAGACTGTCCAAAAATGGGTGAAATGAAACTGGGCACAAGTTACTCAGGGTAAGATCTCCATTCGATTCTGCAACAGAGGTTATTACACTTTCCACTTCGAATCCAAGGATGATCGTGATTTAATATTCATAAGTGGACCGTACTTCATGGACACCAGAGGTTTATATTTGAACAGATGGACGCCAAACTTCGATCTGGAACTGGATGTCCCTAATGCAGTTCCGGTTTGCGTTAGGTTGTTGCATATGCCCCTGCATTGCTGGGGAGATGATTTTATAAGAGCAATAGGGAATGTCATTGGAAAGTACATCGACCGAAGCGAGCCAAAGGACAACATGCAGGCATGCACAAGGATCTATGTCGAAGTTGATCTAGGAGAAGGACCACCAGAAGCCATCAAGCTCAAGGTCGATAACTGGACGCACATTCAGTAGCTGGACTACGAGAAAATACCCTTCAAGTGTAAGGTATGTCATGAATACGACCATTTTTCTAATAGATGCAAAAAAAAATATGATAATGATAATAAAACTGAAGAAAGTAAAGATCCAAAATGGGAACAAGTAAAAGAAAAAAAGACTACAAACAAATCTCAGCCTGCCTCCCCTCCTCCTCCTCCATCTAGCCCTCCCTCTCCTTCCCATAGATCTTTTGCTCAACCTTCCTCCTCTTTCCCTGAATCCTCCCCCATCCTAGGCTCCAACCCTTCTGAGCCCCTCCCCATTCCATCTAATCCCCCCAATCCCTCCCACTCCCTCCCCTTCATTCCCCAGAACACCTTTGAACTCTCCTCTCCTCCCCCGAGCTCCCCTCCCCCTCAGGGCCTCTTTACTCTAACCCTCCCCTCTTGGATACCACCCCCCCCCCCCCCACCCATTATCCCCCCTCCTATGACCAGATTCTTACAAGAAATCAATCCAAGGAATCCCTAATATATGTCGATCATTCCAAGAAAGAAGGAAGGAAGTCAAATAAATAATTAAGATATGAGGTAGCTATGAAGGATTTCACCTTAGGAACACAACAACCAATGGAAAGCTACCTTAAGAAAGGAAACAAAAGAATGGAAAAAATCCAACAGGTTCACAGAAGGAAAGGTCCCTCATCCTCAATTCCCAATAAATAATGATAATAGTCTCTTGGAATTGTAGGGGGTTAGGTCATCCCTCCAAACTAAATATCATCAAATACCTCATCAACAAGGAAAAACCAGACATCCTCCTAATCCAAGAGACAAAAATCAGAAGTCAAGAGATGGATAGTATCATAGAAAAAATAAAAAAACTATGAAGGAAATGTTATCTCAGCCAATGGTGCATCCGGTGGGATTTGCTCTCTTTGGAAAAAAGGAAAATGGAAAATGCAGAATTCAACAATGGAAGCTCACTGGATTAAAAAAAATCTGAAAAGTACAGCCTTGGAAAATAAAATAAGCTTATACAGCATTTATTCCCCAAATCACTATAGAGATAAAGAAATCTGTTGGAAACATTAAAAGAAGCAACAATGGTAGATCAAGAAGAGATTCTAATCCTTGGAGGAGACTTAAATCTAATCCTTAAACCGGAGGAAAAAATAGGTGGCCTCTTTCAGCCAAATCCATCCAGGGAAACCCTTGAAGAAATAATAGAGCAGTGTAACCTTTTGGACATCCCTCCCAAGAATGGGAAATATACTTGGGACAATAAGAGATTGGGGAAGGCCAACATAAAATAAATGCTAGACAGAATCCTCACTAGGGAAAGCATGGTGGCCAGCTACAATAAAGTCTCTTCCAATATCATCCCATCAGCAGCCTCAGATCACAAACTGGTTTCCATTGAGCTTGGTTCAACTGAAAATTTTGGGCCTCTTCCCTTCAAATATAACCAGTTATGGAGCAGCCATGAAGAGGTCAAGAAAGAGGTTGTAAAAATGTGGAAACATAAAATTAATGCATCACCCAACTTCATATGGGAATCAAAACTAAATAGCATCAGAGCAAGATTAAAAGGTTGGGAAAATACAAACTATAAGGAACCGCAGAAAGAAAAAGAAGAGATGCAACAAGAGTTAGCAGATACAAGAGGAAATGGAAAACATGGACAACATATCATAAAATTAGATTAAGGAAAAAGAGATACATTGGAAAATATATAGGAGTAATAGGCAAGAGGAGGAAACATGGAGGCTGAAGTCTAGGAAGTTGTGGATCCAAGCAGGGGACAAAAATACTGCCTTCTTCCATAATTCAACCAAAACTAGAATGATAAAAAATAATATAGAAAAAATTATGGGAGAAGGAGGGTCTGAGATAAAGGGACAAGAAAATATCAAGAAAGAAGTTTTCTGACATTTCAAAACTCTACTAAAAACTATGGACATCGATGTAAATCCAAAGGGATTTCTAATGCACATCCCAAAATTAATTGATGAGGAAGCAAACAAAGAACTCTCTAGAGAATTTTCATTAAAAAAAAAAAAAGTCATGACAGTGGTATGGGACTTACATCCAGAAAAGGCACTGGGCTCGGATCGCTTCCCCATCTCTTTCTACCATACCTTCTGGCATGTAATAAAGAAGGGCTTGTTGAAAATGATAAGATATGTCATCAAAAAGAAAAAGGTGGGAGGATTCAAAAATTCCACCTTTCTCGCCCTCATTCCAAAAGACCCCCACCCCTCTTCTCTCAATAGATTTTGTCCCATCTCCCTTTGTAATGCTTCCTACAAAATCATCTCTAAAATCTTAGCTGGAAGACTAAAACCGCTCCTTCACTCCATTATCTTCAAAAAACAAGGAGGCTTCGCCCCAAACCATCAAATTGTAGACAACATCATTCTTGTCCAAGAGGCCCTCCACTCAATCTTCTCCCACAATAAACAAGGCTTCATTTAAAAAATGGACATGGCAATTGATTTTGATAGAGTCAAATTTTCCTACCTCAGTTTTCCTCAATAGGTTTGGCTTCTCTGATGACTTTATAGATACTATCAAGGCCTACACCAATGGCCCATGGATTGCCCCTCTTGTAAATGGTAGACCATGTGACTATTTTTAGAGCTCAAGAGGGCTCAAACAAGGTTGCCCCTTGTCACCTTTCCTCTACATTTTAATGGTTGAATCATTAAGTAGAAAGCTGGAGCATGCCATAGAAACTCCTCTTTGATAGGCCTGATTATAAGCAGGGGCATCAAAAGCATCAACCATTCCTTGTTTGTAGATGACACCCTTCTCATGGGGGGAGCATCCTCTATAGTAGCAAGAAGATTTAAATCTGTTTTGGAAAATTTCATGGATGTCTCGGGAGGGTTGATTAACAATGGAAAAAATTGTTTATATGGTTGGAATACCCCTCTAAGAACTATCACAAATTCTAGAAATCCCTTTTCAAACAAATTGGAGCCACTTTCAATATCTCGGGCTGCCTATCACCAAGAAAAAATTAAAGACCGAGATCTAGAATAGGTATGCCAAAAAAATGAAAAGCAAAATCCAAGCTTCGGGGATGATATGGCTAAACCAAATGGGAAGAATCACTCTCATCAAATCAATCCTTTCAGCGTTGCGCCTATATCAGTTCACTCTAATAGCAGCTCCTACAATCATTTATAACAAATCGAAATGGAGGCCTATCCATTCGAACCCTTAGAATAATGAATTTTTCTCTAGGAGCCAAGATCGCCTGGAGGTTTATTACAAGAGAAATATGCTGCTGGAAAGTTTCCTTAGAAGCAAAATACCTCAATGCCCCAAGGATAACTTTTCTTCAAAGGAGCCCCCCCATAAGACCTTGCTCACAAATCTGGAAGCTCATTTCCAATTCAATTTCGGTGATAAAGGAAAATATCTCCACAATGCCATGAAATGGAAAAAAAATCAACTTATGTACTGATAGCATCATGGGGAACCCTCCCTTAGGCAGCATCCCAGATATTCACAGCCTAAAGACCTGGATGACCATGGCAGGATACACAAAATCGGGCGAAATCTCCAAGTGGGAGGAAGATGGAACTTGGAAGCAGTGGGACATACCCAACTTTCCCATCAATCTCGTGGACCAGTGGAACTATATGATCTCTCGGCTAATGGGAGCTGCCCCTTTAGCTAAGAATATCCAAGATGCTCATTTTTTGGTTCCTACACGTGGCGACTACACAGTCAAGTCTGGATACATCACGATACAAGAAAAACGAAGGCATCAAGATTGGCAGTGTTGGAAGTGTGCTTGGAAATTGGAAACTCTCCCAAAAATCAAGATATTTCTATGGACCCTCCTCCATAGAAAATATCTTACTGCTGAAAATTTGGAAAAAAAAAAAAAAAGGAATCCATGGGCCTTCTCAATGTCTCCTTTGCCTACAGGAGGAAGAAACTATTCAACATCTCTTTTTAGACTGCTCATTCACTAGAGAATGATGGGAGAAAATAGTATCTCCAATTGAAGCAAACCTGAAATACAATATCCCTCTCAACTAATTTTTAAGAAAATGGAGGAGCAGTTATCCTTATTATTTAAAAAGCAAAGTCACACTACAAAGGTTCTGGTCCAGCATTCCCTCCTTACTCTGCTGGTAGATTTGGCTTGCCATGAATGGTAAGGTTTTTAAAAACAAAAATCCAACAGTGGAGAGAGTGACATCAAAGGCATGGGGCCAAATCACAGAGTTTCTATCAATGAAATGGATCAATGGAATCGACATGAATCAATTGCATAATGAAGAAAAAATTTGGATCAGCTTCACCCTCAAAAATATTACGATCCAACAGATGACAAAAATAAAAAAGGTGCAGCCAAATTGGAAAGTTATAAAGAAGGAAGAAGAATTTGAAAATTGGATTAGATCTCTCAACAGTCCTTGTATTTTCTTCAACGGAGCTTCGAAAAGGAATCTGGGAAAATTTGGAGCTGGTGGAGTAATAATTCAAAGAGACAATTCTAGTCCTACTAAATTCAGTTGGGGTATGGGAATAATGTCCAACAACAGAGTGGAAGCATATCATCTCCTTCTGGGCATAAAAATTTTAAAAGACAAAGATATCCACAACCCAATAATTTTTGGGGATTCCTCAATAATAATTCACGCAATGGTAAGTGGAAACAAACCAAAAAATGTTTCTCTTTGTCAAATTCTGAGTAGAGTGAAACAATATGCAAATCTGGTTGGTAGGATCAACTATTATCATATACTAAGAAACAACAACAAACAGGTTGACTTCCAGGAAAATGAGGGAGTCAACAGAGAATTCGGAAAGGCCAACATTTATGGACTAATCCAACCATCCCCATCCCTTGAAGGCTCACCCCATTCCTATGACCATCATGGTTTTCCACCCTCTCAAAGGACATAATCATTGCAGACCTGGTCTGATTCGAATATTTGAGCATATCTGCAATAAAATCCATGATCCTCAGAAAAGTATATCTCTAAATCCACTTAGGATCCTCTTCAAATTTACCCAGTGTACTCTCCCTCATAAATTTATCCTCCAACCCATGAACTTACAATTCAGCCTCACTCCCCTCATTTTAAATATGCCTCTCAAATCTCTAATTCATCCACCTGTGCTCTCTATTTCGATCCTTGGGAAGCCTTTTCTCCCTCATGCTCAGCGCATTTTTTTGTTGCTCAACCCCTCACTGCCTATTCTCTTAAGCGAAATCCCTCTCCGTCTTGAATCAACTGTCAAGCTCTCGTGTTTTTGCAACTCTTTGCCCCCGATCTGGGCAATCGACCTTCACTCTACCTCCCATATTCCTCATCATTGTTTTTGTCCCTCCTCCTCTGACAGCATTTTCTCCCTTTCTCTTCCTACAACAATACACCACAGCAATATCTTCACTCTGCTCTCCTCAAGTTCATCCAAGCATTCCCTAAAATCTCCTGAATCCTCAGCTGACATATTCAAAGCAACGCCCTTCGTGTCTCTGACCAAAAGCAGCAACTCCTCCACCTCCTCTCAACATATGAACATGGATCCCTCTGATGAAAAGAGCCACCCCTATGCCTTTTGAAAATCGCACAAAGTGGTAATAGAGCAATTGAAGAACTAGCTGAACTAGAACAAGGCACACACCAAAGAATAAATTTCCTTCCTTCGACAACAATGGTCTAAATGTAGCACCAAACTGATGTATGTGAAAAACCGTTGTACCCACCTAGAAGGGACCATCAACTATCTGTAGGACATTCTCACCAAAATGTCTGAGCGTGGCTCCAATTCTATGGATCAAGGAAGGGGCCATAAGGAGAGTGAAAATACAGTCAACAAGTGAACCTCCTCCTCCATTTGGTCCTCTTAGTCTTATTTAATGTTTATTAGGTGTTAATTTAGTTTATCATGAAAAAAAAATGTTTTCTCTTGCTTAATCAGTTTATCAGACAATATAGTCTAAATGCGATAGCCTCCTTATCAAAAATACATGTAAGAAGTAGCAATATTTGTAGCATTATAGCAGCTAAGCACTCCCATCAATTAAATATGTTTTGTAAGCTGAGAGGAGTGTGCATGTGTAGTGAGGAAGTTCCTCTTCCTCCCCTTTTCAGATAAATATATCATAACCGATCTTGTATGAGAAAAAAAATAGATTGTTATTATATATTAGTTATTGTGTTTTAATATAACGATTGTATTAATGCATTATTTAACAAATTACACCTTCGTTATTTGTAACAATGTAAATCATTCATATATTAATTAATAAAAAATGCAATATTTCATAACATTGGAAAATGAAATAAAACAAGAAGCTCATTTTGTTGTATATGAATAATAGACTCATCATCATACAAAATGGGACAATGTAAAGGTCCACAATAATCAAAATGTATCCAATGTGTAATTATAACACTTATTGGTAACCTATTTGCATGCAATTGGAACAATATGTCCAATACATTTTTTTTTTAATTGAAACATGAATTTCTAGAGAATTGGTAACTTCAAAATATCAACTACCACTATTACACTAGGTACAACTATTTCATAAATTCCACAAATGGGCCAATTCAACATGTCTTCAAATACTTAACCTCACATAGTTGGGGAAACAAATAATTCACCAAACCACTTGAGCTAAGATCCTTTGACATGTCCAATACATTAAACAAAATGTCAATACATAATTATTATACTTATTGTAACATGTTCTCTTGCAATTAGAATAATATGTAAAGTATATTAAGTAAAATATTTTATTTTCGTAAACAAGCATCCAAAAACACACAATTTATAATAACATTCAACTATATTAATTGTCATCCATCACTTGAACTTTTTTCATTGCTCAAGTTGCATGCATGCCTCATTTCTCCAACATTTGTAGGTTATATTGTAAATGCATTATTTAACCTAATTTTTTCTTGACAAACTTACTTTTGGCATTCCACCTCTTCAATTTCCATCTACAAACATGGAAATAAAGTGTAATATATATATATATATATAGTAGACTATACATGATTACAGAAATCATACAATGTACCATAATAAATAATACACATTCTTTCAAAGCCATGTTCCATGTCATCTATCAGAATGTTTTCCATTGGCTCCACTCCATACTTTGTTCCTGCATGTTTAATATGTCATGACAACACATTGATATGATTAATATAAAGCTTTATTCTCGTTCCATTAATTATAAAATGAGGTAATTCAAACAACATAACTAATTACAAATTATTCAATTAACCCTTAATACTTTCACATATACTCACAACATATACTTAACTTGGCGGTGGGCACAAGGTGGACTGGAGGAGGGACAGGTGACCTCCTATGGTGGCGGTTTGATGATGGTCGCTACTGCCATTTGGCACCTCAAAGGCCTCCACTTGGGAATATTCAAGGAGGCCCCAAGAAATGCGAGATAGTGTTGGTATTTCATTTGCGACATTACGGGTTTCACTCTGCGGTTTTGCATTTCTGTACCTGTGGCTTAAGTCAGGCTTCCTATCAAATGAAGGGGGTTACACGGTGGGAAAATTCTAGAGTTTTTTCATCGTCCAGAATGAGCACATCAGCATGCTTTTGGCGGGTGTGAATTTTCTATTATTCCGGTTTTGCCTGTGGTTACTGTGTAAATGGCTTTACGAGATTTGGGGATTATTGTTGATAAAAGCTACGGTGCCTCTATTTGGAACTGTTTTACTGTGCTTTTGGTGTTTTTACCGGGTGGGTGTTTTGGAAGTTGGGACTCTAGGTAATCAGGTTGGTAAAGTAAAATGAGTTTGTTGACTTGGAACCAGTTGCGAAGGATATTATGTCTGTCTGGGGGATGGAACCAACAAAATAGAATCTAGCAAAGGTTACCCTTCCACCTAGGTCTCATGTTGGCAGAGATGGTGTCAAAAAGCTAAGTTCGAGTCCAGTGGAGGGTTTATGTCCATCGGAGGATGCTGATGTGAAGGTGCTAAGTAAATAACAGGGTCCTAACAAATTCTTGTTGGAAGATCAACTTGTAGTGCCTTTTTTAGAATCTGAAACCATCGGTTTCTCTGCAATCCCACATGTAATTTCAATCTCGATGCCAAACTCGATTATCCCTAATTTTCCTTCTATGGGTTTGGAGGACATTGTTTATGGATTCGATTATTGTCCGAAGAAGGGTCTAAAATCTTGCTTATCTTTTGGGGTGTATCTTGAGGCTTTAGGGAAGTCGGGGTTGGGTCTTGGCTAGGGGGTCAGGAAAATTCATTACTGTGCTCAGGGTTAGGATCGTCCCTTTCTCCAAGGGTCGTAGAGAGGGAGGGTTTTGGTTTAAATGGGTTTATATGGGGGACATAGGAGGATTTCGACAGCATTGTGTATACTGACATGACAGCGATGCCTGTCGATCTGCTGGAAGCTTCTCGGGAGCTATCGAGGTATAATTTTGTTGTGAAAGTATATGAGAAGTGGGGAAATGTAGAGGCAGGAATTGAGGGGGTACGATGGGGTTTTCGGCCTCTTGAAGGTGGCAATGTTTCTAGTTTGGAGTTGGGGGGAACAGTTCTGGGCACAAAAGTAACAAAGGAAGCATCGAATGAAGGGGTAAGTACCACAAACTTATCGGTGCAGTCGGAAGGACATGCGGGGTTGAAATACAAAAATGGGAAGGTGATAAAGGAAAGTACAGAGAGCCAAAATTTGGTAATCAAGGTTGATTTACAATTTTATAGCGTGATGGCATCATCTGAAACCATCATTGTGGGGAGGGCTTGAGGGAAATTTCACACGGCTAAGTATATGTTGGACTGGATTGGGAAAAAATAGGGTTCGGCTCCGGAAAGGGATGTGGAAGTCATTACGATATCGAAGGGATAATTTATGTTAAGGTTTCAGAATGTTAAAACACTAGAATGGGTTATAGTTAGGAACTGGGGCTTCGACATTACTCTAATTATTTTCAAACGGTGGACGTCATTATTTGACTCTAATCGGGAAAGACTCGATGAAATTTTGGTGTGGGTTCGTCTTCCCGCACTGCCTCCACATTTTTGGACCATGGATGTCTTTTGGGCTATAGGGAATAGCCTGGGCACTTTTTTGGACACGGACATGTCGTCTTTGGAGACGAGGGCAAGGAACATTTCTCGTATGCTGGTTCGTCTCACTCCACGAGAGGGTTTTATTACCAAAATAATTCTTCATGTGAAAGGACATTCTTACTTACATTTGATCGACTACAAACATTTGTCGTTCCAGTGCCATATGTGCCATAAACATGGGCACCTGGCAAGGGATTTCCCTCTTGCTTTCAGTCGAAGAGGAGACATAAGGGTGGGATAACACGGGGTTCATGAAGCTATTTGGAACAGGGGTACATGAGGTGGCTGGATACACACAGGAAGCAGTGGGGAGTGTGATTCTACATCAGGATTAGGGGGCAGTGCCAATGGATGACATAGGGGCTCCCAATTTTCTACTAGAGCCAAACAATGTGGATGACAAAATCCAGGAGAAGAATAAACCAATCCCTGTTGATCCTGCGTCAGATTTGGCAGGTATTGCCTCTTGTCCTTCATCTTCTATTATAAACTTTTTTGACTGTTTTTTAAATGCTATGAAGTCGTCTGGTCCTTCCAAGCTAATTTACAATGAGTGTATGTGCATTAGTAATCTTTCACTGGCCATGAATAGCATCATTACAACCATATCGAAACTTTCTATTGATACTATCCCATACAACTTGAAACCCAGGGAAAAAAAACATATGGAGTTTGAGATGTTTGGAGAGTTAGGGAAAAATCAATGAGGATTAGGGGTAGAAAAATTGATATTTCAAAAGCCCAATTGAGCATTATGCTTGATATAGCTGATGGAAAACAACTCTCACTTAAAGGTACGCTTAGAATAGTGTGGTCCACTAACATGGTGACTAAATGATTGCACCGTATTTTAATTTCATAGGTCTTGCTAGTGCCCCTAAAAACCTATCTTTAAAAGAACTTATTAACAATTATCGGCCTGATGTGCTATTGCTTCAAGGGACTTTGGGTCAGGGTGCCCAAGTTTCAAATACACTCTCGATTTTCTTTCTGAGATGGACATTTGTGACCTCAAATGTCAGAGGGAGTTCTGGTGGACTGACGACTAGTATAAATAAAAGCGTTATAAAACTTAACAGTTCATGGACCTCTGAGTTGTTGATTGGAGTGGAAGTGTTCTCTATGGAACTTGGAACTGAAATCACCACCGTATACATCTGCGGTCGTTTTTTGGATCGGGTCCCCTTCTGGAATAAACTCCTATCAAAATCATTCATGCAAGGGCCGAATTTGGTGGTTGGGTGAGATTTAAATTTCTCTTTGTGCATGTTAGAAACATGGGTACCTGAGGCTCAGGCAGACCCTCTTACTGATTTCTTCTTAAACAATTTAAGGGAGGCAAACCTAATTGACTCTAACCTTATAAAAATTGCACCTATTTGGAGGAGTAAATGGGTGGGAAAGGCTCGAGTAGAAAAAATACTAGATCGTTTTCTCCTTAATGAAGATTTGGCTAGTTGGATCCTGGGCTTTAGACAATGGGTGGGCTCCATGGGGGAATCAGATCACTCTCCCATCTTACTAGAGCTAGCTTGACCTAACAAGAAACTGGGATCCACATTCAATTTTAACGCAGGATGGTTAAAAGAAGAGGATTGTAATAAGTTGGTTTTTGATACGTGGAGACCTATGGATATGGGAGAAAAATCCTCATTTTCTTAGTCCTTTGTAAACAATTTGAAGAATATTAAGAAAGTTTCCATTCAGTGGACAAAAGAAAAATCTATCAAATAAATAAGGGATATTTGGTTCATTGAGGAGGCTTTATAACAATTGGATAGTTTTGGGCCTTAAGGCTATATGGACGATGTTATGAGGGATTGGATAAAGACTCCAAAGGTAAGGAGAAGGAAAATATTATTAGACAACGAGGAGCATTGGTGTTTAAAGAGTAGTGCTATTTGGCTCTTAGTAGGGGATGAAAACACAAAAACTTCTAATATGTTGGCTCATACAACTTGGCATTGATTCGGTTCAAATATTTGGGGAATCCATGAATTTCATTAACTAGGTCAAAATGCACAGAGATGTCAAAATATTTTTTTAATTCCTATACTTGAAGAGATTCATGAGCTAAAAATGTCTTTTGTACTTATTTATGTATGCCATATTTACAGGGAACGAAACTGGACAGTTGACCATCTTTCTAAAGACGACCTACAACAAGATCTGGAGTCGTGGCACATAATAGAAAAAGATGAAAATGGGGTCTGTGTGTCGAACACTCGGTCGTATTAATAGGGTCATACCATGTTCTTATCCATATTTTATTTTTACTTCAGCAACTATGTATCTCCTAGAGTTTATTGTGTACATATTTATTTTTGGAGGCCTATTTTGTTTTATTATGTATAGTTTGAAGACTGTTGAATTTTCATAAACTTCTTTGTACTTAGGGGTTGTTTTCCCATATGGGAGGCCCTGATACACGTGTCCTTTTTTGCACTTTTTGATTGGCTAGTTTCTTTATAGATAATCGTCATGACACACTTGAATGTTGGAATTCCTGATCTATTGTTTTCTATTAGTTTTGGTCTATACTGGACAGATATATCTAATTCCCCCAAGGGCGATGAAAAAATATGGAATGTTGAGGCATATAAGATGTAACTTTTTACCAAAATAAAAAATTTCGATTTTTTCTTTGGAAAAAAAAAATCATACTTAACACAATATTGATCAATTCTTCGGTTGGTTCTTCTTTATTTGTTAGCATGTATTAGAGAACATCCATGGATGAATGTAAATTAATTATTTAAATACAAATATCATAACAAATATTAAAACTTAAGTAACGCTGAAAAAGTAGGTACTCACAAAGTTTATGATCAACCCTTATCTTCATTGTCATCGGGTCTTGTGCGTTGAATGGGTTCCATTTTGTTTTTTTCCATAATACAAAAATTGGAAAATAATAATTCATCTAATAGTTAAATTTGTGTTCCTCATGTCCACAAGGCGTAGAATAAGTAATGATGGGGTGTATTGTTAAGGCACTCTGTGATGTGAAAGTCACCGGTTTGAAACTCTGTGGGAAAAAAAAACCAACCATGTTAAGGGCTCATGGGGCCCAGGCTAAGTGCAATCTCAGAGTGAATTTTATGGCTTGTATGCCCATGGGTCGCAGTTTCTCAAGCCAAATTTTGCATGTGTCATTATTTCTAGACCCACAAAACTTAGAAAATAAGAACAAAAAAAATAGTGTTCCTCGTATGCGGTGAGAAGGTATTAAGCATTGGAAGGAGGGATAAGGTCATAGTCACTCCAAAAAATAAGTGGAGGAGATGTGTCATGCCTTCCCACTCTCATTAGAAATATACACAACAACTCACCTAGTATTGCATAATAATTACAATTATGAAAGTTGCAAAATATGGGATGATCCATTAACTTAGTCTTGTTGCTCCCAGCCTATGTCTACTTGTTCCAAATTGTTTCGAATTATTACTCCAATATTTGTAATCATGGAAGTTGCTCTTATCTTTCCACCTTCTCCCTATACCATCAACATTCCCTTTGTTTTTAATTTCTTTATCGAATTCTACAAGGTTGACAACAATTGTTTCTTTTCAATTCTTGACATGGTTTCCTTGTTCCAAGTGTGGCTTCCAAAGGGGTAAGCTCATAAACCATCCTTGGTTTTCTATTTCTCATTCTCTTTGAACCCAACCTACATGTCTATTATCCTTCCTTTTTGTCTTCTTTGTCATCCTTTCTACTTTTAGCCTTGGCCATGAATTGACAATGGGCTTGTTGTCGCAAGAGAAATGGTCGTTGGGGAGTTTTGGGTGGTTCGAGGGAAAATTATTGTGTTGAATATTTAACACATCAATTTTATGAGAGAAATCCATAGGATATTCAACAAGATTCGCAAGAGGCCAAGGAAAATATTACATAGGAACATGGTTGTCATTTTGACTCCACATTATTGTTAACATCACAGCTTGGGTTTTCGACACCGGTCATAGTCGTGGTCAAAAAAATCAATGCCTATGCATCATTAATATATATTAGAATATGAAGTATTTGTTGGGAAAGGTCTTGCTCAAAAGGAACAATGCATAGGTTGAAATCCTTCTTATGTTAGATGACATGCAATTGCAACTAAAGGACTTTCGGCACCACATGGAGTGAATTGAAGCTAGCATGTCAATAGGAATAAAACCATGAATGATAGGTCAAGCCAAATCCACACCTATAGAAGTGGAGTCATCGAAATCTTCTTAATTGTATACATGTTATATATGTTTATGGTTACTTTTCTTTTCAATCTTAGTTCACTTACTAGCTCAAGATAATATAGGCATCTACAAACTCTAAGTTTGTTCATGATATGGTCCTATTATTTTAGTGATGTTTTGATTCAAACCGTTCCAAAGACAAATGGCTTGATGCATTACCAATGTTCTAGTTTCCCATGTGGCATACCAAAGGATTGCATCAAACCATTGAAAATGTTACCATTTTTGAATAATCAATGAAATTAACTTCACGAAGAAAAAAAAAAGAATTAAATTTGGTGTACATAAAAGAATAAATCAATGATCACATGCCTCTTATGCATGTTGTTTTTGGGATGGATTCCCCTACAATGCAATTATGTTGATTTATTTTACCATCTCCTTGTAATTTGTTTGGACATCCATACTAATATGTTTTGGGTTTCCCATTGTTTGTCCTATCGAATCTGAATCATCTTCTCGAAAAATGAAAAGCACAATATTTTTTTTAAATCAACACGAAAGTAAATATAGCCAAAAACAAATTTGTAATTTTTGGGGCATATTATAGAAAAACACATTTCATATGTACTTTTTAAATGACTCATTTTTATTATTATAGTTTTTGCAATTGTAAGTCTCTCATTGGCCATCGCTTTGGAAAATTTTCTTATATTTTATATATTGCTTGATTCTTGGAGTCCTTGGATTATTTTTCATATCATGAGTGGAAAGTACAACTATACATTCTTTACATTATATCCCTCATATTTTTGTAAAAAATCCCCCCTAAATGAACTAGGGACCATCTCATCATCATTTACATCCTTCAATAAATTCCATCTTCTTCTAAAACATTGCCTTGGGGATATAATATTTTCCATATCAAATTTGATAGCTAATTGATCAATTTGTTATTGGCTTGACAGAGGTTACAATTTGAAGTTGAATTTGGTTCAAACTTCTTCTTCCCCTTAACTATTAACTCGATGGGATTTGGACTTTCAAAAAGGCTGCATATATTTTGTGGTTCTTGGTGTAGTTATTCTTCCTCGGGTTGGAATTCAAAGTCTTTTATGAAATTATTATTTAATGTGTTCCATTGGAAAGTTGCTCATGTGCCTTTTTTATTCTATACCATGTATTCGACAAGTCTTCCAATGTCGATAGAAACATGTGTGGCCAAGCTCTTTCATACCTATAGCTAATCCTTATCCATTCACTTTCACATTGTTCTATATGTTGTATATGATCATATTTTGGCTTGATTTTTGGAATATTTTCCTCTACAAATATTTTTTCTCTCCAAATACTCGACAAATTATGTTGTTGTGGTCATCCAAGTTGAAAGTCGAGGGGCATGAGTATCCAACCACCACATTTCTTATCCTATAAAAGTTTCTACAAGGTTCTACATTCTTCCTTTATCTTTGACCATCTTAGATACCTCATTGATATGATTAGACAAAGAGTTATGTTCATTGAATCATAAAGGATTACCCAACTTGAATTTTAGGTCTGTTGGGACCAATGATGGAGTTTTGTTTAATTTATTTATATAGAGGGTGGGTACTACGTTTAGGGAAAAATAAGGTAGAATAATTCCAATTAGAATTGCTTAAATAATCTTTATTGTTTGGCCTTAAACTCATAGTTCTTCAATTTCCATTCATATAATTCAAAATCTGAATTTTGGCTAATGGTTAAAGGCCAATCAGATAAAATTTCACCTTTAATATTATGTTCAACATCATCGCCATCTTCATGGATGACTTGGTAAAGTTGTTTGGCTTATGTATCATCCCAAACTTCTATCCAGGGCTTCCTTTCTCATGGGTCAATGGGAATGAATTTTTTTTTGTTATTTACTTTGAGTTTGATCTTATCTTTTTCCAAAGAAATAGGTGCTTTATTTTTTTTATCCTAGGGTCATTCGACCAATGGGGGATATGAAGGTATTCCTTCGACCAACTCAATTACTTAAAAGTGAACAAAATTTGGTATACCCATTATTGTAGTTTTTATAGTCTTTAATGTAGAAATGGGCACTAGGAATCTTTGATTTACTAACTTCAAGTAATTTTTAGTTATTTGCAATGTCGACCTTCCAAGTTTAACCAAGTATCTCGTGGGAGAATATTAAATTCAGATCCAAAGTCAACAATGAATTGATTTATCACATGGTCATTGATTTTTAAGCCGACTTGTGGGTCATGATCTTTGTAGAGATTTTCTTGAGCTAGCTAGCAAATATTCTTGAATGGTCATTGATCCTATTTGCATCCTCTTAATATAATTAGTAATTCAATTAGTCAACTCGGTGATTGCTTTTATTTTAGTAACTCTAAGAATTATTCAAGGATGTTGTCTTTACTTGACATTGCATTTGGATTTTTTAGATAGTAGGCTTGTCATATTCATTGTTTTTGAAGAAGTAGACTACTTGCCTCACGAGTTATTCCTGATATTTGGTGTTTGGATAAGGGGCATTGGGCCTTGCTAGTTGGATTACATATTCTTTATAAGGTGGTTTTTTATTGTCCAACCCCAGATCTAGTGACAACATGCAAAATTTTAGAATTTAGTACTTCATGTTTTGGTATAGATTGTAGAAGATAAAATGTTGTTTTGTTCATATTTTCTCCAATATTTTGGGACAATACTCTAAAGAATGATCTAACAATACACATATATTTTAAAAATGAAGGTATGTTCCATATTTTAAAGGTATTCAGGTCCAATGTGACCATGTAGTATATTTGGCCTCAAACACAACTGCAACCTCTATCAAAATTTCCATTGAATACTACATGACCTCTTCCTCCTTTGAAGCCACCAAAAACTTGATAATCATTTCATTTGTATTGATAAGTGTTTCCCCCTCCTATTTACATGTTTTTCTTAGTACACTAGTTGGTTATTTGGGTATGATAGACTACATGAAAGTTTGGTTTGTTTCAACCATTTAGTTGGCATTCCTATGTTGAGTGTGTAGCTTCTTAACATATTGCACACCACTTTCGATTTGCATTATTTAGATTGTATTTACAATTACTTGTGGTGTGATTGGTCAACATTTAATAATTTCGTAGTATAACACGAGTTGCACCTTACAAACATATTGTTTGGTGATATATGCAAATTTGTAGGTATTATTGGTATGTACTTCATTCATGCAATTTATACACCATAGTTCATTCTGTTAGAGTGTAATATTCTTTAGATATTATTGTAATTACTCAAAATTTCCTTCTGACCTGTTTTTTGTTAACAAGGAAGTAAATATCTAGTTATATTTAGTTCCAATTTATTGAGCCTTTTTTAAGGCTTATTCACGTGAGTTAATCTCATGCATGTGCATTGATCCTCTAATACTTTGTAAAATTATAAGTATGTACCACTGCACCAAGATTGCTTCATTAATTGTGTAAAGGATCTCACTTAACAAATCCTTTAAACCTTTTGTCACATTCTCGAACTATTTCCCTTTGCTTATGTTTAATTTCTTTGAGCATTTGGGTCATAAGATGCTTGACATCTTAGGACTTAAAAAATTAGAGTATGTTGTTTTAAATTTTTATCTTGGTTCTTATTTGATTGTCTATAAAATTCATGAACCACGTTAAGAAATTTTTCTTAATGCTCCTAGAAGTTAAGCCATTTTCTTATCTTCATCTTTTATATCATTGGCATACCAAAAAATTTCGCATATGACCCAATGCCTTTTTGGGTCTTCCTAATCCTCATAGAGGATAATGTGCTTAAACTCGTAGCTTTATTTGTTGAAGATTCTAGTACCTAAATGTAGTTAATCATTTGGAGTACTAGCTCAATTGGGTCAGTTATGACATTGATCAAAGGATTAACTCTTGAATTATAGGATTATTTGACTACGAAATAACTTTTCTCACATTTGACTTCAATAATCATACTCAATAGTAATAAATCATTAGCTTAACATGCTTTATCAATGTGTTTGATGAACCGATTCATATGAGGATGTGAGTTTTTGTCAAATATATCCACAAAATTTGCATCTTATATTATGGTTAATAAGGTTAGTTGGGAGGGAATGGTTTTGAGATCTCTAATGTGGAGAAATATATCATTGGTTTCTTCATTACCAACCTACGTCTGATTAATCGATGGAATTTCAATGAGAAGTTAATTGGTCAAATTTACTTGGTCATCTTTTCCATACTAGGTCAAGGAGGGTTCTGAGTCAATATGTAGCGGTTGATTAATAAGTTCTCTTATTTTGGGACTTGTTTTAGTCAATACAGAATATCACGCATTGCAAGTCCATAGTTTTCAATTTCTATGCTTTTTATTTTCCTTCATGGGCTTATACTTGATCAGAGACATTCTCTCATTTCCAAAGTCTTCAAGGCTACACCTCTCCAATTTAGGTATTCTCCACCACCCTTAGATGATTCCCCTGCTCTAGTGATTTGTTGGTATGGACTTTATTTTTGGCTTGATTGACGTAACATCCTTGCATTACAGATCTTGTTTCTTCTCTTTTGTCATTTGTTCCTTTCGATATTTCGTATGTCAAGTGGTGGTTTGTAATAATACATACATCATCATGTTATTTTAATATAATCTTCGTTGAGAATATACTATATATTTTTAATGGAAATTGGTACTTATGCATTCAAACTAAAAGTAAGATATTACAAACTTCCTCTACAATACTGTAGAAAGAAATCAACAATATAGAAGCACATGCACTGACATTCATACATTAAAACCATAAGGACAAAAAATTTTCCTTGGGGAACCAAAATGGGAAAAAACCCTATCTCGTTGTCAATTAATTAGATGAGACTGAGAACATGTTACAATTGCTTTCTTCAAGTATGAAGCATCTCTAGCACTTACAAACTTGTTCTCTTGCTTCTTGTTCGGCAATGGCCAACACTTATCCAATTTCTTGACTACACGAGCTCTTATTCCCTTGCGCAATTAAGGAGAAATTGAGCTCCTAAATAATATGGAATTCCTATTTCCTTGCACAATTTCCAAGGAACTTATCACCTACATAACTATCCATCCTATACACCCAATTATTATACAATTGATAATTACAATGTGCCTTTTACCTCCACTACAGTCATACAATTCATATTCCATGCATGCATAGGCTATATTTAGTTGATTGACTATTTAATTGATAGATCATTGAGTTAACAAGAGTTATACTACTCAACTGACCTTTAGCTGACTCAACTGCAGACTTGAGTTCAGTTAATTGAGATCAATTATACATAACTGAATTACATTCTTAAAACTTAGCAATCAGTACAAGCAAAACTCTACTCTTAGCCTCTAACTCGAAATAACTGAGGTAACTAAGTGACAAGGCCATGTCACTCAAGATAATTTGCACCAATTTGTCTACTGATGTGGAATTTCGATTTTGCTCAATTTGACTAAGGAAAAAGTCAAATTGAGCTTTCTTGCTACACTTTCTAACATATACTCTCGTGTCTTTTTGGTTAAAACACATCCTCTCCTACTGATTCATCGACTTAGTTGACCTTTTTAATTTATTATGAATATCTCATAGATAGTCCCCCCCCACCCCACAATTGTCATTCCAAACTTACTATTGGTTGATGGCGGTGCTTGGCATGATCATGCTTATTTCCTTATAAAATAATCCCAGGATTCTTGTATATGTGCAACAGGCTCCTAAAAAATGTTCCCAATCAGCTTGTCTCTCTTAATTATTGGAATTAGATGATTCATATCATGGTGCTCAATATTCAACTATATTTCCAATACCCTTGTCTAGCAAGATTTTATTCAATAAAGAGGGTATTATATAACATAACTGTTCATGGAATTTGATGTAAAATTTCTCTTTAATTTCGTTGACATAGGTGTGATCTTCAACTGCTTGTTCCTCGTTGTAATCTTGTAATATTTTTTTGACCCACTCGTGAAAGTTTGTTCTCCCTCATTGATAATATTTGAAATTAACCATTCATCATTGATGCGTCAATCCATTAGAACGTTGGACAATGTATTTCTTTAGTTCTACAGTAATTGATTCAATGGATTTCTTAGAATTTTAGTTAAAATTGTGGCCTTGTTTCTGCTAATGATGGCCAATTTCTTCCTGCATAATTATTCAAGTAGTTGTTGATCTTTCTCTCCCACCACTCTTGTATCTCTTCCAAACTCAAAATTTATATGTGCATTGACAAATTGACTTAGGTTCAGGAATTGTCAGCAATGGAACCAATGTTGTAATCTAGTGAATTGTATATGCATGGTACCAAAAAATCCATACACCAAGCAGATGTTATAAAAAGATGTGTAAGAAAAACATATGGAAGAGAGAAGAGAAGATAATAATTAGTTATAAACCAGTGAAAGCACATTTTTATTAATCCAATATAGTCATTACATTCTTCATCTGATATATGCATGTTTATACTAGACTCTGGTAGTTACAATGAATTAACTATATATCTAACTTAATTGGTTAAACTGATAGGGAGGTTGAATCGATTGGAAGGATGACCCAACTTGCATATTGATTATAAAGTCTAATCAACTATCTTAAATGGTTATGTCTAGTCAACTAAGTCGACTAGCCCCTCCAACATCCCCTATTCGAAGTTTCACATTCTCACATTTTCCACCACCTATCATCAATATACTATCATTATTTATCATAATGAATTACCTATATATCTAACTCAATTTATTAATCCGATAGGGAGGTCGAAATGACTGGAAGGTTGAATCCATTGGAAGGTCAAACCAAATTACATATTAACTATAGATTCTAATCAACTATCTTAACTTATGAGGTCTAGTCGACTAAGTCGACTAGCCCCTCCAATATCCCCTATTCAAAGTTTCACATTCTCACATTTTCCACCACCTATCATTAATATACTATCATTATTTATCATAACTTCAAATTTGTGCATTTCATGTATATAACAATGGGCTTCTTCTACTGCTCATTAATAAATAAAGTTGTGGGTGTTTCCATTATCAATTAAGCCAATCACTTACTAGTGTTGAATGTAGATAATAAATGTCGAGGTCTAAAAAGTTTAAATTATTGATCAAACATGAAGCAAAATATGGGTTCCTCTCAAGGAGGACCCACAATGGGTTCTACTTAAGGAAGAGGTATGTGGTGCACTAATTATAGCTTAGGAGTTTCGTCCTCAAAATTTATGCAAGGTGGTCAAACTGGGACACATCAATTTGAAATATTTTTTATTCCTTTCACTTATGTCATTTGAAATATATGTCATCATAATTATAGCAAATTTTGAGCCAGTATTTTTCAATTGCTTCTTCCTAGCCCAACTCTTTGATCCTCGAGGGCTAAGAGGGGCAATGGGTGGTGTTAAGTGCTACAGGAAGGCATGATTTAGGAATAGACAGGTATGCTTTGGTCTGTGTATTAGCCATTATTTGTACTTCTCTAGCTTTATATAAGGCCTCCAACCATGTGGTGACGTGAGCGACCAATACATGTGTTTAAATATCCTCTTTTAAACCACTAATAAAATATTATGTGAAACACAAATCAACCATGCCTTTATGTGGATTACCAACTTCTTAAAGGTTACTATAACTTATTCAACTATGTCTAGTTTACATAACTCGATCAACTTTCCCAAATAATGAATATTGTTTTGGAAGTGAACATAGATGGCCTTCATAAATTGGGTCTAGGCAATCTATGCCCCATAGGAATTCTTTAATTCACTTCCATCATTGCTAATGATCCTAATCCTAGTATAACAATGCTTACTCTAATTTTTTTTAGGTCATAAATACTTCCTAAAGAGAAAAAATAGTGTTCCATTTGGGCAATCCAACTAGTTAGGTTTAATCCATCAAACTTGTTGACGTGTAATTTGGGAAAATTTTGCCACATATTGTGTTAATTATCCTAAAAATGTGACTCTGTGCAACACCTACTTGCATTAGAAGATTCACCCTCTTTGGTTTTCACCTCCATATCCTACTAAAATTCTTTGGCTTTGAGAACATTAGTAATGTAGGTTTTGAGGTTGTGAAACTCATTTATGAAGTTTTTAAACTGAAATTTAAGCTTATCTTCAATGGAGGCAATCTGGGTGTCCAAGTTTTCGATTTTATGTAGATTCATGGACAACTACCTTATGGTGGTTTACACACTATTGATATTGTTATCCATGTTAGAGTTCCTTTGGGATTCCATTGTATTTAGAGTGCATCAAAAGGGTTATTTAAGAATCATTCCTATGTGATCAATGCCTTGAAAGGAGATTGTTGAGATGGGTTACCCACAATATGATCCAATCCAAGCAAAAAAGGTCTACTTTAGAGCTATCTCAATATGTTTAGTATCCCACAAGAAATATTTTGAGATAGGTCTTCCACAATGGTGTAGGTAGTACCTAAACACTCTTTTTTTAAATTCCAATAGGAGTATTACTACACCAACAAAAGTCACAAATGCTTGATGTCCAATCAAAATTGTTTTTCAGATGTTTCTTCTATAGAGGCTAGTGTTTGCAGGGTCCTAAGGAAAATGGAGTATCTAGTGTTATAGTTTTTGCATATACTTAAGGGTTTTCCAAATAGTAATACACAAAATATTTCATAAGACCAACTAAGATGATAGATAATACCCTTAGTTATACTGCTCAATTCCCTAGTACATGAGAGTAATCTCCCCAAGTGTTATTATTGGTGTACTTTAACAATGAGACAACTAAGATATGTAAGGTTAGTTTCAAGTTTTCCTTGGGGATTTTAATATACCCAAAGATATGTGGAAGATTGAATCTGTAGGTAGATAATGTTTAACATGTTGCTACACAAAGGGGAACCAACAGACGTGTACATGGTATCCAATAAGGTAATTCCACTTGTATTATTGAAATTTGTGCTTCCCAAACAACATTTTTACCAATTGAAGAACATATTTATGTGCTCTAAGATGTCAAAACATGTCTCTAGCGTAAAATGGTATTTATTAAAGTTTGGGCATGTGTTGGGATAGTATATCACTTGTATTGTGCTTAACTAGTAGAAACAATGATTATTGAGAAATTATTTAAGAAGTATAAACTACAAAAAATAAACAAGAGAGACAATGATATAAAACACATAGTATATAAACCTTGTTTTGATAATCTAGAAAAGAAAGAGTGGTTCTCATGGGATTGTTCAAGGGGGAAACCTCCTTTGAGCAGAGCTCCAATACAAAAACAACACTTGACGAAACATTATAAGGCATGCGAGCTTTGTAGGTATTTTTCTTTAGCAAAACCATAACTACTTGTGGTCCCATCGCACTCATTTATCGTGTGTTATCTAATCGTGTGTTATCTAATAAATAAGACCCTTTTACATTGAGTAACTCCAAACCAGCTACCTAGTGATACTTATTCAAAGAATATGGCCTCATACATTAGTTACTAAATCCTAAGTAACCAAAAAAGGGAGGTTTGGGTAGGGCCCTAATAGAGACAAACATGTTTTGCGATTGATATATAACATATATGTTTTCCCAAGTTTTTGGGAGAAATGAAAATGGATAATGGGTGTTGAGTAGTGAAATCATTTCTCTCATATTTTTGTTAAACATGAATAAAACAAAATTTTGTTCCCTTGGAAGATAAACAAAAATATTGGCATTTTTGTTATAGATGTCCAAATTTCCTTAGGAATATTTGAGTAGTACATGTAGAAGATGTATGATGATTAACACAACTACTTCCATCATGACTATGGGATATAATCACCACACTTCATATGATGGAAAATTGTGGCATGCATCCTTCACTTATTTAAATGGTGACGAGGTATGGAAAAACGTCCTTTTTACTTCATATGGTGAACAATTATGTGACATGCATCCTCCACTTATTTAAATGGTGATAAAGACTGACAAAACATCATTTTGAAAATGATGGATTTTTTTGGTCATATTTGGTCAATCATATGGTAATTCCTTTAGGTCCATACCAAGAAGGAATTCCAAGTTTTCTAACCTATATATAGTGTAGTTAAATATTCTAAATAGTTAATGTGCCTACAACCTTGACTATAGATGTTGTATCCTACAGATAGTAGGTACACGTGAGTTCATTTTGTAGCTATGTTTTTCCATTTATGTTCATTATAACTAAGTAATTATGGAATTTCAATCATCAAATTGTGTCATGAGGTACTTTTATTAGTGTAACAAATGGTTATTTGGTTACTTGTCTATATTGAATCTCATGGTTGTTATGATAATTCTTTCAGTATTAATGATTTTCATTAACTAATATAGTGAATGACCTGAAAATAATGCTTAACAAGATTGTTTGTTGTACATTTCCCTAAGAAACCCCTCTGCATTTTATTATTAGTGGATTTGATTTCACAAATAATATTGAATCCAAATCCCAATAGACATTGGAACTAGTCTGGAGCAATATAATTTCCTTTAAACTCTTTTCAAGTATTTAATGTTATTATTCTCTTTTAATTTTATTTAATATCCTAAGAAGTTCAAGCACACCAGGGCCATTGGAATGGAACATTACTAATCTTAAAGTGAGAGACGTTTTTCTAGTGATAGTGGCAATGCCTCTCAGATGTCCTTTCATAATAAGCTCTCATTTTTAAGGAGGTAGATCTAGGAGCTGACAAGTGACACTATTATTGATGGAAATAATAGTATAGCGTATAATGATACGCTACAAGATCAATAAATAATATATTTAATTTTGAATTTCTCCCAAGAACATGGATGTAGTCATCAATTTACTTCGGTGGCCTACATAGTCATATAAAAATGAAAGTGATGCTTTTCAATCCCAATACCATCAATGAGGCCCATGTGCAATTATAAAACATTGAAATGAAGTGTCAATGGGAAGTAGCAACCAAATTATTGGATGTAACATGACAACATGACTCTTCCAAGAAATGAAAAAAAAATGGAAAAAAAAAAAGAACATTTCCACCGTTACACACTAGTGGAATAACCCTAATAACCATCATGGTATTTGAAAAATAGATGACCAAACTAAACAAATGTGTTGGAAGCTACATATAAAGTTGAATTATAAGAACCATAAGCATGATTAGTGTAAGAAGAAGAATCATTCGTGGACACAGGTAATGAGATAAAGAGGAACATTAATGCAGATAAGAAGATTGTCAATGTGGTAGTGAAAAATGACATGAACATGAGAAACCTCCATAACGATGAGGATAAGGAGATAAACAAGTTTTTCCATATTCAGTTATAGATTAAAAAGACCAAGCTAGATGTTCAATTTGATTATTTTTTATAAGCCAGCATTCTAGTGGGGACCTAGTAACTAAGCTTGGTTTATAGGTGCATGACCATTCTCATCCATGTCTATTGGGATGGGTAGATAGGGATCCAATGTTAAAAGTTACATAAAATAAAACTTAAATTTGATATCAATGCAAATTTTATCAATGAAGTAGATATAGATGTAATATCCTTTGATTTATGCAATTTAGCGCTTACAAGTCCTTATACCCTATACCAACACAAGGGATACCATATTAATGAGAAGGACCAACTAATGCTTCATGATCAAAGGTGGTAAATATTTTGTCATAAATTCACATAAGGAAAAGTCCAAGATTTCTATTGTGATTTCCCACCAAGATAAAACATTGATGAGCTCGAGTAATGAGTTTCAATCACTCTTATTGAGGCAAAACCAATAAGGAAAATGTATGGTGGAAGTGAATGCATCCATAGAGTGATGTACAAAAGAGAAGAGTTATCAATTGTTGGAGCCATTGAATAATTATAATGAATTGTTCAAAAAACTTAAAGCACTACCAGCCAAGATGGTAGTGGAACATGAGATTTAGTGGTCACCTAATTCTCCTTTACCAAATAGTGAACTATAAACAATCTACTCTGAAATCAAAAGAAGCAAAGAAATAATTGTAGGGTATGTTGGAGTGGGGAATTATAAATAAATGTACTTACCTCGATAAGTAGCATGCTATTTTAGTACCTGAGAAGGATGGAGCCTAGATAATGTGTATTGATGGAAAAGCTCTTAACAAGATCGCTCTTGAGAACTGATTCCTGTCGCCCAAGATTGATGACTTGTTGGAGAAACTGCAAAAATATAAGATACTTCGCCAAACTTTCTTTGAAATCTAGATACCACCAAGTTTGGATTAAAGAATAATATTGATTTGTAATATCTCAACCTATGGTTGATTCAATTCACTAATATTAACCTCGATTACTATGTAGAAGATAAAAAAAATATCTATTATGTTATTTTATTGAGCATGAATTGTGATTGTGCATTTAAATTGCAAACAATGTTAGAAAAAACAATCACATACACACAAAAATGATACATGAATTTACCTTGTAAACTCAAATGGAAAAACCAAGAAGAAATGGTGTATTTGGCCTCTTATTCTTTCTCAAGGAAATTATTATGGTCAAGATTAATAGATTCTTGTTTTTGAGATTTTGTGTATGTTACTCTTTTGCTACAATTTCTAAATTTTTTGCCCTAGGTTACACAATAAGTGCTCTAGGACAATCTTCATTCACCTTCTTGGACAGGTCAATATTTTTCCTCTTCATTATCTTGTTCTAGGAATAATCCAATTTTTGTGTGTGTTGATTATTTTCTCTAGTCATTTCCACCAACAAAACCCCCAAACTAAAGCTTTCAAAATTTGATTTTTTTCCTAAACATGAAAACCTATTCTTTGTCCTCAATCAACCTATTTATTGGATTCATTTCCTTGGTTCCTCATCCCTAGAAAAGGCCAAGAGGCTTCAAATCCATTATGGTAGTTCTTGTGGCAACCCTATGGAACCTTTTCCACTTACCATCCCACTTTTGAATCCTAAAAGGCACCTGAGAATCATTACCATCCCTTTCATATACCTTTAACTATCTATGTGAATGAAAGTAACTTTTATGATATTCTTCTTGTGCCACATGTAGCATCTCATTTGCTAGAACTCACTCAAGGACCCTCTTTGTCTCTTTTTGGGCCTCTTTCATCTTCGTTAAATGTTATATGGCATAGTTATTAGGTGCTCCTTGGAAACCGTGCACCCTCCATATTTTCCCTTGAAATTAGCTTCTAGTGGGGTCAAGATAGCCCCCACACAACCTTTAGTCTAAAGGAGGCCTTAAGTAGAGTTCTCCTAAGACTTTACCATCGATGTTCAAGTTGAACAATCTCAAGAGAAGAATTTTATAATTATTGGGTACTCATGGTACACAGGGCTCTACACACTCAACCTTCCTTCTAGATTACATTTGTACTATATCCATCACACCTTGGATGGAGTTACTCCAACCTTTGTTGTCAAGCTTCTTAAATAGCTAACCTAGGACAATGCATAGGAAATTTCAAGGAGTGACCTTGTCCTAGTGGTATGGACCTTTTAAGGAGTTACCCTAGCATAATGCCACTAAGACTTTCAAGGAGTTACCCCAATATTTAATTTGGAGTTCTCACTCTAATTTTCCCACATGAAATAGGACTTTTAATAAAGGAAATCCAAAATTTTATGAGCTGCATGATAAACCTACTATTGTGAAACTAAGCCAAACTTGACAAAACCTTTCATTTGTTGATGTTCCATTTCGGATCATACCTCCCTAGTAGGAGGATTTTTGTTTCCATGAGCTTCTCGATAGCGAAGATGGAAGCACATATCCTCCAATTGTTTCCCAAAACCCACTAGTCCATCATATATGAAGGTTATTTGCTTATGGCATGCCTCAATCAATTTTTTTTCCTTCCCGTGTTTTATTGTTGTAAGGGATATTAAGTTTTGACCTTTATGTTCTTTAATGAGATACGCATTATCACCTTTGAACAAAAAAATATTTGTTTTATTTATTGTAAAAGGTTGCATCCCAATCCCATAAATAGGGTCTACGAAACATCACTTCACATGCATCAAGAGGTATTGCATTACATTTTACGTCATCGACATAATCAACATTAATAAAAAACCTAATTTGACATATTTTAGAGATTATCATGACATATTACTCTTATAACCATTTCACCAAATATGGTTGTACTAGATGATAATTTTCTATAACAAGCTCATTAAATAAAATCTCATGAATCAATTTGCATTGAGAACCACTATCTAATAGATATTTACCTTTTAATTCTTCCATCGAAATTGGATTTGCAACATTATTCTTTTGTATCCACTTTCCCTTAAATGTTGTAGTGTGAGGAAGAGTATGGTTTCATCCACATCAAAGGTGCTTTGTACCATTATTTCTTTAATCTTTGTATCTAGCATTGCTCCTCCTTGGACTTGTACCAGTTTTTGGACAGTTCTCATTCATGTGCCCATCTACACCATAATGCTTGCAATGTTTTTTGTGTTCTTTTCCACTCTTGGTTGTTGTTACAATTTTGTTGCCTTTATTCTACTAGTCTCCTCTTGGTTATTTTTTATTTTCCCTTCATATAGTCAAAATTAATGTAAATATCTCTCTTGCTTGCTTCATCAATGCTCTTCACATTTAAAAGTTGTGGTTTCCTTTAAACGGGTATATATATTCCTCCAAGGTAATTCACTACGACCTTAGGTTCTTCCAAAAATATGCCCAACATTATAGTTTTCTTCTATAATTTAGAAATGTATTCATGAACATTTTTTCTTTGTTAGGTCTTATCATTTCATGAATTGCTCCTTCTTATAGCCCATGGGATAGAGTTGTGATTTCAATGGTTCTTTGAAATTATTTGATTTTGTAACCATCGAGTTCTTACCTAGACTCAAGTCATCTACATGGCTCTCCCACCATAATAGAACATATGTAGACATTTTCAATGAAGAAAATGAAATCCTTTAGGTTTCTTTTAATTGATCAACATAAAAGTAGACCTCTAGTAGCTTCAATCAACTATTGAGTTCTCAATATTAACTTGACATCATATGTTGGTATTTGAATTTTTTTTCAACCTTGAATGGAGTATTTGAAGATGAAGGAAAAGAGTTAATATTATTTGAATAATTATGATGTTCAACCTTGGGTTATTCCACACTTTCTTTATGTAATATGTACGTATTACATATCCCTCTCCCTCCTTTGTTTCCAAAACTTTTGATGTCATCTCAGTTAATATAACAATGTTTCATTCTAGTTAAGTGAAGTCAACATTAGGCTTCCTTAGGTTTTTCCCCTTTAAAAGTTCTCGTAATATTGTATTGTCTGCTTTCTCTAATACCTTATGGAAATGTATCTCCACTATTTTGGTATCCAATATAGGGGTTTCCATATATGATGCTCACCAAGTTTTCTCGCACTTGGGCTCTAATACGTATATGATTCATAATCGCCTAGTCTTTTTCTAAGTTGATTCAACAACACATACCTTAATTTAGTATGTAGAAAATGAAACATCTCTCTTTCATATAATTACTGTGCATAAATCATGAGTGTGTATTTTAATTGTAAACAATGTTATAAATAAAAATCATATATACACAATAATAACACATAAATTTACCTTGAAAACCAAAAGTTGGAAACCTGCAAGAAATGGTCTCTTTGGCATCTTATGTTTCTCAAGGAAATTATTACAATTGATATTAATACTATTGATTTGACAATTTGTGTATTTTTCTATTTTACTACTAGTTCTAGAGTTGTCCCGGGTTACACAATTCGATCTTTCGAATAATATTTGTTCCCCTTCTCAAACATGCTAATATTCCACCTCTTGTTCCCCTTGGTATTTGAATGGTCCTCTTTCTCTTCATGTATTGATTCTTTTTTTAATTGCTTCCACCAACAAAACCCCCAAATTACAATTTTCAACTTTGAATTTTCACTAAGCATCAAAACTTCTTCTTTGTCCTCAATCAACCTATTCACTACCTCCATTCCTTGATTCCTCTTCCTTGTGGAATGTTAAGAGGTCCTCGGCCTATTATAGTAGTTCCCCTAGCATCCACTTAGAGATTTTGCCACATGTTTTGCCAACTTCAAATGCTAAACATCTTATGAGAAAGATTACCATATCTTTCCTATACAGAGTTACCTTTAATACATATTTCCTATTGTGCCAAATGATCACCTCTCATTGGTTGTAGAATCATTCAAGGTGTTATACGTCATTTTTTCTCCATTAGGCAAATGACCACCAATTCAGATCTCTCGCTATCTTATGAAGTGTTCCAAGCATTCCCCTATAATGTTGAAAGCAAAAAAATCCCAAAGACAACTCGAATCCTAGATTCCATTGCTCAAAAACCTATTTTAAGCATTTGCACAGTTTCCCTGGCCATTGCGTGCGCAAGCACAGTTTTGACCATTGTGGCCTGCGCAATCTCTCTTCCACTAAAAACTATGCAAATCACTTAACGAGGGTAAAAATAAAAATCAAATTCTAGAAGCCTTGTTGGAGGAATATTTCTCAACCAAAAGGCCTCGAGCCCCTACATACTTGGGCCTCATCCCTTGGTTCATGAATAAAGCTCCCTCTCTTTGTGGAACGTTAATACCTCTATTTATGGATCTCATCCCTTGAGAAGAGGATCTCAAACCTCCTCCTCTTGGCCTATAAATACATCATATACCAAATGGTAAAGAAGGAATTTGGAATGGAATGGAAGCTTGTCACCTAAAGGGAGGATTGGAGACCATTGGGAGGAGACTTACATCATCAAGGCTAAGGTTGTATTTCTCCTTCTTATTCAAGATTAATACAAGCAATTGTTTCTTTCCTATTTGCACTTGTTATGATGCTCTTTGCAAAACTCCTTAATATTTTGCATAGTTTATAACTGAATAATGGATTAATATTGTGATCTATGCTATGCTGCAATTTCCATTAATTTTTTGTTTCTCTCTTTATATATGTTATGCTTTGTGCCTTGATTGTTTTCGTTTATGCAAAGCTTCACTTTAAGTAGCAAGGAAAGCCTTTTGAAAGCATCAAGGGACATCTACAAGCATTTCGTAGAAAGGTAAGAGATTGTTTCACATTTGATATATCATGTTTCAGTTATAAACTAAGGAAAGTTTGCATTTTCTTGTTTTCTTGTTTCTAAATTTGTCTTTGAATATAGGGAGATCATTCTTATACATAAGAACAATTTGTCTGCAACAACACAAGGACTCCCCTTTTTCTCTTTTTGAGGCCCTTTCATAATTTTTGTGTCTTATGTGGTCATGTATTAGGTGCTCCCTTCAAACCAGATGGGGCCTAACTTTTCCTTTGTAGCTGAGCTCCTAGTGGGGATGTCCTACAATATCAATTGGGTTAACCCTAAAAATCATTGATACAAAGGAGGCCTTAGCATTAGGCTTAAGGTGGAGTTCTTCTAGGCATTTTTTACCATGCTCTGATTGAATATGTCACGAGAGAGGAGTGAAGTAACTCCCATGCACCCTTAATACATAAGGATATATGTCATTTTCCTTCCTATTCACATCCATTTGTGATAGTGTTTATAGGCGTTGGGTTACTTTACCCCAACCTTCATTATAAGTACTTTGACCCTAGACCTTTCTATCAAGCCTTTCAAGGAGTGACCTTAGTGTTGTTGGGCCTTTTAAGAATTATCATAGCATGATGCCACTATGCCCTTTAAGGATTTGCCTTAGCATCAACTTTCTATTTTCCCTCTACTATTCTCACCTACAATAAGACTTGGAATAAATGTTTTGGAGCCAATATTTTATGGGACACACCATTAAACTTCCAATTTTGAATTTAAGCCAAATTTAATAAATCGTTTATTTACTTGTTTGTAAACTCTTGTGGTGGCCATAAGTTGAAGAATTTGATTCTCAAACTTGATCCACAGTAATAATTTTTAGTCAATGTTTCAATTCTACATAAGGACCCATCACCAAGATAGAATTGTTGAGAGAAGGAGGAGAGTGGAAGAAGTATAGATATAAAGAGAGTAAAGAAGAGTAAGACATAAGCCGACCAGAGGGAGACCTTAATCCTAATAATATATGAAGACTAAAACCTAAAAAAAACTAAAAATGAAATGGTGAAGCAGTAAGAAAATATATATATATTTATTAATGATCCATTTATAATCAACGACACATGAAATATTTCTTTCAAGATAAGAAAAGGTATTACGCATGCTTGGTAATCACTTTTTGATTATCTAATGCAATCATTATTTTCATGTATAAGATGAAGGATGTGTTGTGTCCATTTATTTATTCATTTTTTATAGTCTACCTTAATTACATATTAGTTTTTGGCTACACTACAGAATAACACATCACATTTGACACAAGTATTAGAGACACTAAGCACAACAAAATTATCAATAAATATTTGGAAATATGAGTTTTCCAAGCAATCCCTAGAGTAATCATAGCATGTGACTAGAGGACATGAGATTTGGATTAATCCTGCATAGAAGGAGGCCATAACAAACTATACCACACCTATAAGTGTGACAATAGGTAGTATTTTTATGGGATAAAACCTAATACCTATGAAAGTTCACATAATTTTTTATCGTAGTAATGTCACTTAATGTAGTGATGGTATAAATTATGATGTATATTATAAACTTCTCATGAAGTTTTAATCAAAATCACAAGAAAAAAACCTACTCTATTGCTCTGCGGAAATCAATTCACAATTTATAACAATAATCTCAGACATGCAAAAATAAATAACACACATGTGCACGATATTTTTTCCATGGAAAGCAATTTGATAAAAAACCCAATTCAGTCTTGCAGTAATCTGAAGAAATATTACAATTACTTTTCTCAATTGAGCACAACCTGCAAGTGAATAACCTATCTCTCTACTCATTGAGAAGCTCTGACCCAGGATTAATCAATTTATGCCTTTGCTTGAGCCTCTATTTCCTTAAGCAATTCCTTGAGAAATTACATCTCGATTATTTAGGAATTTCTCCAAAATTGATTGCGCAATTCCTTGGGTGATCACCTGACTACATGCAACACCTGTACTCTCACGACTACTCTACAATTGATGTTACACTACCTTAGAATCTCCACCAATCCTGGGGAACTCGAATTATCTGCATGCACTAGCTATTTTTGGCTAATTTATTAGTTAATTGGATGATCAATGATTTTGATTGAAGTCTCACTGCACAACTGACCCTCCACTAGTTTCTCCAATAGTTATAACTAGTTTAATTGAAAACAACCTAAGATAATTGACCTTGATTGCTACAAATTCATAATCACATGCACTTCACTTAAATCTAACTCCTCCAACTCAAATTTACTGAGTAAACTAGGTGACACAAGCCATGGCACACAAGTTAATTGCATCCAAGTTGTTTGTTGATGTGGAAATTCAAAATTTCCCAATTTGACCAAGGAAAAATCAAATTGATAATTTCTTCTTGAATTTTTCAATACTACCTCTCAGCAAGAAAGGGATTATCAACCACCCCTATCCTACACCTTTGGAACTCGAACTTCCCTCTTGATAAGTCCTTTGTCAAAATTCCAGCATCTTTCTCCTCTGTCAAAATGCACTGCAACACCTTTATTTGTCTTTGCACACAGTCCCACATATAGTGATACTAGATATCTATATGCTTGGATCGATTGTGAAAAATAAGATTCTTAGCAAGCTTAATGAAACTCTTATTATCACAGTATATCACTGTTGGATCCATTATCTGACCAACCAATCCAACAAGTATCTTTCTCATCCAAATCACTTGACATGTTTCTTGACTTGCAACCATGTATTCTGCTTTTTTCGAGTTGAGTGCCATAGATATTTGTTTCCTGCTATAGCAGGAAATAGATGCAGATCCAACACTGAAAATTCCACCTGATGTACTCTTTTGTTCTGGTGAACTCCCTGCCAAATCTGCATTTGTGAAGCCACGCAACTTCACTCCCTTTGTATATATGTATCATAGTCCAAACTGGGTATTGCCTCTGAGGTACCGTAAAACATGCTTAGCTTCCTTCCAAAATAATTTGGTTTTCCTAACCATAATTTGGCTCATTTGGTTGACTGCATAGCACATATATGGTCATGTGTTCACAAGATACATCAGTGAACCCACTAACTATAGATAAATGGCAGCATCCACTTCTTTACCTAAAGTGGCATCCTCCTTCCTCAACTTGGTCGCTAGAGGTGTCTCCATTTGTTTGCAACTCTCCTTGCAAAATCTCTGCAGTATCTCATTTTCATACTTGCCTTGAGAGACAAAAAATTCCCCATCGCCTTGAATACTTCCAACCCGAGGAAGTAGTGCATGAGATGCATGTCCTTCATTTAAAATTCTCTTTCAAGGTCCTCCTTGTAAGATTTGATCAGTTGCTCATCACTAGTTAAAACTAAATCATCAACATATAAGCCAATAATAATAAATTTACCTTATACCAATATATGATATAAGTTTGCATCTGCGTCACTTTTGGTGAAGCCAAAACCAGTGAGATAGATATCGATCATGGTGTACCAAGCACAGGGCGATTGTTTGAGACTGTACAACGCTCGCTTGAGTCTGCACACATGAGACTCCCAATCAAATGTCTCAAAACCTTCTGGTTTCTCGATGTACACCTCCTCCTCAATAACCCCATTGAGAAATGTTGTTTTTACATCCATTTGGTGGATCTTCCACCCCATCTGTGCAACCATAGCAAGAATTTATCTAATGGATGAGTACCTTGCTACAAGAGAAAAGGTCTCATCATAGTCAATTCCTTCAACTTGAGAGTACCCCTTGGCCATAAATATGGCCTTGTAATTCTCTATGCTTTGGTATATTGCTTGCTTAACCTTGAAGATCCATTTCGAACCCACAAATGATTTATCTGCTGGTCTTGGGACCACTTCCCAAACATTGTTCTTTAAAATGGATTCGTATTCCTCCATCATTGCATCAACCCATACAGGTTTCTCTACTTCTTCCTCAAAATAATATGGCTCAGTCTCTACAATTTTAGTCATTGGAGCCATGTAGCCCATGTACTGATCTAGTGACCTTCTCTGCCTGCAAAAATTTGAAGGAGCATTGACATTCTCCCTCGCATCTTGAACAAGTATCTCAACTTCCCTGGTCCTTTTATTGCCTTCTCTGGATGGCTTCTTGAGGTTCCTCCTTTGGAGCTAAAATCTCCTCTTCTAGTGGGATATGAAGCTCCCTCTCAAGAGAGTACCACATCGCTTCCCCCTCATCAAATTATACATCCCTTCGCATAAATGTCATTCTGAGGAATGGAAGGTACACGCGATATTTGTGAGGATTTTTTGTGTAACCCACAAATACCCCTAATTATGTTGTCATGTCAAGCTTCTTCCTTGATTCTTTGGATACATGGCAGTAAACAAAGGCTCTAAAAATCTTAAAGTGCAAGACATCCGAATTTATCCTCGAGAAATCCTCCTCCAGTGTAATCATGCGTAAAATCTGATGAGGACTCTGATTTTGCAAATATACTATTTTGTTACATGCATCAACCCATAAATGCATAGGTAGGACTTGGTCATGCAACATCACCCTCGCAACTCCCATAATGCTATGGTTCTTTCTCTCATCCACCCCATTCTTCTTTGGGTTGTGGGGTGCTGTCAGCTCTCGTCGAATGCCTTCTTTTACACATTTTTTTTTAATTCATTCGACACATATTCACCTTCATTGTCTCTCCTAAGAAACTTCACCTTCTTGTCGGTTTCTTTCTCAACCAATGTCTGTTAGGTCCCTATATAACTAATATAGTCTCTTATTGTTGTTAGTGTAACCCCCTTATTGTTATTATTGTACCCCTGTAACCCCCATATTGTTATTATTGTGCCCTTAAATTATTATTGTTAGGTTAGCTAGGATTACATTGTGGCCCCATGGACTCCTATAT
This sequence comes from Pinus albicaulis, assembly GCA_034641835.2. Classification (NCBI taxonomy): domain Eukaryota; kingdom Viridiplantae; phylum Streptophyta; class Pinopsida; order Pinales; family Pinaceae; genus Pinus; species Pinus albicaulis. Next base: position 676,337,922 of record CM076570.1, read on the forward strand.
ATAGAAAGGAGGTTTTGTAATTTGTATCATCCAAGAATTGTTTATTCATGTAATGTATTGGAGGCTTCCCCCTCAAAGTGGCTTATTTCTAAAGCGTTGATATCTTTTTTCTTCTATTTTTGGAGCTGGTTTCACAAAATTTGGTATCGGAGCTTTGGATTCTAGGGTTTAGCTACTCCAAACAGGTCATCGTGGAATTTTCGTTATAACTTTGTTTCTACGAAGGTTAAGAAGCTAAAATTTTTAGAGTGAAAAGTGGCAATACTGAGGAACATCGTCATAAAATTTCAGATCTTGGTTCGCAATATTTTTGGAGATATGATCTGTGGAAGTTAGGGATTTTTGCAAGCTCCTGAATTTCACTTAAAAAGGTCATCGCGGAATTTTCGCTATAATGTTTTTTCTACAAACGTTCAGAAGCTGAAATTTTTAGAGTGCGAAGCTAAAATCCTGAGGAGCATTGTCACAAAATTTTAGAGCTTGGTTCGCAATATTTTCATCTCAAAGAGGTGATCGTGGGAAAATCTTCATAAATCTCTCTCTGAGCATTGGATTGGAATTCTGTAAAACGTGACTGGAATTACACGAACTGTAGTTTCTTGTCCATAAATTTCAGAGCCAAAGGAGCAAACAGTGACACGTGGCAAGTCGTACAAGTTCGCTCTACTGAACCAGTCCATAATTAGGTCATTGTGGGAGATTGGACATAAATTTGCCTTGAAGAATCCAAATCAAGTCAGACCTATGGCATTTTAAATAAGCGTCAGAGGACTACTACAGGGCCGAATTTCAGATATTGAAGATCTGCAAGTATATATATAAGTCAATTTCAATATCGAGCTCCTCAAAAGCAAGTAAAAGGTGTGTATTTTTTTTTTTCCGAATTGCATAAGTCTTGTTTGAAGAATCAAGTTGAATTGATTCCAAGGGAATATTGTAGAATAGATATCAGTATTGGATTCTAAAATGGCCCCTAAAAAGAATTCAACTCCCATTAAGCCTTTAGAAGGCTCTACTGTGACTCATGAATACGAAGAATGGCAACATGACATATCAAAATTACAAGAGCAAGTGCAACAACAAATTTCGCTCTCGCAAAGAACAACAAAAAATGAAATGGAAGTTTTGAAGAAAGGCATGGAAACTAAGATGGATGGTTTGAAGAAAGGCGTGGAAGCTAAGATGAATGGTTTGGAAGCTAAGATGGATGGCATGGAAGTCGACATGGAAGCTAAGATGGATGACATGAAGAATGATCTAAAAGCATACATGGAAGGCTTGATGACAAGCTTAAAACCAGAAATGATTCCTAATGGCGGAAATATAGGAGAAGAACCTCCTGATGAGAACAAAATAAATGTTAATCATGATTTCATAAACTCGAATGTTGGCAGGAAGAACCACCATATTCCAAAAAATGGATATGAGGAAGTTTGATGGAAAGGATCCTGTAACATGGATACTACAGATGGAGCAATATTTTGATCTCCATAACGTGCAAAACACACAAAAGGTACGCATTGCAACTTTACATTTAGAACAAAACACATTTGTATGGTATCGATGGCTTTGCTCCCGTAAAAAAATTGTCACTTGGTCAATTTTTACGGAGGAAATGATAGCACATTATGAGGATACAAAGAGCAACACCTTCTTTAGCCAATTGATAAATCTCAAACAAAAGTGTTTAGTAGGGGAGCACATTGAGGACTTCCAAAAATTGAATATAAGGGTAACTGATATTCCAGAGGAACACAGGATTGATCTCTTCATAGGTACTTTAAAGGATAACATCCAACATGAAGTTCACGTTTTGGAACCTGATTCATTGGAGAAGGCATTCAGGTTGGCAAGAAAAATTGAATGTAAAATTATGGTGACAAAGAAGCCTACCACTCACTTCTATAAAGAGGGAAGTGTTGCTACTCCTAAATTTCCACAACCTACAAGGTTGAAACCACAACAATTGGAAGAAAAAAGAGAAAAATGGCTTTGCTACAGTTGTGATAGAAAATACACTAAAGGTCATAAGTGTGTTGAGAAGAAATTATTTTACATAGATTGTGAAGAGGAAGAAGAAAATGAACAAGAAGAGGATATACACCAGGAACCATCCCTAGAAGAGGAAGAAATGAATCCGACCATATCGTGTAATGCACTGGCAGGAATTACCACTCCTCAAACTCTCAAGATAGAAGGACATATAAAGAAGAAAAGGGTAATAGTGTTGATTGATCCAGGTAGCACCCATAATTTTATTCATTATAAGGTAGCCAAGGAATTAAATTGTTTCCTATACCCAGCACCAGAATGTCAAGTGATGGTTGCAAATGGAGGAACTATAAATTGCTCTGGAAAATGCTATAATATCAAGCTAACCATGGGGGAATATGTATTGACTAGTCCAATGCTTTCCATTCCTATGGGAGGTGCTGATGTTGTACTAGGAGTACAATGGTTACAATCTTTGGGGACGGTAGCTTTTAATTTTTCAAGAACTTTTCTTGAAATTTTTTTCAGAAGGAAAGGAAGTCGAATTACGGGGTATTGAAGGGAAGCCGGGAAGGATAATAAGCTCTAATGTCATGACAAAGCTTCTAAAGAAAGAACAACGAGGCGTAATTGCAAAATTATGCTCACTAGAAGTTCCGACATCAAAACCATCTATTTCTGCAGATCTCCAACAAGTCTTGGACAATCATTCCAAGGTGTTTGAAAGTCCCAAAGGACTCCCACCTATTCATGATCATGATCATGCTATTCATTTGATTCCAGGAAGTGTTCCTCCAAACATCAGGCCTTATAGATATCCTTACGTCCAAATGAGCGAAATTGAACGTATGATTGCAGAAATGTTAGAGGCCGGTATAATTCAAGCTAGTCAAAGTTCTTTCTCTGCTCCTGTAGTATTGGTACACAAGAAGGATGGATCATGGCGAATGTGTCCGGATTATAGGGAGCTCAATAAGCTCACCATTGAAGATAAATTTCCCATTCCTGTGATTGATGAATTATTGGATGAATTACATGGAGCAATTTATTTTACCAAGTTGGATCTTCGTTCAGGATATCATCAAATTAGAATGAAGACTGAAGATATTCCAAAAACAAGATTTCGAACTCATGAGGGTCATTATGAATTTTTGGTCATGCCTTTTGGCCTTACCAATGCACCTTCTACATTTCAAGGGTTGATGAATTCCATTTTCAAACCCTTCCTTAGAAAATTTGTGCTAGTATTTTTTGATGATATACTAATCTACAACAGGTCTTGGAAGGATCATGTTCAAGATGTTGACAGGGTGCTCAAACTATTGCAGGAGAAACAATTATATGCAAAAACATCCAAATGTTTCTTTGGAGTACAAGAGGTGGAATATCTGGGTCATATTGTATCTCACGAGGGTTTTAAGGTAGACCCTAACAAAATTAAAGCCATTAAGGAATGGAAAGTCCCCACAACCATAAAGCAGTTGCGAGGATTTCTCGGGTTAACAGGGTATTATCGCAAGTTTGTTAAGAATTATGGGAAAATAGCAGCACCTCTAACAACATTATTGAAGAAAGATGCATTTTCATGGACTCCTGAAGAAACTAAGGCCTTTGAACATCTTAAAGAGGCAATGTGCCTAGCACCAGTCTTAGCTACACCACACTTCACAAAAACCTTTATTGTGGAATGTGATGCCCCAGGAAATGGAATTGGTGCAGTTTTAATGCAGGAAGGAAGACCCATTGCTTTTGAAAGTCGTCCAATCAAAGGAAATTATTTACAGAAACCTATTTATGATAAGGAAATGTTAGAAATACTACATGCACTAAAGAAATGGCGAACTTACCTAATGGGAAGACACTTCAAGGTAAAAACTGATCATGATAGTCTTAAACACTTTTTGGAACAAAGACTATCTTTAGAAGAGCAAAAAAAATGGGTCACAAAGATGTTGGGTTATGACTTTGAAATAATCTACAAAAAAGGGAAGCTAAATGTTGTTGCAGATGCACTCTCAAGAAATAATGAAGAGGTGGAAGCATTGCTTTGTTCCATTTCTATTATCCAACCAGATTGGATAACCGAAGCAAGAGATTAATGGAAGAAGGACGAAGAAGTGTTGACACTCATTCAAAAGTTACAGCAAGATCCTTGTACATCTGATACATTTAGTTGGAAAAATGATTCCTTATGGTACAAAGATCACTTATATCTTTGTAATAATTCCCAAATAAAACAAAACATTCTTTTGGAATTGCACACTTCTCCTTTAGGAGGACACTCAGGATTTTTAAAAAGTTACCACAGGATGAAGAAATAATTTTTTTGGGATGGCCTTAAATCTGATACTCAAAATTTTGTGGTGGAATGTTTGGTATTCCAGCAGAATAAAGTTGAGACAATTAAGACCCTCAGTGTTCTACAGCCTTTATCCATTCCAAGTCAACGTTGGGAGGAGATTTCAATGGATTTTATCACAGGTTTACCTAAGTCCGAATGAAAGAGTGTCATCATGGTGGTAGTTGATAGACTTACCAAGTATGCACACTTTTGTGCATTATCTCATCCATTTAAAGCAAGTACAGTTGCTACTACATTTATGGACACAATTCAAAAGCTACATGGAAACCCAAGGGTTATTGTGAACAACAGAGATCCCATTTTTACTGGAAATTTTTGGACAGAGTTATTTTCTTGTTTGGGTACTCAATTAGCTCATAGCTCATCTTATCATCATCAATCCAATGGTCAAACTGAGATAGTAAATAAATGTTTGGAAGGATATCTTCGTTGTTTTGTATCTGATAAACAAATGCAATGGGTCAAGCGGTTACCTCTTGCTGAACGGTGGTATAACACTTCCTTCCATACTGCAGCAAAAGTGACCCCATTTATGGCACTTTATGGATATCATCCACCATCCATCACATCATATTTAAGAGAAAATTTGAAGGTTCAAGCAGTGGAAGATCGCATCGAGCATCAACAAGAAGTTCTCCAACTCTTAAAGGATAACCTAAATTTGGCACAAAATCGAATGAAACAGTAGGCAGATCAACATTGCAACGAGAGAAGTTTTGATGTAGGAGACTGGGTATTTTTACAGCTACAGCCATACAAACAAATGTCCCTCAAGCAAGCTAAGAAGGATAATACATTATCGCCAAAGTACTATGGTCCTTACAAGGTGTTGGAAAAGATTAGTACTATGGCATACAAATTGGAGCTTACTGCTTCTTCACGAGTGCATCCAATTTTCCATGTTTCATGCTTAAAGAAGGTTATAGGTCAAAATCCTCCAGTTCAAACAATATTGCTAGAACTTGATGAGGAAGGAAAAATCATATTGGAACCTGAAGCAGTCACTAAAATAAGAACTCAACAACTACGAAATCGATCAATTTCAGGATATCTCATCAAGTGGAAGAACTTCCCACTGAAGATTCTATATGGGAGGGTGAGAATTTTATACAGAAGCACCCAGAGCTACTCAAGCATTGAGGACAACACTTTTTTGAAGGAGAGGGGCATGTTAGGTCCCTATATTACTACTATAGTCCCTTATTGTTGTTAGTGTAACCCCCTTATTGTTATTATACGCTTGTAACCCCCATATTGTTATTGTGCTCTTAAATTATTATTGTTAGGCTCGCTTAGATTGCTATCAGGCTCCACTAGATTATATTGCGATCCCATGGACTCCTATATATAGAAGGAGGTTTTGTAATTTGTATCATCCAAGAATTTTCATTTATGTAATGTATTAGATGTTGCCCCTTTGAAGTGGTTGATTTCTTAGGTGTTGATATCTCTTTTCTTCTATTTTTGGAGTTGGTTTCACAAAAATGCCTTTAATTTTACAAACTTGGAGCATGTCCCATACTTCTTCCGCATGAAGAAGATCCAACACTTTCATGATAAGTCATCAATAAAAATGACAAAATATTTGTGTCTAGCAGTGGAGGATGTCGAGAAAGGTCCACAGACATCATAGTGGATCCTTTCTAGGAATGCATGTGCTTTGTTGTCCTGATCATGGAATGTGGATTTTATGTACTTCCCCAATGTACATCCTTTGCATACATCCTACTACTTAAGTGTTCCTTTAGGGAGGCCAGTGGTTATTTCATGACAATATTCAGGGTGCCATGATGGAAATGGCCAAGTATTTTGTGCCAAATTTCATTGACATCACGTCCTTGCATTTTCTCCTCCTTAGTGATTAATTCAACACAATCTTCCAAATCTAGCTTATATAGGTTATTCACATGAAACCCAATCTTATTCACTTGCCCTGTGGCTATAAGTCTTAGGAATGCCTTTCCTTTGTTGAAGATCACATCATATCCATGGTCTTCAAAAACTGCAATAGATATATGAGATTTTTATTTAGGCCTCGAATGAACATGACATCCTTGAGCCTGAGAGGGGAGCTAGACTCTCTCTAAAATGTTACTATACTAACCCTGGTCATGTTTTACCTCCTATTGCCCCCCAAATCGATGTGCATATTTAAATATTTATCCTCAAGGTAACTGAAAAACTCCCTACACCCTCTCATGTGGAAATATGCACCTGATTCCAAGTACCGCATGCTCCTCATCATCGTGTTGGCCATGCATGCGATGAGGGTAAACTCAGGCTCGAAATATGAAACAAAATATTCACCTATTGCTCCTCTTGAGGTATTCTTTCTTGCCTTTTTATGTGGACACTTCGCGGAATAGTGCTCGAACTCATGACAATGGAAGCATTTAATTTTAGAAAAATATTTCTTCTTGAGCCCTTGGCTAGATTCTGGTTTGGTTTGATATTTCTTCCCTTTTCCCTTCCCTTTCCAACCAATGAAAAATTTTCTTCATCCTCACCCTTGGATGAAGTTCCATCTCTCGTATTGTTCCTTATTTCATCCTATACCAAATAGGACCATAAGCATTCCAAATTAGGTAGTTTCTCCCTCTCGTTCATTGAATCTTGATAGCTATGTCATCTCTTGTCAAGGCCAAAAGGGCTAGACTTACCAAGTCATAGTCTGAAATAGTGACACCAAAGATAATCACAAACTTGTGTGAACCTTCTCAAATACTACGGGATAGTATCAATCTTCTACATCTTGGTATTTCAAAGTTTATCCTTGAGCACCAGCTTCTTGTCGTAACTACTATTTTGGAATAGATTGGTGAGTGGCTACCACATTGCATAAGGATTTTCTTTCACATGGATATTGGTGATAATGTGGTCCCGTACTCCCTCCAATATTATTCTTGTCACCTTGCCTACATCTTTCTTCCACTGAGCAGGGTTTTGGGCATAATATTCCACTACTTTTGCAACATCTATTTTGATGTATTCTAGCAATCCATTATCATCCAATACCACCTCCATGCAATAAAATTAGACCTGCCTTTTAAGGCATACTCTAGCCTCAACCCATTGAAGGCCATCTTCTTAGCTCCGAAGAGATCTCGCTACATTGATCTTCAAATTTGAACCTCTTGAGAAACAACTTCAAAATTCCTACTCTAATGTGAATCCTACTTTGATACCATGTAGAATGTATGATGTAGATTTGCAACTTCTCATGAAGTTTTAATCAAAATCACAAGACACAAACATACTCTGCTACTATGAGGAAATCAATTCACAATTTAGAACAATAATCTCGTACATGGAATAAGAAATAACACACATGCACAGAATATTATTTTTCCTAGGGAAAGAAATCTGCTAAAAACCCCAAGGCTTTCTTGCATTAATCTGATGAATAGATATGTATTACAATTTCTTTTCTCAATTGACCACAACCTGCAAGTTCATAACCTATCTCTCTGCTCACTAAGAATATCTGACCAAGACTTAGTCAATTTTTGCCTCTGCTTGAGCTCATATTTCCTTGTGTTGTTCCTTGAGATATTGGACCCCTATTATTTACGAATTTCTCCAAAATGGATTGCGCAATTCCTTAGGTTGATCATATGACTGCATGAAACACTTGTACACTCAAGACTAGTCTACAACGAATGTTACACTGCCTTGGAATCTAGAACATGCATGGGAAACTCGAATTCTTTGCATGCACTAGCTATTTTGGGCTAATTTATCAATTAACTAGATGATCACTGAGTTTCACTAAAGTCCCACTGCTTAGCTGACCCTCCACTAGTTCCTTCAACAGTTATAACTAGTTTAACTCAAATCAATAGATAACTAAACTTTATTGCTACAAATTAGCAATCACACATGCTTAACTAAACTCTAACTCCTCCAACTCAAATTTACTAAGTAAACTGGGTGAAAGAAGCCATGTCACACAAGTTAACCACATCCAAGTTATCTGCTGATGTGGAAATTAATTTTTTTCTTATTTCACCAAGGAAAAATCGAATTGAGAATTTCTTGTTGCATTTTTCAACAGTAGTAGGTAATGACAAGAGTTTCCAATGGAGAACTAAAAAGGAATTTGAATAATTGAAACATAAGACTATTCAAGTTGTGGTCCCAAAATTAACCAATTTGCAGCAATACTTTGGAGTGGAGACATATATATGCTAATGGGTATGCTATGGGAGCATTATTAATGATGAGAGGTGTTATCACTCCACCGAATCTCTAAGGCTGAGAAAGAGTCCAAACAGAAGTAACCACAGACCAATATTTTAGCTTGGTAGCTAGCCCTACCAAACCGGAGAGGGCTATCTCCACAAAATCATAGCCAAGAGGGCTGGATGAATTAAGGTTTTAGGCTAGGTATGAGTACATGGGTTTGTTTGTTTGAATTGGTTTGTTGGATGGGTGAATTAGGTCAAAGAAGCTTGGTAAGGGAAAATAAGATTAGGATTGCAGTCCATTCAATGGGGCAAGGTAGGTAGGAAGGCTAACACTTTAGGGTTTCAGGGTGAGATGGATCAGACTGATGAGGTGCTAGAAAGAGCAAGACAATGCATGCATTTTTTCTAAACTGAAGAAATGAGACAAACTATGAAGATTTTCCCAAAACAGAGCATAGAAGATGTATTCTGCTTATCAAATTGAAAATAAACATATAATAGAAATGAAATGGATCATGGAGAGTACAAAACATTCACACATATGCAACATAAGAAGAAACAATGTTAAATTTCCATACCACAGGTATCCCAAAGAAATAGTTGCAACTCTTTCATTAATTTCCTGCCAAATATTGATTACACTAGAGTCTCTGATTAATGCCACAACATCCAACCTGTGAAATGAGTAAATAAGTGAAATATATAACCATCAAAAAACCTCTTGAACCTCAAGGGTCGAATCCCTAAGTTGAGGAGTTGTTCCACCAAAAACTAAACTTCATACCTAGAGTGTAGGGAGGTCAAACTGACTCATCCCTCACTTTTTGGAAACTAATTCATACATCTCATCAAGAGTTTTTACCTAATGTATTTACCCCTAGGTAACTTAAAAACATAATTATTACATTTACATCCTTGAATTAAATTGGTAAAAACATCATTTTCCAAGGTGAAACTAAGAAAACTGAGAAAATTTGCAAATTTAAGGAAACACAGAAAATTGGTAAAAACTGCAGTGCCAGTGTAAAAGGTGCAATGCCAACTTCAAATCCACTTTTAAATGGGTTCCCAGTGTCCAAATTGAGCTCAGGATAGTTCATTGGAAATCCTGTCTTGTCTAGTTTCCAAAACTGTCCTTGGTTTTCAAAAGTGACTTGATTTGACGCTCCAAAACTTCATTCTCCCAAGAATTGTCAAAAGTGCAGTGCCAACCTAAAAAAGAGGGCAGAAACATGATTTGTTTGGATATTTTTGGCCATTTCCCCCTATCAGAATGTCTAATTTTGGTGTGAAAATAGACAAAATTTGATTTAGAAGGCCTTTGGAATCCAATGATGGTGGCCATTTTTCATTTGAAGGCTGTTAGAAGAAGCGCAACACCCTACATGTTGCATTTTTGACAAATGGACTATGTCAAATTTCTCGATTTTTTGCAAAAATAGGCCTCAAAGATGGAGAGATATCTCCCTAACCATGCCCAAGTTTTCAAAAATGAGAGAAGGCTTTGTTCTGTCGCATGATAGGAACAAAAACCTCCTCAAGTTTCCCAATATTCTTCTCTTCTTGTTCACACTCGTCTCTGAGACAAGGTGGCTTAAACAGGACTTTGCACACGTAGAAAAATAGGCTGTGAAGATGTGAATGTATCTCTCATTTTGTAATACCTATGTAAAAAGTGAGATAGGTTTTTGTACTTTGATATCTTAGGAACAAAAATTTCTAGCCACAATATGTTCTGCAAAAAGGTGACCAAATAGGACATTTTTGGAAAATGTGCCTTCGAAGAGTTTTTCAAATTTTCACAAATTTTCTTCAAATTTCCTCAAAGTTACTTCATAATTACTTCATGGGGACCAGATATGGTATTATATGTGATTATGGATACATCAATGAGCAAATCCAACTTACCCTTCTCTTTCTTCTTGATTAGGGTTTGTAGATCTGGACCAATTCACAGAAATCAACGCAACCCACATGTTTGAAGCAAGTGACTGCCATGGGTGAGGTGATTAATTCTCTGGTGTTTGTAGGTTCAAATATAAGAATAATTCCTCCCTTATGTGGCCTTATCTCTTCCCTCTCTTCTTCGTCCATGTAATATCTGTTTTCCTCCTCCATGGTATTTTGGTGTAGAAACCCCAGGGATGAGGAAATGGGAGTGGGGATAGGTCTAGGAAAAATTAGGGAGATGGGGGAAGGGGTTTTTATTACAGGGATATAGTGTGGCTGCCTAGGAAAATGTAGCCTAGGATTAAGATTTTAGGTAATGGGACTTGGGAATGAGGGATAAGGTGATGTAGTGGTAGGGGGAGTGATTCTAGAGTATGGGAAGGGAAAATAGGGTCTAGGGAAGAGAATATTGACTTGCAAAGGTGGAGGCTAGGGTTTCATTTCTTAAAAGATGAAATAGTGAGTGAGGAGGGTTTACACCATAAATTCAAAACCATGAACTGAAAGGAGGGTTTGATGAAGTTAAAATTACTTGTAAATGACTGAGAAAACCCTTGATTGATGATTGGAACCACTGCAAGGAATCTTGGAGGCCATGGCTGCTTACTGGAAAAAGCACAACGCCTTAAGGAAAAGTGCAACGCCCTCGTGGAAAAAATGCAACGCCTTAAGGAAAAGTGCAACGCCACCTCTGCAAAAACACAACGCCTTCTTGCAGACCACTTTTGGAGGCCTTCCTGAACTCCAAATTGAGCTCATGTTAGATTGTTGGAAATATCTCTATGTTTTCTACACAATGGACCTATCAAGCACTGAAAATGATCAAGTATAGACCCTGAAAAAACATTTCTCCAAGATTGGTAAAAAAGTGAAGAATGGGGGTGAAAAAATGTAGTGTGCTCTTGCAGGCAACTTTTGGAGGCCTTTCTGAAATACAAATTGAGCTCATGATAGCTCATTGGAAATCGCTTCAAGTCTAGTTATCATTTTACTTATCAAGCAATTCCTTGGGATACTCCAGTCAGGAAAAACAATGATTTTCCCAAGGTCACTCCATAAGTACAGCAACTCTCCTGTAGCAACCATATTTTTAGCATTCCTCCAAAACCATAACACCTATGTAAAAATTGAAGGAGTTTTTTGTTCCTTTGCCTATTATGGACAAAATCCTCTCTCTTTTGTAAAATTAACCTTTGTTTGGTCGAAAACATACTTTGAATCAAAACTAGCCCTATGTGTGGCAAATGATTTATCCCTTGGAATGATTTCTTGAAAAACAAGGAATACATGATGTTTATGAGTTGGAATGGCCTCATACTTGCTAATATGACCTACCTTATGACTCATCTACTTAGATGTCTCTGATTCCATAGCAAACCCTAGCTCAATGGGAGAGGAAATTTAGGGTTTAGTGTAGGAAAAACAGGGGATTTGGGAAATTTATAGGAATGAAGGGAAATAAAGGGGATATGGGGCTTCTAAATTATTAGGAAAATATTTGGAGGTAGTGAGGGATGTTAGGAAGTATGGGAAAGTGGAATTTCGAGGGTTGAGTGAGGGGAAGAGGTCCAAAAGGGAAAAACACAGGCCTAGTCTAGAAATGGTCAAATTGTAGCGATAGGATAGGCCTTGTGGAAAAATGATGATTTTCAGGAATAGGATTGATGAGAAGTGTTTATTGTCACTCTCTTACTTGCTATAATTTTATGTATGCATATGGTAGTTTAATGGACCTTAAAAACCATAAGACCTAATGGAAATCCTAACTAAATGAACTTCATGGTGAAATGACTGAAAATGTGATAAAGACTCATGAATGATGGACACTCAGAAAAGTGATGAAATGAGCCAGCAAGTAATGAAATTTTTTAAAAGAGTGAGGTTTTGTGCTAGGACTACCTCCAGTGACCAAATTTTTGCACGATGACCTAATGGAATGACAAAAATTTCATAATGGAACCCTAATATGATGTGAAAAGAGATATTTTGATCATTGATGGCAGGAAGCAAAAACTGACACTAACAAGAGGGAAAGAAATTTATTTCCATCTAGAGTTGTTCCATGGAATATTCTTGAACTGCCCCACATATGACAAGGATGTTTATGCTTTGGCGCAAGCAACAAATAAGTGGAATAATTGTCTATTGGGAAAGAAAACTATCATCCATATTGATTACCAACAACTATGATACTTTAAGTAGTAGATTAAGCTTCTACAAGCAAGAAAAATCAAATGGGGATTTTTATGACAATTAAATTTGGTCATCAAATACAAGATAGGTGTCACTAAGAAGTTGGAAGATATGTTATTGAGACTAGTAGCATAAAATATCCTAAGTTTGGTGCAATTATGCATGCGGAAACTTCACCTAGGGACGTTTGGGAAACTGTGAAATCATCAAGGGATGGAAAATATGGATGACAATGTTAATTACTGTCTCCAAGATGGTTTATGCTACAAGTCAGGAAAACTATTTTTTCCCAAAGGAGAAAAAATATATTGACAAGGGAGGGTCGTACCTCCAAATTTATAGGACATTTTGGTGTTGGAATAAAAGTAGCCACCTATAAAGGTATGTATAATAACTCAAGGTGCAAGAAGAAGTAGTTAGATCATTATAGGTTTTATATTACATTGTACCATCAAATTTAACAACATGAGCCAAGGACTAGGCCTACAATGCTATCGTAAGGTATATCCATCAACTTTTTTGTGTGATTTCCAAGGACAAGACAAGGGCATGACTACTATATGTGGTAATTTGAATTCAATGAGAGGTGAATCCTAATTCCTCATAAGAAGACTTTGGTTCAATTTTTTAGGGGATAAAATCAGAAGCATCAAAAGGCTTGGGATGGAGACATGATTGAAATATAACAACCCTATAATATGGTTGTATACATCTCCACTAGTAATACAACTTTTGAAACATATTTTGGATATTGGTCTTCATCATTTGATATTCGGAATCAACTTCTAAAGCATGGGAGGCAACGATATCGAGTGGCATGTTGAACATAAAGAAGTTAATTGATTTGATTAGGCATATACATTTTTAGGTAGATGAGAGACTGAAGAAATGCCAAGAGAAATATATGGCCAAAAATTATCAACATAAGGCTTAGAATACCTTCAAGGTAGGAATTTGTGTCTAGTTGAACCTAAATAAAGAATGTTTGCAGGACCAAGAAAAAAAAAATCCTTAAAATATGGACTTAATTTTTGAAGTGTTTAAAAAGGTAGATAATACTGCTTATAGTCTTGCCTTACTTCATATATACATATTTAATCAATTATAAAGATAAAGAATACATGAATTTATGAATCATCCATGCTTGAATATGAAGAAGAGGGATGTGTCTTATTGATCTGAAATTGGAGGATAACTTCTCCTTCCTAAAAACTGATCGTCCTCTGTCGTTTTGTAAGTAAATAAAATGGGTCTTATTATAAACAGTTTTTATTATCTCTTCAAGGATGATGAGTTAGTTTTCATATGAAATTTAAAAAAGCAACATATTCACATGTAACTCAAAAGGAAAAGATTAAGATAGGAAAAACAAAATTTGATGACATAGTTCACCCCTCTTGGGCTACATCTCCAAGCTTGCTAAAGAAGCTAGACCACTCCATATATTTCAGTGGTAGACAGTACATGATATTTGTTGACAAAATGAGTGCCTTGTTTCCCCTTTAAGGAAACATTCTCCTGCAAACAAATCTCACTCTAAAAAGTATGACCACCTACATTCAGTCATAAAATAACCAACATGAAAAGGGCTCTCACATCAATACCCTATACTCCATCTGAAAATGAACATAACATGTACAACAACTCCACATTGAAGTACAAAAGATAGATTTTCTCAAAAATACATAATTAGAAAATATAAACAAGAGTTTCACCATAGAGGTCACAATTATTGCAGAGAAAATATGAAGGCTAGAAAACCCCTACAAGGTTCTCTCCATGCTCAAAATGCCTTCAAAACTACTTCAAACCACTAATTTTACCTAGCACCAAAAGACTCAAACCTGAAAAAATTCCTTCTAGAAGAGCTTCAATCAGTAAACAGAGGTTTCCAATGGGTTCATAATTCCCAAAAACCCCTATCTAGGTTCTTCTTGAGCTTAAAAGGGTTGAAAAATGAGCAAGTTATGACTCTCCAAACCTAGCTTTGTTATTCATCCCTCAATTTGGCAGAACCTCTAAGTGTGCAAAAAATCTGCCCTTTAAACCATTCGGGAGGCGAAAATTTATCCCACCATCGGTGCATTTTGTTACTTCATTAATTTTTCCAACAACCCCTTGAGCGCAAAATTTGGGCCACATAGTCCTCCATAAGGTTGAGGGTTGGGGCCAACAGTCTGCCCCCACCGGCTTTGGCACCTTCTATGCCAAGCAAGTGGTCACATGGAGTGATGTGGGCGAGTCCTGGGGATAATCGCCCACCCCCGTTGTTAGATATCCCGGTAACGGTCTCATGGCAATAAAGAGATCAAGGGACGAGGCTTGTCTTCCCTCGCCCTTTGCCTAGGCCTCCGTTGTGTGGTCATTAGAGGTTTTATATTACATTGTACCAACAAACGTAGCAAAATGAACTAAGGAATAAGCCTACAACACTATCATAAAGTATATCCATCGACTTTGTTGGGTGATTTCCAAGGACAAGACAAGGGCATGACTACTATCTATGGAAAAATGAATTCAATGAGAGGTGCATCCTAATTCCTCGTAAGAAGACTTTGGTTAAATTTCTTAGTGGATGCAAGCATAAACATCAAAATACTTGGGATGGAGACATGATTGAAATATAACAACCCTATAATAGGGTTGTCTACATCTCCACTAGTAAGTCTACTTTTGAAACATATTTTGGGTATTTGTTGCCATCATTTGATATTGGAAATCAACTTCTTAAAGCATGGGAGGAAATGATCTCAAGTGGCATGTTGAACACAAAGAAGTTCATTGATTTGATTAGGTAGATACATTTGTAGGTAGATGAGAGACTAAAGAAATGCCAAGAGAAATATATGACCAAAACTATCAACATAAGGCTAAGAATACCTTCAAGATAGGCAGATGCATCTAGTTGAACCTAAATAAAGAATGTTTGCAAGACCAAGAAAAAAATTTAAATCCTTATAATATGGACTTAATTTTTGAAGTACTAAAAAAGGTAGACAATAATACTTATAGACTTGGCTTACTTCATATATACATATTTACTCAATTATAAATATAAAGAATACATGAATTTATGAATAATCCATGATTGAATATGAAGAAGAGGGTTGTGTCTTGTTGATATGAAATTGGAGGAGAACTTATCCTTCCTAAAAACTAACCGTCCTCTAATGCTTTGCAAGTAAATAAAATGTACTTATTATAAACAGGTTTTATGATCTCTTCAAGGATGATGAGTTGGTTTTCATATGAACTTTAAATGAGCAACATATTCACATGTAACTCAAAATGCAAACCTGAAGAGAGGAAAAACAAAATTTGATGACGGAGTTCAACCCTCTTGGGATACATCTCCGGACCTGCTAAAGCAAATAGACCACTCCATAGACTTCAATGGTAAACAGTACATGAAATTTGCGGACAAAATGAGTCACTTGTTTCTCCTTCAAGGAAATGTTCTCCTGTAGAGAACTCTCACTCTAAAAAGTATGACCATCTATAGTCAGTCATAAAACAGTCAACATGAAAATGGATCTCACATCAAGACCTTGTACTCCATCTGAAAATGAGCATAACATGTACAAAAACTCCACATTGAAGTACTAAAGAGAGATTTTATCAAAAATACATAATGAGAAAATATAAATAAGAGTTGCACCATAGAGGTCACAACTGCAGCATATAAAATATGAAGGCTATCAAAGCCCTACAAGGTTCTCTCAATGCTCAAAAGGCCTTCAAAACTACTTCAAACCGTTGATTTTACTTGACACCAAAAGACTCAAACCTAAAAAAATTCCTTCCAGAAGTGCTCAAATCAGTAAAAACGGGTTTTCAATGGATTTAGAATGCCCAAAAACTCCTATCTAGGTTATTCTTGAGCTCAAAAGGGTTGAAAAATGAGCAAGTTATGGCTCTCCAAACCTATCTTTGTTATTCGTACCTAAATTCGGCAGAACCTCTAACTGTGCGACAAATCCACCCTTTAAACCATTAGGGAGGCGATAATTTTTCCCGCCATCAGTGCATTTTGTCGCTTCATTAATTTTTCCAATAACCCATTGAGCGCAAACTTTGGGCCACATAGTGTGCCATAAGGCTAGGGGCTGGGGTCAATGGATTTCCCCCGCCAGCTTTGGCACCTTCTCTGTCGGGCAGGTGACCACATGGAGTGATGTGGGTGAGGTCAGGGCTAACCAATTGTCCCCGCTACCGAAGCTTTCGGTAACGGTCTCATGGCAGTAAAGAGATCAAGGGTCGAGGCTTATTTGCCTACGCCTGTCACCTAGGCCTCTGTTGTGTGGTCAATAGAGGTTTTATATTACTTTGTACCAACAAAATTAGCAACGTGAACCAAGGAATAAGCCTACAACGCTATCATAAACTATATCCATTGACTTTTTTGGGTGATTTCCAAGGACAACAAAAGGGCATGACTACTATATGTGGTAATTTGAATTCAATGAGAAGTGCATCCTAATTCCTCATAAGAAGACTTTGGTTCATTATTTTAGGGCATAGAATCATAAGCATCAAAAGATTTGGGATGGAGACATGATTGAAATATAACAACCATATAATAGGGTTGTCTACATCTCCACTAGTAAGTCTACTTTTGAAACATATTTTGGATATTTGTCTCCATCATTTGATATTGGGAATCAATTGCTTAAAGCATGGGAGGCAACGATCTTGAGTGGCACGTTGAACACAGATAACTTCATTGATTTAATTAGGTAGATAAATTTGTAGGTAGATGAGAGACTAAAGAAATTCCAAGAGAAATATATGGCCCAAAATGATCAACATAAGGCTAAGAAGACCTTCAAGGTAGGCAATTGAGTCTAGTTGAACCTATATAAATAATTTTTGTGGGATGGAGAAAAAAAATTAAATCCTTATAATATGGACTTAATTTTGAAGTACTAAAAAAGGTAGACAATATTTCTTATAGACTCGGCTTACTTCATATATACATATTTACTCAATTATAATATAAAGAATACAGGACTTTGTGAATCATCCATGCTTGAATATGAAGACGAGGGTTGTGTCTTATTGATCTGAAATTGGAGGAGAACTTCTCCTTCCTAAAATTTGACTGTCCTCTAACTCTTTGCAAGTAAATAAAATGGGTCTTATTATAAATAGGTTTTATGATCTCTTCAAGGATGATGAGTTGTTTTTTATATGAACTTTAGACAAGCAACATATTCACATGTAACTCAAAAGGAAAACATGAAGAGAGGCAAAACAGAATTTGATGACAGAGTTCACCCCTCCTGGGCTACATCTTCAGGCCTGCTAAAACAACTAGACTACTCCATAGATTTTAGTGGTAAACAATACATGAAATTTGTTGACAAAATGAGTGGCTTGTTTCCCCTTCAAGGAAACATTCTCCTGCAAATAAATCTCAATTTAAAAAGTATGACCACCTACTGTCAGTCATAAAATAGTCAATATGAAAAGGGCTCACACATCAAGACCTTGTACTCCATCTGAAAATGAGCATAACATGTACAACAACTCCACATTGAAATACTAAAGAGACCTTTTCTCAAAAAAACACAATGAAAAAAGATAAAGAAGAGTTGTGCCATAGAGGTCACAAATATTGCAGACGAAATATGAAGACTAGAAAACCCCTACAAGGTTCTCTCCATCCTCAAAAGGCCTTTAATATTGCTTCAAACCATTGATTGTATCTGGCACCAAAATACTCAAACCCAAACAAAATCCTTCCAAAAGTTCTCCAATCAGTAAAAACCGGTTGCCAGTGGATTCAAAATGCCCAAGAACCCCTATCTAGGCTATTCTTGAGCTCAAAAGGGTTGAAAAATGAGCAAGTTATGGCTCTCCAAACCTAGATTTTTTATTCATACCTCAATCTAGTAGAACCTCTAATTGTGCGACAAATTTTCCCTTAAAATTGTTGGGGAGGCGACAATTTCGCCTGCCATCGGTGCATTTTGTCGCTTCATTAATTTTTCCAAAAACCCCTTGATCACAAAATTTGGGCCACATGGTATGCCATAAGGCTAGGGGATGGGGCCAACGGTCCACCCCTGCCAGCTTTGGCACCTTCTCTGTTGGGAAGGTGGTCACATGGAGTGATGTGGCAGAGGGTTGGGGCTAACAGCCCACCCCCACCATTGGAGCTCCCGATAACGGTCTCATGGCAATAAAGAGACCAAGGGTCGAGGCTTATCTGCTCGTGCCCTCTGCTCAGGCCTTCGTTGTGTGGCCATTAGAGGCTTTATATTACATTGTACCAACAAACTTAGTAACATGTACCAAGGAATAAGCCTACAATGCTATCATAAATTATATCTACTGACTTTGTTGGGTGATTTCCAAGGACAAGACAAGGGCATGACGACTATCTGTGGCAATTTGAATTCAATGAGAGGTGCATTCTAATTCCTCATAAGAAGACTTTGGTTCAATTTTTTAAGGGATATAATCATAAGCATCAAAATACTTGGGATGGAGACATGATTGAAATATAACAACCCTATAATAGGGTTGTCTACATCTCCACTAGTAAGTCTACTTTTGAAACATATTTTGGATATTTGTATCCATCATTTATATTGGGAATCAACTACTTAAAGCATGGGAGGAAATGATCTCAAGTGGCATGTTGAACAAAAATAAGTTCATTGATTTGATTAGGTAGATACATTTGTTGGTAGATGAGAGACTAAAAAAATTCCAAGAGAAATATGGCCAAAAATGATCAACATAAGGCTAAGAAGACCTTCAAGGTGGGCAACTGAGTCTAATTGAATCTAAATAAAGATTGTTTGCAGGACCAAGAAAAATAATTAAATCCTTATAATATGGACTTAAATTTTGAAGTACTAAAAAAGGTAGACAATACTAGTTATAGACTTGGCTTACTTCATATATTCATATTTACTCAATTATAAATATAAATAATACAGGATTTTATGAATCTTCCATGCTTGAATATGAAGAAGAGGGTTGTGTCTTGTTGATCTGAAATTGGAGGAGAACTTCTCCTTTATAAAATTGACTGCCCTTTGACGCTTTGCAAGTAAATAAAATGGGTCTTATTACAAACAAGTTTTATGATATCTTCAAGGATGATGAGTTAGTTTCATATGAACTTTAGAAAAGAAACACATGCACGTGTAGCTGAAAAGGAAAACATGAAGAGAAGCTAAACATAATTTCATGACTGAATTCACCCCTCGTGGGCTACATCTCTATGCCTGCTAAAACAACTAGACCGCTCCATAGATTTCAGTAGTAAACAGTACATGAAATTTGTTGACAAAATGATTGGCTTGTTTCCCCTTCAAGGAAATATTCTCATGAAAATAACTCTCACTCTAATTTCTTCTTGACCTCAAAAGGGTTGAAAAATGAGAAAGTTATGGCTCTCTAAACCTCTCTCTACTATTCATCCCTCAATTTTCCAGAACCTCTAACTGTGTGACAAATCCGCCCTTTAAACCATTTGGGAGGCGATAATTTCGCTTACCCTCACTGCATTTTGTAGCTTCATTAATTTTGCCAATAACACCTCGAGCGCAAAATTTGGGCCTTATGGTGCACCATAAGGCTAGTGATTGGGGCAAAGGGTCTGCCCCCATCGTCTTTGGAACCTTCTTTGTCGGGTAGGTGGTCACACAGAGTCATGTTGTCGGGGTTCGACGCTAACTACCTACCCCCGCTGCTAGAGCTCTTGGTAACGGTCTCATGGCAGAAAAGAGTGTTAAGATTCAACGAGAAATTTTTTTGGCACCCATGATCCTAGTGAAAATTAAGCACCTACACTAGGGTGGGGGGCACGGGCTATTTTTAAGTGCATGTCTATTTTTATTATCCCTTAATATAGATGGACATTAAACTATAATATATTCTCAATGTGGACTTGAAAATAGTTAACTGAAGTGGAAAATCAGTTAGCTAAGTGAATTTCAAGTTAATTGGTTGGTTGGTGGGACATGCAGGTTGAATTTAGTTGTAACTGAGAGATTCTAGTTGTAATAGAGTTGGAAGTGCAGTGGTGCATGAGTTGTGCAAGTTGTAAGTAGTTTAACTCAGTTAAGTGAGTTAAACTCAGTTGTGCTAGTTGTAACTGAAGATACACTAGTTAGAGATCAAGTGAATTAATTATTAATTAATTCACAAGTAGTGATCTCACATACAACTGAAGATTTACTATTATTAGTTGCATGCATGTCAGATCCAATGGAGACCCAATTGAGTTGTAGGTGAAAGGGAAGTAAACTATCAGTTGTGACATTATCCGCTTGCACACATGCAGGCACACACACATTGGATGTGCCCATGATACTTGCGCAGTCAAGGCAGGCAGGATTGCATCAATTCAGGGATTGCATTGAGCAAGGATTGCGCAGTGAAGGTAGGTTGTCTGGAGATAGTAAATTGGCTAAGGGATTTGCCGATTTTTGTATGAAAGTGTGAGAAAATTAGTTGATGTACTGAGAGCTCTTGTGATTAGAGTTTTTTATTTAATTGTTTCATGATCCATGATATAATATACAATAGAATATAGTGGGGTTTTTAGCTCTAAGCTTTGCCCGAGAAATTATCTGTGTTGTGTGTGATTGATCTTTCTTCGTGCTTATGTAATTGGCGATTGTGTTTTTAATTCCACAAAGACTTGTAGAAGCGATTCAGTATTTAACTTTAGCATATTGTTAGATCAGGTGAATGCAAGATATACATGCATACTTTATAATTTCTACATGGTATGAGAGCACGAGAAATTGCAGAAGTGAAGCAGGAGCTGAGTTTGTGGTTGGATAGAATTTGAATTTGTAGAAAGACTTTCTTGGTGTTACAAGTGATTCAATATCGAAATGGCTTTCAATGGCTTGAGGTTAGAGTATGCACTTGAGGGCAGCTCGAACTACATTTCTTGGAAGGACATGATGGAGGCGGTACTCGAAGAAAATGGCTTGAAGGAATTCATTGAAAAGATGTTCTTAAGCCAGATGTTGCTGATGTTGCCAATCTTGATGCATGGAAAAAGAAAGTGGAAAAGGCGAGGAGGATTCTGTTGCAGGGAGTACGATACCACATTGTCTCAAGCCTCCATGGGAAAGCCACACCATATGCTATGTGGAAGGCTTGGAAAGATCTATTCCAAAGAAATAGTGACCATAGGAAATTGGCACTCAAAGATAAAATCAGGAAGATCAAGATGGAAAAGGGCGACACTATTCCAAAGTATCTCACAAAGTTTGTCCAATTTTAGGATGAACTGGGGAGTGTGGGAATAACAGTCATTGATGATGATTTGGTGAGTTTGGCTCTCCTAGGGCTTCCTAAGAGTTGGCACAGTTATGAAGACTCTGTCAATGGATGAGAAAATTTATCAGATTAGGAACGACTGTGGTAGGATCTGGTGCAGGAGGAGTTCAGGCGGAACACCAGAGATGGTTCTTCATCAAAGAATGATGATGAAGAGGATTGTGCTTTGGCTGCCAAGGTGAAGAAGGGGAAGGGAAAGAAATTTCATTATAAATCTGAGTCTAAAGGCAAAAAGCAGGACATGTCCAAGGTGTGGTGTTTTCACTTTCACGAACATGGGCATTTTGCTACTAACTGTCCACAAAAGAAGAAGAACAAGAAGGTTGTTGGATCTGCAGCTGGTGAGGCCCTTGCCTCAAAATTTGAGCTTGAATTCTCCTTGATTGCATGTATGGTGTCAAGTGCATTGGGATCAGTGTGGTATTTTAATAGTGGTGCTTCCTTTCACATGACGGGAGATAAGGAAATTTTCAGTGACTTGGAGGAGAAAGACCTCCAGATGCATATTGAGATGGGCAACGACAAACAGTACAATTCTACCGGGATTGGTACCATTACCTTTTAGAGGGAGTCAAGTAAACCATTTCAATTAAAATATGTAATGCATGTTCCAGGTCTGAAGAAAAAATTGGTCTCAGTCGCAATGTTGGAGGACAAGAGGCTATGACGTTATTTTTAGTGATGGAAAAGGTTTCCTGTGACATGAAACAACGGGTCAACCCAAGAGGATATGGATTCGAGTTAAGAATATCTACAAGCTAAAGGTAGATGGTTGCACTACCATGATGGGTAAGGTAGAAAAAGTGGTGAGTCAGGATGAGGGCGAATTATGGCACAACCGATTGGGCCATCTTCATCATGGAGCCTTAAAAGTCATGCAACAAATATCTATTGGAATTCCAGTGGGAACACTTGCTCAGTTAGATCAGTGCAAGGGTTGCACCATGGGGAAGTATGTAAAGTCCACCTTTCATGAGAAGGAGAATCGTGCTTCGGGGATCCTTGAGAGAGTTCACACAGACGTGTGTGGACCATTCTCGATTGCTTCAACAACAAAACATAAGTACTATGTAATCTTTGTTGATGAATTTTCTTGTAAATGTTGGATCTTCTTCATGCAGAAGAAAGATCAAACATTCTGTAAGTTCTATGTGTCTAAGGCATTGGTGGAGAAAGAGTCGGGGAAGCAAGTGAAGGCTCTTGGGAGTGATAATGATGGAGAATACATCTCTAACGAATTCAAGAACTTCTGTAGCAAAGAAGGAATTCGAAGAGAACTCATAGCGCCTCATAACCCACAGCAAAATGGGGTTGTGGAGAGCAAGAATAGAACGATCGTGTGTGCAGCACGAGCGATGTTGCATGATCAAGGCCTACCAATGCATTTTTGGGT
Organism: Pinus albicaulis; assembly: GCA_034641835.2. Lineage (NCBI taxonomy): Eukaryota > Viridiplantae > Streptophyta > Pinopsida > Pinales > Pinaceae > Pinus > Pinus albicaulis. The sequence continues at coordinate 676,361,314 of CM076570.1, forward strand.
GGAAGCATTCAACAGTGCAGTTTATGTGCAAAAATGTTGTCCTCATAGAGTACTTGGCATGAGTACACCTGAAGAAGCTTTCACTTGTAAGAAACCAAATGTTCCACACTTTAATATTTTTGGCTCATCTTTTTATGTGAATGTGACCAAAGACGCCAGGAAGAAGCTCAAGCCGACTGCTGAAGTTGGGATTTTTGTGGGGTACACAGAAACACCCCATAATTATAGTGTGTATTTTCCAAACAACAGAATGATTGTCGTGTGATAGGATATAAAATTTGATGAGGGTCAAGCCATGTGGTTGTCGCTTGAGAGGGAGCTTGACTTGCATGCGGAGGAGGAATTGTTGGTTCCCAAAGATGAGTATATAGATGTCTATCAGCCACAGAAGGAGGTTCATGGAGTGGAGGAAGCCACTCATGCAGATCCATCCATCAGAAATGGAAGAAGGTGCACCACGGAAGCTAATAGGCTGAGACTTGATGCTGCACAAAATGTAGGAGCCCCTACTTCATAGCGGAGACAAAGACAGTCTCCTAACCGATTTACTGGATACATGGCTCTCATGAGAAAATTTATTGTGACTGAACCATCTTCTTTTCAGGAAGCAGTGCAGCAGCCTACTTAGGTGGATGCAATGGTGGAGGAGTATGACTCCATTGTCAAAAACAATGCATGGGAAATTGTCCCAGGACTGGTTGACAAATCAGTGGTAGGTTCGAGATGGATATACAAGGTAAAGCAAGTTGTTGATGGGAGCATAGAGAAATACAAGGCCATATTTGTGGCCCAGGGCTTCTCACAAATCAAGGGGATAGATTATGATGAGACCTTTGCACCTGTCGCAAGGTACTCTTCCATAAGGACCATCCTTTCATTCTTAGCGCAGATGGGTTGGCGCATTCATCAGATGGATGTGAAAATTGTGTTTCTCAATGGGATCATTGAGGAAGCCTGAAGGTTTTGAGATCTTCAACAGTAATTCGCATGTTTTCCAACTCAAAAGAGCGTTGTATGGATAGAAGCAAGCACCCCTTGCTTGGTACACTCAAATAGACAACTATTTCACCGGACTAGGCTTCACCAAAAGTGAAGCAGATGCAAACCTGTACCAAATTGTGGTGGAGGGTAAGCTTTTAGTCATTGTTATTTATGTTGATGATTTAATATTTACTGGCGATGAGCAGTTGATACACTCATGCAAGGAGGATCTTCCAAGGGAGTTCGAAATGAAGGATATGGGCCTCCTTCATTATTTCGTTGGATTGGAAATATGGCAACGCAATGGTGAAATTTTTGTGTCTCAAGGCAAGTATGCAAAGGAGATACTGGGTAAGTTTAACATGGAGAGTTGAAAACCCATGGATACTCCTCTTCCAGGTAACTAGAGGAAAGAGGATGCTACTTCTGGAGAGGTGGTGGATGCTATCGTCTATCGACAGTTAGTGGGTTCACTAATGTATCTAGTGAACATCAGACCAAGCATTTTCTATGTGGATAACCAGCTGAGTCAAGCTATGGTTAAGCCTACCAAGCTCTTTTGTCTAAGATACCTGAGGGGCACATCAGAGTATGTTCTATGGTACAGAACAACGGATGGAGTGAAGTTGCATGGCTTCACGGATGCAAATTGGATTAGAAGTCCATCGGACAAAAAGAGCACATCAGGGGGGATCTTTAACATTGGATCTACAGTTGTTTCTTGGTACAGCAGGAAGCAGAGATTTGTGGCACTAAGCTCAGTGGAAGTGGAATACATGGAAGCAAGTCAAGTTGCATGTGAGGCTATCTCTATGAGAAAGACCTTGGTTGGTTTGTTTGGTTCTCATATGGATCTAACAGTGATTCATTGTGATAATCAGAGTTGTATTAAACTCTTGATTAATCCTATGTTTCATGATAGATCCAATCATATAGATATTCGGTACCATCATCTTAGAGATTGTGTGCATAGGAGAATTATGTTGCTTCAGTACATTCCCACGGAAGATTAGGATATAGATATTCTGACAAAGGCGGAAACCAGGAGCAAATTCAAATACCATAGAGACAGGATTGGAGTGAAGGATAATCCCCTTCTTGTTGAGAGGGAGTGTTGAGATTCAACAAGAAAAAAATTTGGCACCCATGACCCTAGTGAAAATTAAGCACCTACACTAGGGTGGGGCCCACGGGCTATTTTTAGGTGCATGTCTATTTTTAGTATCCCTTAATATAGATGGACACTAAACTATAATGTATTCTCAATGTGGACTTGAAAATAGTTAATTGAAGAGGAAAATCAGTTAGCTAAGTGAATTTTGAGTTAAGTGGTTGGTTGGTGGGACATGTAGGTTGACTTTAGTTGTAACTAAGTGATTCTAGTTGTAATAGAGTTGGAAGTGCAATGGTGCATGAGTTGTGCAAGTTGTAAGTAGTTTAACTTAGTTAAGTGAGTTAAACTCAGTTGTGCTAGTTGTAACTAAAGATACACTAGTGAGAGATCAAGTCAATTAACTATTAATTAATTCACAAGTATTGATATCACATGAAACTGGATATTTACTATTATTAGTTGCATGCATGTCAGATCGAGTGGAGACCCGGTTGAGTTCTAGGTGAAAGGGAAGTAAATTATCAGTTGTGACATTATCCGCTTGCACACATGCAAGCACACACACATTGGATGTGCCCATGATACTTGCACAGTCAAGGCAGGCAAGATTGCACCAATTCAGGGATTGCATTCAACAGGGATTGCGCAATGAAGGCAAGTTGTCTAGAGACAGTAAATTGGCTATTGGATTTTCCAATTTCTGTATGACAGTGTGAGACAATTAGCTAATGTAGTAAGAGCTCTTGTGATTAGAGTTTTGTATGTAATTGTTTCATGATCCATGATATAATATACAAAAGAAGATAGTGGGGTTTTTAACTGTAAGCTTTCCCCGGGAAATTATATGTGTTGTGTGCGATTGATCTTTCTTCATGCTTATGTAATTGGAAATTGTGTTTAATTCCGCAAAGATTTGTAGAAGCGATTCAGTATTTAAATTTAACATATTATTAGATCGGGTGAATCAAAGATATACATGCATATAGTATAATTTATACAAAGAGACGAAGGGTCGAGGCTTATCTGCCCGCGCCCTTTGCCTAGGCCTCCATTGTGTGGTCATATGGGCTACAATAGAACCTAGGGAAAGGGCCTACAACCCCACCCTCTTCACTAAGCCCTGAAACCTTCGTCGGTGGTCCTATGGACTAGCTTGTGACCAGGGGATGGTCCCCGCTCCACTGTAGCTCCCTTTCGGTTTGTGCTTAGTCCCGTGGAGCGATCTGTGACCAGTAGTTGGGGTTGAATCCCCTCCCCACTCCAGTAGCACCTTTCAAATCCGCGTAGGGTCATATGGGGTAACCTGTGACCAAGGTTTCGACGAGTCTTCACCCCTCTCCAACTTGCTTCCGCACCATGTTCTTGTGGTGATGATCGTGTGCAACACCCTCCTCCCACATCTACCCAAGTAACTGGCCAATTGGGGTAAACATGTGATGAAACGTTACTATGATATGGTTCAACTCCCTATGTGTTAGTTAAGGAAGTGGGACCAATGAAACACAATAACACATACCTTCTACACTTGCAACAAAACCCCTAGGATCCATCCAAGCCTGCCAGGTGCCTAGCCCTAAGACAAGCTAACTTTTTATTGCATTAATTCCTTAGTCACTCCCTTGCCAAGCCCTCTAATCGGCTAAGATCCTCAATCACTCCCATTAGCCTGCATGAGTCTGCCTGCAACCTTTTTCTGTCAGTACTATGCCAACAACTACGATATTTAAGGCTAAATTTCAGGGCTAGGACCCAAGTCATTTCCCTGAACTCCATGACACTTCCAGGAATGAAATATAACAATAGAATAATGATACAAATGCAATTAATTAAACAAGGACTTGAATAGACCCCTGCTATCCATGACAATAATTTCATGAAACATGTCACAAATATGTAATCTACAGGTTTAAAAAGAAAATCTGAGCATAGGGGTCTCATACTTATCTATGAATCTCTAAGAAGCATTGATGTCTCATCACATTAGCTGAATTATCATCTATTAGGCCATATATTCACTACTCATTCATTTAAAAATCAAAACATGATGAGAACCATACATCATCATTGTCATAGAACACATTCAAAACTAGCATATAAACAACATAGATTACAAGCATATAATAACCATATAAGCCACATAATAACAGGCATATTTACCCATCAATACAAGAGGGAAAACAACTCTTATTTCCATAGGAAAAATGCAGCCAAGTCTAAGACTTCCACGTACCACCCCGTTACAGGTCGATTTGGGCATCATCCCAAAACATAGATCAGAATTCACTAGGGTCTATCATAATCTAAATTGGTTACTACATGCCCTAAACAAGTCATCACATTGATGGTCTTCCTTCATTAAAGTTGCACTGCTTAAATGCTAGTTGAAGTGCCCTATCAAGCACTCAACACACCCCTAGACAGTTGTAACTGCTTTGTAGAGCATCTACTCCCATGCAAGGCTATGTTGCAGAGGATCTAGGCCCACTTTGGAGTGTGTTGGTCGACTGGGAGCGAATAGTTCATTGGATTCTAGGAATCTCCCCGACTTCTAGTGACTTCTAGAAGTTGTTCCAACTCTCACTTCATCTGATAGCCTCGAATTTGGAACCCATGAAGTTATTAAACCTCTTATCCTCCTATTCCCATGAACAAGGAAACCTATTCATCCATTTATAGGAAATCCATTCAATGATTCATTTATGTTAAACTACCTTCATCTACTTATAAATAGAGCACTGGACATAGTGCACAAGGGAGCAAGAATTTGTGTTAAGTCTCTTGGAGTGTTAAGAGATATCAACTCTTGAAGGTGTTGTGCATGTATTGTGATGTTGCTGGATTGTTGATGTTGGATGTGATGAGGATGGGACTCAAGCTGGATGAGTGACAACGAATCGATCAATTGGTTGTACTCTTCCTTCTACTTCATAATGAAGACATTTGTTCCTTTCCTTATGCACATGTCAATGATGTTATATGTGTATTTATGAATTTAATCGATTCAATTTGTTTAACTTGAATAGGTCGTATTGCATTTATGTTGTTTTTTTGTCTTTTGTTTGTCATAGCAGGTATCAATCAAGCGAGTTAAGTTGGATTGAGACTAACGAAAGCGACAAACAGAGGTGAAGGTCAGATATATTTCTTTCTGTTTTTCTAAGTGAACCACCCACTTAGGGAAGGCATACTTGTCTGTAGGTTTGTATTTCCTTAAAACACACCCGACCATAGACATGGCTTAATCAAACCTCTCTTTATCTAGTTACTGTCATGCCATATTCCAAGCATGAATGTGGGATCTCATAAAACAAATCAATCAAAACCAAACCAGGGCTTCCAAAGGCCAAACCACTTTAACCTTCAACTAGTGATTCCACCTAACGATTGGACATCACTAACCATCTCCAGATCAGTTTCTACCTAGGTTGTTTAGGGATCCAAAGCATTTGTTCCAACCAAGGCTTCCAAGACTAGTAACTCAACCCACAGTTATCGTTGAGCTTCCAGATAATTTGTCCAACCAAGGATTCCAGGACTAGTAACTCAACCCACCAAGAGCTTCCAAATAATTTGTCCAACCAAGGCTTCCATGACTAGTAACTCAACCCAAGTTGTTACAGGGCTTCTAGAGCATTTGTCCAACCAAGGCTTCCATATTGTATATGGAGCATTATAAATCATGCTTGATATATTATTTACAATAATATATAGTTACGCACATTTTCTCAACCAACAAATAAAAGGATACGATGCTTGTATCAACAACAAGGGAATCCATAGGCTCACACATCCACCCTCGAAGTAATACCAAGATTCACCTCCTTCCCAGGAAGTCCAGAATTGACTGCCAAAGTCAAAGCTGCATCTAATATCCAACGCTACAATCCTGTGATGCTTTTCCTCTCAGTGAACAATTATCGACCCATTGTTCCGGGGCACACTCCCAATGTGCATATAATTCTATCTGGCAATGCCAATGACCAAAAAAAAATCATCACCGACCTTCGCTTCTCTGCTACATAGTCCCTCAGGAAATCTGGTCACCCCCTTCCGTGCAGTCACTCACCTTCCAAGTTCCTCAACATCTCCTATCCTGGGCTATCTATCCTTGGCAAGGCTTCCTCGCATTGGAAGATACAAAAACGAAGGCATATCCCTGCCTCAAGACCATCATATTGGTCATAACGTGCTCATGGAAATCAATGGACACTATTGGGTACTAGGGTCCCAGAATGACCCTGCTCCTAAAGTGCTTTACCAAAACACTACTGCTTGTTTCAATTCCTTTTGTTGTTTTTGTTGAAGTTTGCAACAAGAAACAGTGAAATTGGCATCCCGGAACATCGAGCAAGCACCTACACTAAGTGTGGGACCAAGAGGTCCAAGCAGCACCTACATTAAGTGTGGGACCATGAGGTCCAAGCAGCACCTACACTAAGTGTGGGACCAGGAGGTCCAAGCAACACCTACACTGGTGTGGGCTAAATTTGGTGCATGTCTATTTTAATTATCCCTTAATTAAGATGGAAAATAAAATGTAATCTAATCTCAAAATAACTTGTAATAGTTAACTGAGTGTGATAAACTCAGGTAACTCATGAATTCTAGTTTAGGGTAGTTGGTGAGGCATGCAGAGTGATTCTAGTTGTAACAGAGTTTGAAGTGAAATGGTGCATTAGTTAATGCAAGTTGTAAATAGTTTAACTCAATTAAGTGAGTTAAACTCAGTTGTGCTAGTTGTAATTGTTAGATACACTAGTGAGAGATCAAGTGAATTAAATACTAATTAATTCACAATCGGTCATCTCACATGCAACCGAGGATTTACTATTATTAGTTGCATGCATGTCAGTTCCAGTGGAGACCCAGATGAGATCTAGGTGAAAGGGAAGTGTGACTATCACTTGTGATATTAGTTGACTGCCTAGGTGCAGCTAAAACACCACAGGATGCCCATGATACTCAGCTCAGTTGAGGAAGGCTGAAATTTCTTAATAATAGGGATTGCATTCATCACGGATTGCGTGAGCAAGGCAAGTTGAAGACAGGCTGAGAATTGGCTGAGTATTGGCCCGATTTTGTCTGGATCAGTGTGAGACAAATAGCTGAACACATGAGGGCTCTTGTGAGAACTGTTGTATGTAATTGTTTCATGATTCCATGTTGAATATACAATATATGGTAGAGGGGTTTTGAGCAGCAAACTTTCCTCGGGAAATTATCTGTGTTGTGGTTTGATTGATTCTTCTTTGCTTCATGTGATTGGCGATTGTGTTTTTAATTCCGCAATTGATTTGTAGAAGTGATTCAATATCAAGCTTTAGCACATTGTTAGATCAGATTTTATCCATGATATACATGCTTTTTACATAATTTCTACATGGTCTCAGAGCACGGGAATTCACAATTATGAAGGAGGAGCTAAGTTTGTGACTGGATAGAATTAAAATTTGCATAAGACTTTCTTGGTGCTACGACTGATTCAGGACCGAAATGGCTTTCAATGGCTTTAGGTTGGAGTATGAACTCGAGGGAAGCTCAAACTATATTGCTTGGAGAGACAGGATGGAGGCAGTACTCGAAGACAATGGCTTGAAGGAATTCATTGACAATGATGTTCTTAAACCTCAGATGATACAAATCTTGATGCATGGCAAAAGAAAGTGGAAAGGGCGAGGAGGATCTTACTAGAGGGAGTACGAGACCACATTGTCTCAAGCCTCCATGGAAAAGCAACACCATATGCTATGTCAAAATATTTGACAGATCTATTTCAGAGCAGCAGTGACCATAGGAAATTGGCACTGAAAGATAAACTCAGGAATATCAAGATGGAAAAGAATGACATTATTCCGGTATACTTAAAAAAGTTTGTCCAATGTCAGGATGAGCTTGGGAGTGTAGGTATAACTATCGCTGATGATGATTTGCTGAGCCTAGCTCTCCTAGGACTTCCCAAGAGTTGGTATAGTTATCAAGACTCTATCAATAGAAGGGAAAAGTTGCTAGATTGGGAAAAACTATGGTCGGATTTGGTGCAGGAGGAGTTTAGACGGAATACCAGAGTCGGATCTTCATCTAAGAATGAAGATGAAGAATATTGTGCTTTCGCTGCCAAGGTGAAGAAAGGGAGGGGGAAGAAATTCCATTCCAAATCTGAGGCCTGTGAAGAAGGCAAGGAGCACGACATGACTAGGGTGAAGTGTTTTCACCATCACGAGCATGGACATTATGATACTAACTATCCACAAAAGAAGAATAACAAGACGACTGGAGGATATGCAGCTGATCAGGCTTTGGCCTCACAATTTGAGCTTAAATTCTCATTGATCGCATGCATGGTGTCAAGTGCATTGGGATCGAGGTGGTACTTGGATAGTGGTGCATCTTTCCACATGATGGGAAACAAAAAACTTTTCAGTAGCTTGGAGGAGAAGGATCTCCACATGCAGATAGAAATGGGTGATGACAGAAGGTATAGCGCTATCGGGATTGGTACAGTTACTTTCTAGAGACAGTCAAGTAAACCATTGTTATTAAAAGATGTAATGCATGTACCAGGCTTAAAGAAAAATTTAGTTTCAGTTGCAATGTTGGAGGATAGAGGCTATGATGTTGTTTTCAGTGAAGGAAAAGTTTTCCTGTGACACAAAGAAACTGGACAAGCCAAGAAGATTGGGATTCGTGTGAAGAATCTCTATAGACTTGATGTAGATGTGATTTATATAGAGCTTCCAACCATCGGGAAGTGTGAGAAATCCATGCAATTGTCCCTTGAGAGGGGGTTGGATTTTCATGCAAGTGAGAATGATCCTCAAGATGTGGAGCAGCCACTTGCGAAGGATCATGGAGTGGAAACAACCACTCAAGCAGAGAAATTTCAAGACGGATGGGAAAAGGGAGTGCATGCATCTATACCTCTAGGTGTGAGGTGGGGCGACATGCAAGATTAATCCCAAGAAGAAATTTGGGCAAGATCCTAGAGATGGTGCATCTCATGGATCAAACCTGGGTACGAGGAGCCCACAGAGAAGCAGTAGCAGGATTGGTTAGATTGATGCAGTCATATGTCAAGAGGACAGAAATAAAAGTGATAGGTGTTAGATACAGGAGCGCAGATCAGAGTTGGCAACAGTTCAAAGTGCATGGATGCAGATGTCAATAGCATAGAGAATCTAGTATACATGTGCAGTAGCTAGTAGCAGTCAAAAGAATCCGATGACAGATGCATTATACTGATTCAACTGTTTGGAGGCTATTTAGTTTCGGAAGTGTTGCATGTGCTAGAAACACTAGAGAAGTGTTGGATGCAAGAGTTTCATGTTGCATGCATGAGGTTGCATGTCGCATGCATGAGGTTGTGTGTCTCATGCATGAGGTGCATGTCGCATGCAAGGACATTCCTTTCTTGTTGAGAGGGAGTGTTGAAGTTTTCAACAAGAAACAATGAAATGGGCATCCGAAAACAACAAGCAAGCACGTACACTAAGTGTGGGACCAAGAGGTCCAAGCAGCACCTACACTTGTGTGGGCTAAATTTGGTCCATGTATATTTTAACTATCCCTTAATTAATATGGACAATAAAATGTAATCTAATCTCAAAATAACTTGTAATAGTTAACTGAGTGTGGTAAACTCATTTAACTCATGAATTTCGAGTTGAGGGTAGTTGGTGAGGCATGCTGAGTAATTCTAGTTGTAACAGAGTTCAAAGTGCAATGGTGCATTAGTTAATGTAGGTTGTAAACAGTTTAACTCACTTAAGTGAGTTAAACTCAGTTGTGCTAGTTGCAATTGTTAGATACACTAGTGAGAGATCAAGTGAATTAAATATTAATTAATTCACAATCAGTGATCCCACATGCAATTGAGGATTTACTATTATTAGCTGCATGCATTTCAGTTCCAGTGGAGACCCAGTTGAGATCTTGGTGAAAGGGAAGTGTGAATATTAGTTGTGATATTAGATGACTGTCCAGGTGCAGTTAAAATGCCACATGATTCCCATGATACTCAACATAGTTGAGGAAGGCTAAAATTCATAAAGAATAGGGATTTCATTCATCAGGGATTGCGTGAGCAAGGCAGGCTAAAGACAGGCTGAGAATTGGCTGAGTATTGGCCGTATTTTGTCTGGATCAATGTGAGACAATTAGCTGAATATAGGAGGGCTCTTGTGAGAAGAGTTGTACGTAATTGTTTCACGCTTCCTTGTGGAATATACAATATATGATAGAGGGGTTTTAAGTAGCAATATTTCCCCTGAAAATTATTTGTGTTGTGGTTTGATTGATTCTTCTTTGCTTCATGTGATTGGCGATTGTGTTTTTAATTCCGCAATTGATTTGTAGAAGTGATTTAGTATCTAGCTTTAGCACATTGTTAGATCGGATTGAATCCATGATATACATGCTTGTTGCATAATTTATACAGTTTTTGTTGATGCTTGAAGTCAATTTCAACCACCCAACCAGGGATTTTCGTGCTTCATGTACCAATCACATAACTTCCATTAGATTCAAAATAAATTGAGATAAATTCACATCATACCTCATTGTTAGCTTGTTAATAAGGTACACTTGCAATTATGTTTACTTCGTGTAACAAAAAGTCAAACTAGTTGTTTGATCAAATCATCATGCATAAACATATCACATATGGTTAGCTCAAAACATAACCATCATACATCAAAATCATGAATCCCATGAAATTACCATAAACCATAATCATAAATCACATGTAACCATCATAAGTCCGAATCAATGATCACATGCATAACAAGACTGAAATAAAATACCGATACTTATCCTTCATCGGTCCTTACTTCTTCCTTTGTTCTTTGGTACCCATACCGGATTGGTTGCCACACCCAAAAAGCACCCAAGGCCTTTGATTCTCTTCAATCATAAACACGTACACACAATGTACATCACAACATGTACACCCACATACGACATACGACAGCGTACAATACACACACCCACATCAACATACAACACATACACCTACACCTACCCCCAGTGTATGATACAACACAATACATACGCCTACACTGGCATATAACACATACACCTACACATGTTGTGCAACACTACACAATACATATACATATACAGAGTACAACACAATGAATACACGTGTCACAATTCCACGATTACACAATGATCATACATAGTATCGCATGCCCACAACACAACATGTAAAACATGCAAACAATACCACATGTATATTAGTACCATATGCACAACCTATACATAGTACCACTTGTACATAGCACCACCTGCATAATGTGTGCACAACATCACATGTACATGACACCACGTGCACAACGTGTATACAACGCCACATGTACACCGCACCACTTGTACAACGTGTACGCAGCATAACATGTACACAACACCACATGTATGACATGTACACGACACCACATGTATGCAACATCACATGCACGACATGTACACAACACGACCTTCACACAACACCACATGTACAACATGTACACAACACCTCATGCACACAACACCATATGTACATACTACCACATGTCCAACATTCACAAAACACCATATGTGCATAGCACTGCATATACAACATGTGCATAGCACTATATGCACACAAATCCGCATATCCAACATGCACACAACACCAAATGCACACAACACCCCATATCCAACATGCGCACAATACGATATGTACACAACACCGCATATCCAACATGTACATAACACCATCTATACCTAGCACTGCATATGCAATATACACACAACAACACATATACACAACATCGTATGCTCAAAACATCATAGGTAAAACATGTACAACACATATACAACAGTAGTACTACACATCCAGAGACCACACACTTACTCCACAAATTAACCTTGCTTCTAATGTCTTTCCACTATCCATGCTTATCCTAGCATGTCGCAGATCACATTGTTTTCATTCTGTTGATGTACCCCTCAACATTACCTTCCATAACATAGACATATAAATAGTATAATCGCATAATATCGATTCATACCCACATGATACTGACCTTGTAGATTTTTCAGTGTTATTCTTCCCACGTGATTCCTCATAACCCGAGAACTTCTTCATGCCATTCACCTGCATAAAAAATCATTCCTCCACAAAAATGATCCCTGACAACTCTGTCATAAAGTGATACATACATATATAATCATTAGCATAAAACAATCATGATCCTGTCAGACAACGACATACATACACACATATATACATATAAAAATTTAGCATTAAACAACCATGATCCATGACGACCCTGTCAGACACAACATACATGCATGCATACATATATAAACATCAACATAATCATGATCACAACATAATTACCAGGTAACATAAGGTCAAGGTTAAGACAACACCCTTTATCCATGCAAAACATTGAGAACAACAGTTCCCAACATAACCAAGGCATTTGACAGCTCAAATCCATTTACTTTACCTTTATGGTTACCTTTCTCATGTCTATACTTCCACCGTCCATTTACCACAATGACCCAACTAGTCCGACCGACTGTCATATTCTTACCTTCTGTTGCCCTTATTCATGCACCGAGCTTCATTCGTGTCTTACATTACCTTCTAAGTTTCATTCAACCCTTCCTCAACTTCTTTAACTTTCCTATTTCCCAACCAATTCCCAAACTCTCAAATAAAAGGCAAGAACAAAAAACAACAAGAAGAAAACCATAAAAATCAATAACAATACGACACTGTAATAAAGTGGTATGGCCATACACTAGACATAAAAAAAATCTACAAATCAAGCGCAACAAACCACACAAGACCAAAATCACCAAACTGGCAACAAACACCATGACTCAATCCCCATGGGTCCTAAGGAAGTCTCAATCCAATCCTTCTTTAATATTTCATGGTAGACTCCTTGCCATGCAATTCCCTATATCATACTACCATAAACATAGAACTATTAGTGTATGATATAAACATACAATAAACCAGTTACCTTGCCTTGTTACGCCAGACACACTTACTTGTATTTGAACAGATACGTATATCATCTCTCAAGGGACTCCAATCCCTTGACGAATCCAACCATTACTAGAAACCAATTTTTATACCTGTCAAATACAAGTTCATAAATATAGCACAATTCCACATAATGTCAGATGAAATCAAGGTTAAGAATACTTCCTGTGTACAAAGCGCTCATTCATTTGGAATTATGGTTTCTAAACATAACCAAAGGAATTCTTACCCTGTTCCTTTCTTTTACCCTTACCTTACTACACATGAATTTGACTATACACTGTCACATCACCCAACTGTTAGTTATATAAACAAATCAACTATTACCTTTTCACGTTAATGCCAAGCATGTTTCCCTACAACTGCTCACACATGTGGATCACATGTTCCAAATATCAACACATCATATCTATCAATTTGAAATCAACCTTTTCCAAGACTACTAACCATGTCATAATCAAATAATAGTTATAATCATAATCCTACAACTAGCACACACTTACACTCAAGTATATATCAATTGTCTAAGCACATAATGCGTTAGTACAACCATCTTAAAACAAGACCATTCATTCATGCAATCTTTCAGTCGCATATTAAAATCATGTAATTAATCAAACATTTAGATAACTTGTAAACATAACATGCTAGATAAACCAAATATACAACATAAGCAAACTCATACCTTAATGTATCTCAGGGGAGGCTATCTTTCCTACATAATCAGTCTATATTAGCACGATATAACTTTACAACATATCGCTTCAAACATAAATAAGGTCATGATATCCATAATAGTAACTAGCTAACATGTTCACATCATAAACTCATAAACAATTGTCATTCACGAAAAACAATTACATATGCATAGTGAGTCTAGACATAACACAATATCACATTTATATCATCTCATATATGAATGTCACACCATAACCATCTATACAGACCAATATGGATCTACACGATACATATAACATCAAGATCTTAATGCAATAACCCTAATTATCACATTAAATAACATATAACAACAAGAAGTTAACATATAACATATTGATCAAAAACATATAACATAATCATCGAGTTAACTAATGTAAAACAACAACAACAATGCATATAACAAAATACTACTATCATTCATGACCACTCGATACATGTGCATATGACTACATTGATTCACTAACATCTACCATGCATGTAACCACAACAACAATAAAATGACAAACATGTATATAATTAACCCTAATTATTATAACAACCATTAACCACATACCTGCATGCCAAGCATTCAACCTTTATGACGATCTGCTCTTACGCCAAGGTCTAGTGCTACAACCTCGCTTTGATGATTTGCATCTCCTACTCTATCTCGGCCAACACATCAACATCATAACATACCAATAACATTATGATGACACAAACTACATGTAATGACTTCATGCATGACACCTTTAACCATGATAAAATAAAAAATTTCCCAAGAGAGCACAACTTGGCTTTGATACCCCCTGTAATGTACAACTCCCCTCACATCTACCCAAGTAACCAGACAATCAAGGTAAACATGAGATTAGGGTATTTAAGAGCATACTCAACCTCCTTGGTGACTTTAAGGAAGTGGAATCGATGCATAAAACCATAACACATACCCCTTGTACCTACTAAAATACCCCCAAAGGCTATCACAGTCATCCACCTGACTTGTACCTGGGTCCCACTGGATTTTAATGAAGAAAACCCTCAGACGCTCCCTTGATTTGGGTAAGGGTGCATCTGGGAGGCTTTGGACACTCCCACAACATAACCATGCATGCGTCCAAGGAATTTTTCCCTCAGACCTATGCCAACATCCACGAGATTTATGGCACCTTTTAAGCCCAGAATCTCGGGCATTAGCCAAAAATTCCTGTAGCTTCAAGAATCCATCAAACACATGATGACAATGCTAATGAACCAAAAACTGACTCGAGGACTAGGCATGACCATCCGTAATCCAGGACTGACATTCTCTTAAACACTTGGCATCAATGAAATCTACAGGCATAGGATACAATACATAGCATGGATGACTGAAAACTCTTATAAGACATGACAAGAAGGATCACCACCGTCTTCCTTGAACTGTTATGACATCGACTAGGTCTTGCATCCATTATCTCAATTATTACAAGTAAATACATGAAATAACTGTGACTTGAACCAGTCACATAACCATGCCTATAACCAGCATAAAACCATGTAAATAACAATGAGATAACAACCATTAAAGCCACACCTTAACAAGTACAAAAGCAAGAGAACTTAGATTTTATTAAACATAGGAAAGATCCAACCATGTTCGAGACTTCCACATACCACCCCACCATAGACATGGCTGAGTCAAATCTCTCTTGAGCCAGTCAACCTTGTTCCATATTCCAAGCATGAATGTGGGATCTCATGGATAAACCAATCCAAAAAACACCAAGGGAATCCATAGGTTAAACCACCTCCACCCTCACCATACCATGATCACACCAAAACCGGTGTCGAGATCACAAAACTGACTTGAGCTTGGAATGCCTCCAGAATCCATCACTATCCTTGACGAATTTTTTGTGTCCTTGTCTCTTAGGTTTTACCACAATTCACACCGGATCACTAGGACCTAAAACAAGACACCACCCTCAAGATTTACTGTGTATCCCACCAAAACTGGTTAAGTTATTCCTAGGCCTTTGGGAATTTTCTTGAGACCACCTCTGCCCCAGATTCTGAAATTCATCCGACAATTCCAAATCTCAAAACCGAGATCAAATCCCATTACAACATGGATATCCGAAAAAAGGTAAGGTAAGGCTGAAAACCACTATCAAAACCCGAAAAAACTATGCCACCGACAACAAGAGAACTAAATACCAACATGCATAAACCATGCATGTCCAAACCTGCTAGGAAATCACACATGCAATATGTTACCTGGGAGTGTTCCTACTAAATCCGCTAGATCCTTCTCTTCCTTGCTTGATCTTTTCTTTCCTTTCATTTCCTTGTCCTTCCTTTGCTTGGTTTCCTTTTTATTAATGAGGCCTCTATTTTCTTTATTTTCCATTATTTTCCTTCATTTTCCTCCTCACATTAAACCTGTGACATTTCAACTTCCTTTTCTCCTATTTTCCTTTATATTCATAAATAAAACTCCAATAATACCTATTTGTCTTTCCAAAGCCCTTTCCATTGCCTTTTCCAATTTCCTTTAGCCATAATAACCAAAATGAACACCCACTAGGATTTTTTGCCCAACATTCAGTTTGGAATAAGTGTCCCTTAACCGCGGTATTATTTCTTGCCTTTATTAACTTTTATTACATGAAATTTTAATCCAAACCTGTTACAAATGCTTTAGCTTTCGAATGGCCTCCTCCAATGATCTAACCTCATCGAACTCAATCATGTCTTTGAATGCAATCAACAACCCATTGATGAATCTCTGAATCTTGGCCTTCTCCTCCTTGAGGTAAGGCACATATCTCAATAACTCCAAGAACCTGCTAGTGTCCTCCTCATCAGCCATAAATCCCATCTTTAGTTGAAAAAACCATTTTTCCCTATCATCATAATATCTCTCTGATAGAGACTTCTTCTTGAATAGTCTCTCGAATTCACTCCAAGTTAATTCCTCCTCATAAATATATTTGACGTTATTTACATCTTCCCACCAGATATCTGCTTTACCTTTAAGATTGAATGTAGATATTATGGCCTCTGTGTTCTCTGAGTAATCATGTAACCTGAAGAACTTATTCATTCCAAGCAATCGTGCTTCTGCATCCTATGATTTCTTCATCTCTCCATCAAATGTAGGTGGCTTTTATTTCTTAAACTCATCCTACAAATATCCGTTTTCACTCCTCCTGTAAGGATAATAAAGATGATTGTCATAGTGCCTGTCAAAACTATAACTAGAATAGTACCTGTGTTTATCACCTCCCCTATCTGGAGTGTCCAATAACCTGTAATATTTTATCATGTCATCTCTATCCAACTTGTGACCACCATGAGACCTACTACCATATGCCCCATTAATCCCATCCTCCCATCCATAGCTGATCTGGAGTGGTCCCTATCGCTGCAACTCTGAAAAAATCTGAAGGATTACTGCATTAACCTCTACTTGTTTCTCCTATGCCTATATGATTCTGTCATTATCTGCTCTCCAACTCCTTATTTCTTCCTTCAAACTTCTCAATGTGTCTGCTAAGTCAGAAGAGTGCCCAATAACATGTTGCTCATCTGATTCGTAGGGATAATCTTTGTAGTCTACCATCTTGCTAGTCATATTTGATTTCTTTCTTGCAAGGCATACTACGTAATCTAAACCAAATCATAAACAAACCAGTGTACCTTAGCATCATTGCAGGAGGATATCTCCTGCAAGATCAACCAATCAATGTAATACATGTATACACATAATCATAACAACATGTAAATATATAACACATAGATCAAACAACATATAAACATCATTCCATTCATAATTCAGTCATCAATGCACGACCATATCAATCACATACCATGACCTCATGCATTAAAACAACAACCATACCAATGTACACTTAAAAACACGTAAGCACTTGACATGCATAAACAACACATAACCAATTATACACTCATGGCGAAAAATTCCACAACAACCTCATCAACCTTGACATGGTGACATCACTACAACCATGACCAACACCATGCATATGCAATAAGCACATATACCACAAGCATAAGGACCACCATAGCCCATCTAGTCTGAGTGGTGAACCAAGCTCTGATGCCACTCTATAACACCCTCCTCCCACATCTACCTAAGTGACTAGCCAAATGGGGTAAAAATGTGATGAAGAGTTACTAATATATGATTCAACTCCCTATGTGTTAGTTAATGAAGTGGAACCGATGAAACACAACAACACAAACCTTATACACCTACAACAAAACCTCTAGGAGCCATAAAAGCCTTCCAAGTGACTATCCCCTTAGACAAACTAATTTTTTGTTGCATTAATTCCCCAATTTCTCCCTTGCGAAGCCCTCCAAGCGACTGAGAGCCTCAGTCTCTCCCATGAGCCTACATGAGTGTGATTGCAGCCTTTTTCTACCAGTGCTATGCCAACGACTGTGGGATTTAAGGCTAAATTTCAAGGCTATGACACAGATCACTACCCACAACTCCATGACACTTCCAGGAATGAAAGATAACAATGAAATAATGATACAAATGCAATTACTTGAACAAGGACTTGATTGTACCCCTACTAGCCATGACAATAATTTCGTCAAACATGTCACAAATATGTAATCTACAGGTTTAAAAAACAGATCTTAGCAAGGGTCTCATACTTATATGAGAATCACTAAGAAGCATTGATGCCTCATCACATTAGTTG